>PVHT020000080.1:6557389-6679707 GCA_004024745.2 Catagonus wagneri
CCAGGTTTTCCCAGAAATGCCCCCTCCAGAGAAATGCAGGCTGATGAATGTTCCCGAGAGCTTCACCTCCAATGCCCTTTCCCCACAACAAAACACAGTCACCCCTATTTTCCCAGGAGATCCTCCAAGAATTGCAGTAAGGTCCACCCGGATTCCTATGGAGACTGCTTTGCCCTGGGACCCAGTGCACGTGAAAGTCTGTGTGTGCCTTTCAAGAATGGGGTCTCTGTTTCCCCCAGTCCTATGGAGCTCCTGCACACAAGCCCCGCTGGCCTTCAATGCCAGATGCTCCATGGGCTCTTTCTCCATGTGCCCGATCCCCAGGCATGGGGTTTTGACGTGGGCTCAGAACTCTCAGTTCTATAGCTGAGTCTCTGTGATGCAGTTACTTTCCAGTCTGTGGGGCTTTCCACCCAGGAGGTATGGGGTTGTTTCTATCGCGTAATCGCCCCTCCTACCTCTTGATGTGGTCTCCTCTTTGTCTTCTGGAGTAGTATATCTTTTTTGAAAGTTTACAGTCCATTTGGTTGAAGGCTGCTCAGCATTTGGTTGTAGTTTTGTTGTTTTTTGGGAGAGAAGTTGAGCTCCAGTCCTTCTATTCCGCCATCTTAATCCAATCTCTGGGCATTTTTTTTAAAACCCTCCTTCATTTAGGGATACCCAGTACTACATAACTTTAGCCCATTATTATAGATTCATGTAATTACCATCACAACCAAGATTCTGAACTGTCTCAATACCTCCAAACACCCCTCTATAATGACTGTTCCCAGTTCCCCACACTGTCCCTGACTTAGCAACCACCCATCTGTTCTCCATCTCCACAGCTTTGTCATTTTGAAAATGTAGTATAAATGGAATCACACAATATATAAACTTTTGAAACTGGCTTTTTCCTTAGTTTTAAGGACACAGAGAATTTACCATCTTAACCACTTTTAAGCATAAATTTAGCAGTATTAAGTATATTCACATTACAGTTCAGTTCTTTTCATTGTTGAGTGGCATTCCTTTTGATGGATGTACCACAGTCTGTTCCACCATTCACCAATGAACGATATATGTTATATTTCCAATTTTGGCTATTACAAATAAGGCTACTTGAGCATTTAGGTATAGGTTTTAATATGAGTTTTAAACTTCTCTGGGATAATACTCATGAATTGATTGCTGAGTTGTATGCTAAGCATACATTTAATTTTATAAGAACTTTGCCACGCTTATATTCCAGACTGGCTGTATCATTTTTACAATTTTATAAGCAATGTATGAAAAATCTAGTTTCTCTTCATCTTCACCAAGACTTCATGTTGCCGGTATTTATTTTAGCCACTCTAACAGGTATGTAATGGTATCTCAACATGGTTTTAATTTACATTTTTTTTTCTGTCTTTTTTTGCATTTTCTAGGCCCGCACCCGCAGCATATGGAGGTTCCCAGATTAGGGATCTAATCGGAGCTGTAGCCGCTGGCCTACACCACAGCCACAGCAATGCAGGATCAGAGCCACAACTGCAACCTACACCACAGCTCATGGCAGTGCCAGATCCTTAACCCACTGAGCAAAGCCAGGGATCGAACCCGCAACCTCATGGTTCCTAGTCAGATTCATTAACCATTGAGCCACAACGGTAACTCCTAATTTACATTTTTCTAATGACTAATAATGTTGAACATCTTTTCATACACTTACTTGCCACTTAATATGCACTTTTTCCTAATTTTCTAATTGGATTATTTCTTTCTTGAGTTTAGAAAGTTCTTTACATATTCTGGATACAAGTCCTTCTTCAGATAAGTGATTTGCAAATATCTTCTCCCAGTCTGTGGTTAATCTTTTCATCGTATTAACAAGGTCTTTTGCAGAACAAAATTTTTTATTTTCATGAAGTCTAATTTGGATTTTTTTTCTTTTATAAACTGTGTTTTTGGTTTCATGTTTAAGAATGGTTTAACCTGGCCCTAGGTCCCAAAGATGTTCTCCTGTTTTCTTAAGTTTTATACTTTTACATTTAATTCCATTTTACATAGACTTTTTTTTTTTTCATGTGGTATAAGGTTTAGGTCAAGGTTAATTTTCTTGCCTATAATGTCCAATTGTTCCAGCACTGTTAAAAAGACTATTCTCCTTTCTGCACCTTTGTCAGAAATCAATTGGGTATATTTGTATTGATCTATTTCTGAGTCCTCTGTTCGGTTCCACGGATCTATTCTTCTGCCAGTACCACACTGTCTTGATCACTGAAGCTATATATATTAGACTTAATATTAGTTAGAATGACTCTTCCCACATTCTGCTTTTTTTTCCCCAATATTGCTTTAGCTATTCTAGCTTTGTTTATGCTGCTCATTTTACTTTATTGTACTGCTTATTCTTGCTTTTAAGGTCCTTCCTATACTTAGCAGAGGTATGACAGTCTAGGAATGAAAAGAGAAGAATCATGAAGGAAAAAATGTAATATATTACCATCACCATGAAACACCCCCTATGTAATGTCTATCCATCTAGCCTAATCACATCCCAATTTCTTCATAAAATGTTCTCTACGATTCCAGACCTATTTATTTATTTATTTGTCCTTTTAGGGCCACACCCCATGGCATATCAAATTTGCCAGGCCAGGGGTCAAATCAGAGCTACAGCTGCTGGCCTATGCCACAGCCACCGCAAAGTCAGATCTGAGCCACATCTGCAACCTATACTGCAACTCACGGCAACACTGGAGCCTTAACCCACTGAGCAGGGCCAGGGACTGAACCCACATCCTCTTGGATACTAGTCATCTTCATCAGCACTGAGCCACAAGGGGAATTCCCCAGGCCACTTTATTTTTTATTTTTGTTATTGAGGTATGGCTGATGAACATTATCATATCTTTCAGGTGAATCACAATTTTTACATAGTGAATTCACATAGTGAATCACAATTTTTAAAGGTTATACTCCATTCATAGTTATAAAACACTGGCTATATTCCCTATGTCATACAACAGTCTTGTAGCTTATTTATTTTAAACAGAGCAGTTTGTACCTCTTCATCCCATACACCCATCTTTCTCCTCCCCACTGGTAAGCACTAGTGTGTTCTCTATATCTGTGAGTCTGTTTCTCTTGTGCTATATTCACTAGTTTATTTTTTTAGTCCACACATAAGTTACATCATACAGAATTTATCTTTCCCCAGGCCACCTCAATATTTCTAAATGTCATAGCTAATGTATCTCTACTACTCATTAGTCACAAGTCATGATTTCTGTTAGATATTTATAAATGAATTTGTGTTCACCACAATGACTGTCCTCAAGGGACACAGTTCATGTTTTAGAATTCTTTATATTCCTCCATAAGCTTTAATAAACAGTGAAATAATTGAGGATCATTTATCTAATTGGAACTTACATCAGAGAGATATTAGAAAATCTAGAAAACACAGGTAAAAATTACTTCCTAGTAGAAAGAACATCATCTCACTAAATCTTAAGATTTTAAATTTAATCTCACTTCTCAAACTGTTATATAAAAGTACACTTCTAAGCTCTTTTTCCTTTTTTTTTTTATCCAGTCACATCTGAGTCAAAAGAAAGTTCCTGGGCAAAGGATCAAACCCTCACCACAGCAGTGACCCGAGCCACTGCAGTGACAATGCTGGATCCTTAATCCATCGAGCCAAAGGGAACTCCCACTTTTCCCTCGTCTTGATGAGATGGCTTAGGTAAAAAAGAGAGAAGATAATGAATTATAGGGATTGCCTTTTTTTCTCTTCCTATTTGCCAAAAATGTCACCATTCACACTCATCTAAATTTTAGATCTATTAGACATGAAACACCCCTAATATATCATGTATATTTACCCAAAAAGTGAAAGACTCAAGGGATTAGAATATTGATTTTTAAGTAAATAACAGAAACTCATAATGTAAACTGAAACTAGTACAAGAATTTCCCAAATCTGATTTCCTATGGTTCTACCATATCAACCATACGGGGTCCCTGTGTCCTTTGGCTAGCTTACTGAGAGAATCTTCCTCTTAATCATCAAAGCTTTGCTGACAAGATTTCAACAAAGTAAGGTGTGGCATGTGAAATAATATAGCTGTTTAAGCCATGTTTTTAGCTATAATTTACAATACATGCAATCTGCCTACCCTATGGATCAAATGCCTGTTTCTTTGCTAAAACAGATATGTCCACAACATCCTCCCTAAAAGTTTTTTGTTCACTGGCTGCCTGTGAGGTTAGACTTTAAATAATTTAAATAAGTGTAATAAAACTACATGTAGATTAGCTCTTTCCTTTCTTACAAAATAATCTATATATGTTACAACAACAATTTAGCTGAAACTTATTTTGTTTCTCTCCAATTCTTCTACTGTAATACAGGACTAGGCAGGTGGAGTAGGCTAGAAACAGGAACGTTTCAGAGTTGTTAGTCTTACAAGCTTTCACCTGGTGTGTCTCTGGCAGCCTCAGAGGCAATCTTCTCTAAGATCTTAACGATGCTCTGGCAATTAAGTACGATGAATCGCAATTCTCAGAATATACACATTAATAAGACTCTTTTTAGTTTTGCCCTTTGCATTTCAACGCTTTATCACAGAGACTACAATATGTACATGCACAATGTAACATACAGCCCAAGGAGGGCTGATCCAGGATACCCATGGACACCAAAATCTGAGGATACTCAAATCCTTCATTTAAAATGGCATAGTGGGAGTTCCCGTTGTGACGCAGTGGAAACGAATCCAACTAGTATCTATGAAGATGTGAGGGATCAGTGGTCGGGGATCCCACATTGCCTTGAGCTGTGATGTAGGTTGCAGACACTGCTCAGAGCCCGTGTTGCTATGGCTGTGGTGTAGGCCAGCAGCTGCAGCTCCTATTTGACCCCTAGCCTGGGAACTTCCATATGCCACAGGTGCGGCCCTAAAAAGCAAAAATGAAAATAAAAATTAAAAATAAAAAATAAAATGGCACAGTATTTCGCTATAACTGAAGGCACATCCTCCCCTACACTATAAATCATCTCCTCATTACTTACAAGAGCTAATACAATGTAAATTCTATGTAAATAGTTGTAAATACAACGTAAATGCTATGTAAGTAATCACTACTGCAGAGCAAATTCAGGTTTTGCTTTGGGGAACCTTCTGAGAATTTCCCCCCAAGTATTTTCGATCCATAGTTGGTTCAATCTGTGGACGCGAAATCCACAGATATGGAGGGCTGACTATATTACTACAGCCTCTACCACTAATGCTACCATTCCCATCACACACAGAGAAACCCACTATTTAATTAGCAAAAATTAAGACACTTCTTGCCTCTTGTGTTGTGAGAACACAGAGTAACATGAACTTAGACACTGATAGTGAGAATGTAAACTGGTACAACCACTTTGGAAAACAATTTGGTATTATCTCCTAAAGCTGAACATATGTGTACGTGCCTTTATTCTCACTCAGGACAAGTACACCAGGAGACACATGCAGCATATTCACAGCAGCACTTTTCATAACACCAAAAACTGCGAACAAGACACAGCTGACTGAAAGAAGACTGGTATATTCACACAACAGGATTTTACACATGAGTGGAAAAGTAATGAAGTACAGTTAAAGACAGCATGGATAAATCCTAGAAACAAGAATTTTAAAAAACAAGCCATAGCAGAATTATATGCAATAAACTACTATATAAATTTCAAAAATGAGCAAAATTAAACACATTAGTATTTAAGGAAACACTCACATAATTTCAAAAAGGAAAAATAAACACAAAGTTCATTACAGTGGGAATCAGGAAGATGGACCAATGAATACAGACATAACTTCAATAGGTTTGCTAACAGGATTTTCAACTGGGTGTAAACTCATTCATTACTAAGCTATAAAATACATGCAATATGTGTGTTCTGAGTGTATATCATCTAGAATCTCCTTAGAACTAACATTCCATCCTCAGGACTCATAAAATGACATTACTGGTAACTGGGAGTGTCTACTATCACTATCTGGTAACTTTCATAGTAAAAAAAAAAAAAGTGGCAGGGGTCTCATAAAAAATAAAAGCAAGAGGTTGGGCAAGGGAGGCGAAGATGGCTGTAAAAGGGCAACGTGAGAAGTCCTTGTAGTGATGGAAATGTCCTGCATCTTGACAGTATCAGTGTCAAAATCCCACTTGTGGGGAGAAACTGGGTAAAAGGTACACTGGATCTCTCAGTATTACTTTTTTCCAACTGCACGTGAATCTCCAATTGTTTCAAAATAAAGGTGTGTAAAAAAAAAGAAAACATTTTAAAAAGACCATTTCTATCCAGAATTTCTCCACCTTGGTACTATTGACATTCTGGTGCACATGATTCTTTGTTGTAGGGGGCTGTCTTGAGCACTGCAGGATGTTTAAACACCAACTAAATGCCAGTATCATGCCCCAGCTATGACATCTCCGTACACTGTCAAACGTTCCCAAGGGAGCAAAACTGCCCCATTTTAGAACCACTGTTCTAGTTAAAAAAGCAAAGAACTGTGAAATGTTCCCACCTGAAGGGGACAAAGGAGCTATGACAACCAAATACAATACCTGATCCTGGACTGTATCCTGTACTAGTGAGGAAAGAATGCTATAAAAAAAACACTGTTGGGTCAATTAACAAAAGTGGAATACTAACAGTAAATTAAAGTACCGTATCAATACTTGTAAAGAATATCTCTGCTTAGGAAATACACAATGAAGTACTTAAGGGTAACCATGATATGTCCAATGTACCTTCAAATGATTCAGGAAAAATATGTTTGTATGTGTGTATTTATACGCATTTGGCTTACATATACATGAGAATAGTATACGTACATCATAGGTGAATCTGACTAAAGGGTATATGTGTGGTCTTTCTACTGTTTTTATTCTTGCAACCATTCAGTATGTTTAAAATTATAAATAAAAAGGTGGAGTTTTTTTTTTTAAATGGAAGCAAAAGTTGAGGTCCTTAAAGTTCTAATGGCAGGTTTCACAGTAGCAGACGAGAAAAAATGTACAAATCCCAAGGGGACAAGGACTACTACTGGACAAATTCCTAATTCACGCCTGAGCCAAACGCTGCAATTAACTGCCTTCCTTCGGCCTATCTCCCCCTCCCCATTCTTTCTAGAGGTGACCTCTTGAATAATGTGGAACCGAAAATAAATCTATACCACTAAGGCCGTTTCTAGGAAGTTACTCAAACCCACATCCCTACTCGATTTCTCCACAAATCACTGAGGCAGTTCACCTTCAACAGATAAGAAGCAAAAACGCGAAAAGCGCACGTGCTGTTTGAGTTAGTATGGCAACGCGAGTGGACCAGAGAAGGCACAACATCGAATTATTTCGGAGGGCTAAGAAAAGGAAATGATAAAAAGATAGGCAGGGAGCCAGTCTGAGAGTCGCAGGAGAAAGGACTCGAGTGGGTGCACGCGTGTCGGGCGAGAGGGTGTAGCTCACCTGGCTGTGGTAAGCAGAGGGTGCCGAGTTCCCACCAGCTTCCGCACCTGCAGAGCGATGTTGCTGAGCTCGTCGCTCAGCAGGCAGCGGAGGCTCATGAAGGACGTGGGATAGCCCACGATCTTCTCAGCCTCTGACACCACTTGGTTCCAGTGGGCCGGGGACCTGGAGGATTGACCACGCCAGGAGACCACCGAGGAAATGGTGTCGAGGGGGCGACGCGGGGGACCCGAGGCCCCGAAGTAGGTCAATCGTTTGAGCAGCTGCCGAAGGCTCATAGTTTTGAGTCTGGGGGTGTCAGGGACTTGAGAGTGTCCGAAGGTGGCGCAGGGACCAAGCCAGGGGCAGATGAGTAACCTGCAGGAACTAAAAGGAAGCAGCGATTCTTGACCCTCAGAGGAGAATGGGTTTCTGAAAGAGTGACCGGGTGCAGAACTTTAACTGTAGCTTTCTGCAGCCCGGGTTAGAAACAAAACGCCCCCAACTCAGCACTGCCCACGGCCATCTAGGGTAGAAACCACGGACGCTGCCTAAATGGGGAACGCCATATTGGCGGCGTGAAATGCGGCTTGCCGTAAAGACGGAGGCGAGCGGTTCTTCAGCAAAGAATTTTCCCTACTTTACGGCGCAGTCGTGAACGCCTCAAGGGGCGGGACTTTGAAGGGGAGCCCCGGAAGGCGAGGTACGGTGAAAGCTTCGGCTCCTCCCACCTCCCAGAGAGGGGCGGGGGCGCCGATTAGTGTCCCAGTCCCTGGAATCTGGCCCGAGTCTGATTCGGAGGATTTCTAGCTCCCAGCACAGAGTGGGAACGCTTAAATGAGTGTGTCATGAACGACGGTCGGTGTCCACTAAGTGTCTTTTCGCGGCCCCAGCCATCGAAGGAAGGGCTCAGGCTGAGGTGACAGCTCCTCTGGGAAATCTCTCTTTGGTCTCCGCTCTCGGGTCTTAGCAGTGAGGCTTAGGAGCTGTGGGCCACCGCTCATGGCAGGGCAGGGGCAGAGACCTTGGGGTGAGCTCTCAGTGCCCTCAGCTCCAATCTACGGAAGGTGGCGTGGCCTGGCAGCAGGCGTGTTTTTTGGCTTTGTTTTTCCCAAGGTCTGCCCTCGTTCCCTGTCTGGCCTCTTCACTGAGCTACAGCTCAGGCACAGCCAGCGGTGCCTCCCACGGGGGTGCGGAGAGGCACTTCTAGAAGGAAGTTCGGGATCCCATGGAGGATCCCAAGATATCACAGACTCTAGTGCTTTCCACTTGCAGCTCATGTATGAGCTCATTTAATCCTCATTAAGTAAATAGTATTCGTATTCTCCATGTTTCATATGAGGAAACTGAGGCACAACCAAGTCTGTAAATTGTCTAGGGCCACACTAGGCAGGAAGGTAAACCCAGGCGACTTGGTTTCTGAATCCATGACACATTACTGTGTCTTTAACAGGTTACCAAACATTCTTTTCATTGTTGTCATTGTGGTTCTGTAATGCCACCTGTTCTTTTATCAGGTATGTCTAGCATCCTGTCCATTTTCTCATCACCCAAAACACATTAACAAACCCTTGTTGATAATAAAGGTATATTACCAAGTTTTACATCCTAAAAAGAAAACTTGTAAACCTCCTTAAATTCCAAAGTACTTTCAAATTCATGATTTATATTTTTTAAATTAGCATCTCGTGTAATACTGGACTAGACCTGGGCTACATTTTTAAGAAGTTAGCTTAAAAACAGTCAAATTAAAGTATAATTATTCATTCTGCACAAAAGATACTTTTCTCTAAAAACGTTTCACCTCAGACTCCCTTGGAATGGAAAATTTTCCTTGCGATTTAAAAATCCAGTTTTATTTCCAAAAATTCCATCTAGGTATAGCCTTTCAGGAGTACACTGGTACATTTTAGTTAAGTGAATTATGCTCATAAGTATTAAACAGTCTATGCCCGCTAAATAAATAAGGCAAGCCAAAGTTCAAAAACAATTCCTGTGAAAGAGATAACACACTCCTGGCAATAAAATTCAGGCCTGTTCTAGATGAAAATACATGTGGGGAGTGAGATAACTTATAATTCCAAAAAGTGCCAAGACCTGAGCTTCTGGGTTATCCAAGGTGAAAGAGGTCATGAAAAATGAAGGGAGACAAAGACAATGTGATATATTGTGCTCCTGAGTCTGTTTCCTCAGAATCATGGTACTTTAAGAGTAACTTTTCATGTAATTTCCTTAATACCAATTCACAGCATGTACTTTAATTTCTCCACAGAAGCCAAGTGCATTATTCTCTGGTCATACTCTATTAACCAAGTTTTTGATTATTCATGGGACTTTTGGTCCCGTTTACTTTAAATAATCAACACTTTCCTTTATTCTTATGGTTAAAAGGTTGCATTATACCTAATGATAATCAGTTTTTAGAAGGTTCAAATGGCATGCTATTTAATCTTCCAGATGAATACATAACTTCTTAGAGCCTGACTAAAGCGATTTTTGAATTGCTAGTGACTTTTGGAGGTGCAAAGACAGGGAGTGTCTGTGGTTCTGCCCTTCCTCTGCCACTGATAATAGTCATTTTGAGGATGTATGTGAATGTGTGCATAAAGAAAGAATTCAGCAGTATTCCTTACCTTAGCATTAATGACATTTGGACCAGATACCCTTTGGTATGGGAGGTAGCGGGGAGGTGAAGGTTGTCCTGTGCATGGTAAGATGTTTTGCAGCATCCCTGGCCTCTACTCACCTCACTAGAAGGTGAGGTACCCCTTTGTAAGTGTGATGACCAGATTTATCCAAGAACGTAGTCAAAAGTCCCCTTGGTCCGGGATGGGAGTGGGGGCAAAAATCACCCATGAGATTATAGGGAAGTGGGAGATGCTGAAAGAAAAAATTCCATCCATGACATTAACTCCTGGAAATTAGCAAAAGAAGATGTCCTGGGTGTGGGCAACCCTGAGGGTTAGAGTGGTCACTCCACAAGCTGTGGAAACTTCCAGCTATACACAGGGACACCTTCTCCTTGGGATGGTTGTTCTGAAGTCAGCAAGCTGACAAAAGGTGGTCACAGTTCCTCCTTCACTTTTTTCAGAATCCTGAAGCTGGTCAAGTGCCACTGGACTTCATTTACTGTCCTCTCTGCCTTCTGCTGGCCTTAAGAAAAAAAAAAATTGAGGTCATATTTGATGTCCTTTTCTTTGGCTGGAAACCTGAGCCAGTCTTCGGAAGTACAGGGCCTTAACAAGGATGGCGTATGCTTTGGACTTTGGCATTTGCATGATGAGGTGAGTGGAAACAGATAGGGACACCATGGCCACCCTCCTTCTTTGATCCTTTACACAGTCACCTATTGTTTATTTTAAGAGAGTTCTTCCAAAAGTAGATGAAAGCGTGGCAGTATATCTTGGGGCAGAACAATAAAAGGAGGCAAGTAATCAGATTAGCAAAGATCCAAAAGTTTGGGAGTTCCAGTCGTGGTGCGATGGAAACGAACCCGACTAGGGGTCATGAGGTTGTGGGTTCCATCCCTGGCCTCACTCAGTGGGTTAAGGATCTGGTGTTACCATGAGCTGTGGTGTAGTGTAGGCCGTAGATGTGGCTCGGATCCCACATTGTGGTGGCTGTGGTGTAAGCCAGCGGCTACAGCTCTGATTAGACCCCTAGCCTTTTTCTTATATCCTGAAAGGAAAAGTTTTACATTGGAGTACCTGTTGTGGCTCAGCAGTAACTGAGGGGACACAGGTTCAATCCCTGGCTCCACTCGGTGGGTTAAGGATCTGGCATTGCTGTGAGCTGTGGTGTAGGTCGCAGACACGGCTTGGATCACCCGTTTCTGTGGCTGTGGCATAGGCCAGCAGCTGCAGCTCTGATTTGACCGCTAACCTAGGAACTTACATATGCTGTGGGTGCAGCCCTAAAAAGACAAAAAAAAAAAAAACTTTTACATTTATTGAAGAAGAAAGTGACTTGCTTTACCCCTTGAAAAGGCCTGGAAGTAGTGATGATTGTGTATCAATAAGTGCCACTAGCATTCATGTCATACTTTCAATACATCATTTCCCATTAAAAGGAAAGATGTTTTTTTATCTGGCATTGCCGTGAGCTGTGGTGTAGGTCACAGACACGGCTCGAATCCTGCATTGCTGGGGCTGTGGTGCAGGCTGGCAGCTGCAGCTCCGATTCAACCCATAGTGTGGGAATCTCCATATACCATGAGTGAGGCCCTAAAAAGCAAAAAAAAAAAAAAAAAAAAAATTTTTTTTGGAGGAATGGCAGATATCAGGCCTGGGGCTAGAAATGTGAGTAATGATCCTGGGACAGCCTGTGGTACCAGAAATCAAGGAAGCTATTAAAGTCTAAAGTCTAATGGGACAGTTCAAAAGGAAAAAGGGATCAGCATAAAGGAGCTTCCACTGGCTGAGAAGGCGACAGTCTGAGCATCCGAAAAGAATAAGACAACTACAACTGATTGAAATTCATTGATGGCATATAAATCCTTGTGTTCATTATTAGACATAACTAGGGCAATGCTCTAAGTATTTGCAATGTAAATGAAAGATTTGAGCATTTATCCTGCCTTTCCTGTATGAATAGTGGTGTATTAGCCTGGCTTACCCCCTTGAAAGCTGAACCTGAGACAAGGGCTTACTTTTAGGTGGTTTATTTTGGACAGCGACCTCAGGAAACAGCCGAAGATGACTAGGAGGGTGAAACAGGGAAAGTCAATACAAGGGTGTTCTTGAGGCTGCTAGTACTCCTGAGTTGCTGTGTAGAATATACTTCAGAAGTGTCAGTTTGTTGAAAGAGAGGAGCAGTTATCTACCAGGCTCCATCTCCCATGGGCCTAAATTTCCCCCTTAAGACCTTAGCCCCCTCACACTTCTAAGCTGCCATGTAAGTGCCAGCAGTTGTCCCACTCTCAGGGAGTTAGAAGAACTGGGGGGCAGAAGGTAAGGTGTATGGAGTGTATGTGACGAGAGGTGCCGCCAGGTTACACCTGCAGTAGGCAGGTTGCTTCAGCAATGGCTATAGTAGGAGGCAGGCTGGGAAGACGTAAACCTGGGAACAAGTGCCTCTTCTAAGGTGGTAACCAAATAGCTGAGGCTGCTGAGGGAAGGTTTAGTAGAAGGGGGTTAGAGGATAGAATTAGGAAATCCCCATATTGTAATTCCAGTTCAGGCAACAACCATCAATAGGTGAGAGGCTGACAGGGAATTTTGCAGTGAAGGTCTTAGGCCAATACCACCTGCAACCACTAACCAGTCTCAGCATCACTAGCAGTGGGGAAGCCATACAGATGTGCCTCTTGATGTGCTGTGTTATGAAGTACACAAAGATAGCTATGAAATATTCTTGCCAAAATAGTTGAATCTAAATCTTTGGGAGCTCCCTGTGGCCTAGTGGTTAGGATTCAGCACGTTCATCACCACAGCCCAGGTTCAACCCTTGGCCTGGGAACTGAGAGCCCACATCAAGCCTCTGCACACTGCAGTCAAAAAATTTAAAATAAAAAATAATCTCATCAAGCCTGCAAGTCTAACTTCCAATTTTCTAGATACGAAGGAGAGCTGAGCAAGGGAAATAGCTTCACAAGGAAGCAAACCCAGCATGTAAGTTATTCTAGAAGCCAAGAAGACAAGGGGGTAAGATGGGACTGAATAAAAGGATTCCTGTTGGTTCAAAGATTTTTTTTTTTTTTTTTTTTTTTTGCTTTTTAGGGCTGTACCCGTGGCATGTGGAAGTTCCCAGGCTAGGGCTTGAATTGGAGAACCCGAGCCATGTCTGTGACCTACACCACAGCTAATGGCAATGGCAGATCCTTAACCCACCGAGAGCGAGGCTAGGGATGGAACCTGCATCCTTATGGATACTAGTCAAATTCATTACCACTGAGCTACTATGGGAACTCCTCGTTGAAAGATTTTTAAGGGGCATACCAAACCAAGTGTAATGTGTGGACCTTGTTTGGATCCTTATTCTAGCAAACTAACTATTAAAAAGTAGATTTTGAGGCATTTAAAGAAATCTGGAGTTCCCATTGTGGTTTAGTGGGTTAAGAACCTGACTAGTATTCATGAGGGTGTGGGTTCGATCCCTGACCTCAGTGAGTTAAGGATCTGCATTGCTGCAAGCTGCAGCATAGGTCGCAGATGCGGCTCATATGTGGCATTGCTGTGGGTGTGGTGCAGGCCTGCAGCTGTGGCTGTGATTCAACCTCTGGCCTGGGAACTTCCGAATGCCACAGGTGCAGCCCTAAAAAGAAAAGAAAAAAAGGAAAAGAAATCTGAGTTACAGTTCTGATATATATTGCAAAGGAATTATTGTTAATTTTATGTGTGTCTATAAAAAAAAGTCCATATTTTTAAGCAATGCATGCTAAAGTTTATAGGGATAGGATAACACATTGTCAGGAATTTGCTGTAAGACATTCCAAGAGGAGGAAAAAAAAATGAAGCAAGTATGCTAAAATCTAAAAAGTTGTTCATTCAGGATGATGAGTATATGGTATTTATTCAATTCTGTATATGATTGAATGTTTGCATAATAAAAATTTAAAGAGACAAATATACTCATCCCATTTTTATAAATGGAAGTTAAATGAATTCCCTAAAATCATAAAGCTGGAAAGTGGCTGAGCTAGAATTAAAGCTCATCTCATTACTTTTCCTGTATCCTATCATCAGCCTTAAGTACACATAATTGCTTCTTTTTTTTTTCTTTTTCTATGTGACTCCTTTTATATAGCATTCTTTTTATTGAAGTATAGTTGCTGTATAACACTCTATAAGTTATGGGTGTACAATATACTGATTCACAATTTTTAAAGGTTATACTCCATTTATAGTTGTTATAAAAGTATTGGCTATATTCTCCGTGTTGTACAATATACCCTGTAGCTTATTTAATACCTTATACTTTGTAGCTCTCATTCCCCTACCCCCAACTTGTCCGTCCCCCTTGCCTCTCCCTACAGGTAGCCACTAGTTTGTTCTCCATAACTGTGAGTCTGCTTCTTTTTTGAGGGGAAGGAGCACTGTGTCCACAGCATATGCATGTTCCCAGGCTGGGGTTCGAACCTTCAGCACAACAGTGACCCGAGCTACTGTAGTGAAAATGCCAGATCCTTAACTGGCTGTGCCATAAGGGAAATTCCTGCTTCTTTTTTTTTTTAATTATTGTATTCACCAGTTCATTATATTTTTTAGATTCTACATATAAGTGATATCATACAGTACTTGCCTTGCTCTAATTTATTGCACTTCGCAGAATGCCCTCCAAGTCCACCCATGTTGATGCAAATGCCAAAGTTTCATTCTTTTTTATGATTGCGTAGTATTCCATTGTAGGTAAAGACCATATCTTCCTTATCCATTTATCCATTAATGGACACTTAGGTTGCTTCCATATTTGGCAGTTGTAAATAATGCTGCTTTGAACATTGAGATGCCTGTATCTTTTCAGATTAGTATTTTGGTTTGTTTTGTTTATTTGTTTCTTTAGATATATACCCTGGAATGAAATTGCTGGGTCATATGGTAATTCCATTTTTAGTTTTTTGAGAAACTTCCATATCGTTTTCCACAGTGGCTGCACCAATTTACATTCCCACCAACTGTGTATATACAAAGGTTCCCTTTTCTCCAGTCCCTCACCAATCTTTGTTATTTGTGCTGTTTTTGATAATAGCCATTCTGACAGGTGTGAGATGATATCTCTGTGGTTTTGATTTGCATTTCCCTGATAATTAGTGATGTTGAGCATCTTTTTATGTGCCTCTTGGCCATACATATTTCCTTTTTTGAAAATGTCTACTTAGAAGTTCCCATTGTGGCTCAGCAGTAATGAACCCACCTAGTATCCATGAGGACGAAAGTTTGATCCCTGGCCTCTCTCAGTAGGTTAAGGACTAGTGTTGCCGTGAGCTGTGGTGTAGGTTACAGATGTGGCCCAGACCCGGTGATGCTGTGGCTGAGCAGCTACAGCTCTAATTCGACACAGCCTGGGAACTTCCACATGCTGAGGGTGTGGCCCTAAAAAGACAAAAAAAAAAAAAAAGAGGAAAGAAAGATGAAAAGAAAAATTTCAATTCGGTTTTTCTGTCCAATATTGTTTTAATGTTGATTTGTATGAGATATATATATATACATGGTACGTAATTACTTCTTAACACATTTTCATCATAGGTTCATGAATTGTTCTTTTTGTTTTATTATTGTGATAGGCAGCCATCAAGATGGTGCCCAATGATCAATGCATCCTAATAGTCATACTCTGTGTTGTCCCCTACGACCTTGTCTCAGGGTTGCTACTTGTGATCAGTAGCATCCAGCAGAGGCAATGATCTGTTCATTCAATATTAGTTTCATGAAAGACATTGTAGCTTCCATCTTGGGCTCTCTCTTGCCTCTCTCTCTCTCTGTCTTCCTCCCTTTCCCTCTCCCCCACTCTCTCCCTTTGCTCTGGTGGGGGAAGCTATGTCATGAACAGTCCTGTGAAGAGGTCCGTGTGTGGAGGAACTGAGCCTTATGCCAAGAGCCATGTGACTGAGCCGTCTTGGAAACAGACCCTCCAGCTCTTTTAGGGACTACAACCTTGACTCACAGCTTTACTATAACCTCATGAGAGACCCTGAGCCAAATCACCCAGCTGAGATGCACCTAGATGCCTAACTCAAGAAACTATGTGAAATAAATATTTAGTTGCTAAGTTATAGGAAATTTAGAGGAAAACTTGTTACACTACAATAAAAAAATAATGCAGGAGTTCCTGTTGTGACTCAGCGGTAACAAACTCAACTAGTATCCATTTGATCCCTGGCCTCTGTCAGTGGGTTGGGGATCCAGCGTTGCCATGAGCTGTGGTATAGATTATAGATGTGGCTCAGATCCTGCTTTGCTGTGGCTGTGGCTGTGGCCGGCAGCTGCATCTCTGATTGGACCCCTAGCTGCCACATGCCACAAATGCGGCCCTAAAAGCAAAAAAACAAAACAAAACAAAGCAAAAACCTAATACAATTATCTCTTTATTAATCCTTGTTTAATGTGATACATGTAGTAAACCCATCACCAGCACAAGAACTAGAATATTGACAGCCACTTACTTCTAACAGTGTGGCCCTCCTCAACCCAATTCTCCTTACCTCCTTAATCCAAGGTTATCTTTATCCTGACTCTTGTATTTATCATCCCTTTGATTTATTTTATTTTATTTTTTTGGCCACAACTGTGGCATACCATGATTTTTTTTTAAAAAAAGCATAGTTTAATACTATATATTATATATCCTAAAAGGTATATTATTTAGTTTGTTATTTTTAGCTTAAAAAGGAGATTCTGTGATAGATGTAATTTTCTGTGATCTTTTTAATTTACTCAACATTATTTTTCTGAGATTCCCCCATATTGATGTTTATAGTGGCAGTTCATTTGTGTTGACTGCTGTGTATTACCCCTGGGTGAATAGACCATGCTTCATCCCTTCTCCTGTCAATGGACATTTGGATTGCTTCCGGATTTTTTTTTTTCTGTTACAACAATGTTGCCCAGGAAGAGGTTAACGAATGCCTCCAGGTTCACAAGTTAAGAGTTTACCTCTAATATTAGAATTACTGAGTTGTAGGGTATGTAAATATTCAGCTTTCTTAGATAATGCCAAACAGCTTTCCCGAGGGGCTTTTCTAATTTGCATTTCCACCAACCACTTACAAAAGATCCTGTTGATCCCTCCCTCTAAACATTTGATCGTGTCAGCCTTGTTAAAATTTCCAACAAATGAGTATAAACTCTCATTACAATAGGAATCTACATATATCCCATATCACTGAGTGTTCTATCTTACGGATTAGCTTTTCAAGATAAGGTAGGGAAGTATATATGACTATAATTCTTCATTGTAATTTCCCTTTTTGTTTAATTTTTAGGTCTTCTCAAATCCTCTCAGAGTTCCTACTGTGGCACAATGGGATTGGCGGCCTCTTGGGAGCTCTGGGATGCAGGTTTGATCCCTGGCGCAGTGTAGGTGGCAGCTGTGGCTCAGATCTGATCCCTGGCCTGGGAATTTCATATGCCATGGGGCAGCCAAAAAAAGTTTAAAAAAAAAATCCTCTCCATGTCCACAGTAGTCCTTTCTTGGCATCTTTTTTTTTTTTTTTGTCTTTTTAGGGCTGCACCCAGCATATGGAGGTTCCCAGGCTAGGGATCAAATCGGAGCCGTAGCTACCAGCCTACACCACAGCCACAGCAACGCCAGATCTGAGCCATGTCTGCCACCTACACCACAGCTCATGGCAATGCCAGAACCTTAACCTGCTGAGCAAGACCAGGAATCGAACCTGCATCCTCATGGATACTAGTTAGATTCATTTTTGCTCAGCCACAGCAGGAACCTCGACATGTTCTAATGTTCTGAGCGTCTGACCTTAACAACCTTAATTAGAGAGGAAATGGACCAACACTACTCTCTTTTTTCCCCTAGTTTCTCTCCCTACTGGGCAGCAATATCAAATTGGCTAGCAATGCTGCTAGTTAATTTCACACTAGGATTAACTCAATGGGAGAAGAACATGGTCCTTTTCTTTTACGAAGGCTGTTTTCCAGGAGACCATTTCTTTTAGGAACTGGAAAAAAAAAATCTCCCAGAAGATTTTTACTTGAACATGGCAACATTAAAAATGGCTGGCAATCTGAGTTCTACAGATCTGTCTTGAATCGGTATGTGATCATAGGCTCATTATTAACCCTCTGCATTTAAAATTACTCATCCATAAAACAAAAGTATGCAATGGAATTTTTTTCAGCCAGCCATTAAAAAGAATGAAATAATGCCATTTGCAGCAACATGGATGGATCTAGAGATTATCATGCTAAGTGAGTCAGACAAAGACAAACATATGATATCATTTATATGTGGAATCTAAAAATGAGATACAAATGAACTTATTTGCAGAACAAATAGACTCATAGACTTTGGAGACAAATTTATGGTTACCAAAGGGAACAGGTGGGGGTAGAGGCAGGGATGGATTGATTGGCACACTCACACTATGGTATAGAATGATTGCCCAACAGGGACCAGCTGTATGGCACAGGGAACTCCACCCAGGATTCTATGATAATCTATATGGGAAAGAATCTGAAAAAGAATGGCTGTGTGTGTGTGTGTATATATATATCTGAATCACTTTGTCGTATAATAGAAATTGTCACAACATTAGAAATCAACTATACTTCAATAAAACTTTAAAA
Organism: Catagonus wagneri; assembly: GCA_004024745.2. Taxonomy (NCBI): domain Eukaryota; kingdom Metazoa; phylum Chordata; class Mammalia; order Artiodactyla; family Tayassuidae; genus Catagonus; species Catagonus wagneri. Next base: position 6,576,094 of record PVHT020000080.1, read on the forward strand.
AATGAAGAAAAAAAAGGAAAGTAGGAGTTCCTGTCATGGTGTGGTGGAAACGAATCTGACTAGGAACCATGAGGTTGCGAGTTTGATCCCTGGCCTCTCTCAGTGGGTTAAGAATCTGGCATTGCCATGAGCTGTGATGCAGGTCGCAGACACGGCTCGGATCTGGCATTGCTGTGGCTGTGGTATAGGCTGGTAGCTATGGCTCGGATTAGACCGCTCTCCTGGGAACCTCCATATGCTGAGGGTGCGGCCCTAAAAAGACAAAAAAAAAAAAAGGGAAAGTAGATGACCTTTGGGGGGGGTCCATTTAAGTATCAGAATGTTTTTATTCCGTGAATGAAATTAGCTAGTAGACTAATCTTGTCCTTATGGTCATTTCAATTCTCTCTGTCTCTTGATTTCTGTCTCTGATCCATCCAACCTGCTTGATCTTGGTATCAACATAGACTGAAACAGGAGGCCCAAGAAGAGGATTTCAGAGAGGACTATATCATTCTTCTTTAATTGTTCTGTTTGTCACTGCATCCCCATTGTTAACACTGTGTCTGCTAAAGAATAGACACCACGTAAATATTACTTGGTCAGCTGAGTGAATAATGAATGATTGAGCTGGGTCTTTATTTTCCATTCCTATCTTCACTCCATCTTCACATTCAAATTCAGAAGTTATTTGAATTGTATTTTACTTATGATAAGATCAGGAAGCCCAGATCAGAGAATATCTCCATGACTACAAGTTGAGTGAGTTCTCTACTGCCACTTAAACTTTTCTCCTGAAGGCCAGAAAGTCAGTACAACCAACTGTATCAAAACTCTCTGGACTTGAGGACCAGGTATCAGTAATTTTCAGATACTCCTCAGGAGCTTCTAATATGCAGCCAGGGTTGAGAATCACTATGCTAGAAAAAAATATAATCTAACCGTTTTTTTGTTTGTTTCTGTAATTTCTTGTTCTTTCTCTCTCTTTCCTACATTCCTTCTTTCTTTTTTTAAAAAGAAACATATAGGTCAGATGCCATTCCCTAAGGTTCTAGAGAAATCGCAACAGAATTCTATATGCAGAAAAGTCCTCCTTTTGTTGCAAAGAATGTGTATATAGGTAACATCAGGTAGAAAGGAATCAGGACATACTGTATTTTTTTATATCTATAAAGGCTGGCAACTTTAAATTATAGAGTTGTCAAGGCATCTTGCCAGTAACTGCTGCCCTACAGTAATAAATATAACCCCTAAATTACCTGAAAATATTTCCTCTGTCTTAAAATTCAGTTTTCTTCTAAAATTGGAAAATGTTTCATTTGGGAATGAGTGTATCTGTGGGTGAGCAATCAAATCAGTATAGTCAGCTAATTCTCAAAAAAAATCACTTTTCACAAATTTACTGAAACAACTCAGTCAAGCCATTTTTTTCATAAGTTCAATGACCGATTCAATTAAATAGGTTATTTTGAAGCCCCATGTAGACTCACACTAATTCCTGTCTAGAAATAGCTATTAAAAGTCCCTCAAATGGTCACCATATGCAAAGGCTATTATGATGTGGCCCATAGATAAATGGATCTTTAAAAACTGCTTTTTCCAAATAAAGATAATGTGTCTGAAATGAGAGCGAGAAAGAGAAAGAGATTCCGTTATTAACCTTGGAAATATGGAAGCAATGGTATTAATTTTCTAGGCTGAAAAGAATTTGCAAAAGACTTTGCAAAAGGCCATCTGAGAAGATGGTGGAATTAGGAAAAATCATATGAGGTCATTTCCCAACAGCTGACACCCACATAAGAGAGATGTCATTGTCAACTACTATGGTGTCAGAGCTGTTTCTCAGAAGTATCCTGGTTTGAATCAATCGGAAGAGCTTGCTATGTTGTTTTCTGTTCTTTGAAATCCTGCCATAAACAAACATCTGTAATAAATATGTTTGGATATTATAGGGCTGGTATGGCCATGATGGGAGTAATAAGTCTGAAGTGCATAACAAAATAAAAGGAATATGCTGATGTCAAAGGGAGTAAGAGTTGCTTTATTTTTCTAAGAATGAAAGAGACTAGGTTTCCAAAGTCTAAACAAAGAACAACTCAACAAGACACTGCGTAGAGAGTGACAGAGCTTGATGATTAAGGGATCAAGCATGAGAGCCAGATGTTTGCATTTGTATCCCAGCTTTACTATTAACCAATAGCACAAAACTGGGCAAATCATGTAATTTACTCTCAGTACCGTGGGTTTCTTAGTTGTAAAGCGGGAAAAACAGTAATACCTATGTCAATGGGTAGTTTTGAATATTGGCATAAGTTCATAAAGTACTTAGATCAGTGCCTGGCTTGCAATACAAGCTCCCATCATTTTCCACTCTTCAACCATAGATCCTCCCTACTTCAAATCAGACAAATATAAAGTGTTTTGATTTCTTATACTTTTATGAGGAAGTCTGTTTTTAACTGCAAAGCAAATCATACAATTAACCCACATAGCATAAGCATGTATATACATGCAAAAGACAATTGAAATGCTATGTTGCCTGGATACTATGGTGATGTATAGTTTTAAGAATGTTGCAAGATATAGGGCTTGGAACTTCTTTTATTTTAGACAAAATCTATTCACTGTTTAAGTCTTCTGTTGAATTAGACATCTCTTACAGAAGTCTTTTTGTGGTATTTTTAAATGAGTATTTTTTATTACTTTTTCTTATAGTTTTCAACCTCTACCCAAAAGTAAAAAAAAAAATAAAAACAAAAATAATGAGCCCACCGTACTTATTATCCAGTTTCAGTAGTTATCACATTTTTCATTCCTCTTCCCAACAATGCTGGAATATTTTGAAGCAAATCCCAGATATCATTTTGCCTGTAAAAATTTCAGAATTTATTTATAAGAAATAAATATTTCCTTAAAAAGTAACCACAATACAATTGCACCTAACAAAGTTACCAAAATTCTTAATATTCAAATTGTCTAAAAATGTCTTTGTATGATTTAAATTAAGATCCAAACAAGATGAAGTGGGAAGTTTGAACTATAACTATTTGATTTTATATTTTGGAAGATGTTTCAGCTTTATACTTATTCTACTTATGACCACAGCTGCAGTTTGAAATTGAAATCATCATAATAATAAAGCAAAGAAAGCTGGAATGAGAAGTGGGAGTCTCATAGTAAGTTTGGCTTTAACTAGTAATGCAGACCTAGGAGTCTATTTCATGACAGTAGAATTCTTTTGCTACTGTAGCAAGAAGAAAAACAATCCTTCTAAAGTATCTGTGCAATAAGAAGCACATGGGAGTTAAAAAACGGTCTGTGTGGACATTCCAGGATACTGAAGCTTCATAACCTGGTCAGCATCTCAACGTTTGAAGTACCCAGGGTGTAGAACTCCCTCCTGTTTTTCATCTATCCTAGATTCTAAGAGAGACAGAGTCTTTTTAAGAAATATTTCCAAAGGATTTGTTGGTGACATTTGCACCTTGGTTCTCATATTTTATAATCATGTCTCAGGTTTCTTTCTTTCTTTTTTTTCTTGTACAGGACTATTTGCATGACTCTTAAGGCTTGGATCTAATGTTTTCATTAGACTTCATTTTTTTTTCATTTTTTAAAATTTTATTGAAGTGTAGTTGATTTACAATGTTATGATCATTTCTGCTGTACAACAAAGTGATTCAGTTATACATGTACACACATCCATTCTCTTTTAGATTCTTTTCCCACACAGATTAAATCTACAGAATACTGGGTAGAATTCTCTGTGCTATACAGCAGGTCCCCATTGACCAGTCGTTCCATATACCTCAGTATGCATATGCCAGTCACAAACCCCCAGTCTATCACTCTCTCACCCACCTGTCCCCTTTGGTAACCATGTTTTTCAAAATCTGAGAATAGACTTCACTGTTTTTAATTTTGATTTAATATGATTGCCACTGGAGCCCCCCAGTATTTTTACGAGGAGACATTTTATAATCCTGTATAGGTTACTTGCAATTATCAGAATAAATGAGATTTCCCTTTCAAAGGAGGTGGGTAGGAAATAAGTAACAAAGGTGGTATTTATATACATAAAATGTTAACATATTTGTATGGTTGGAAGGGAATTTAAAAATAAATGAGCCCACATCCTTCTGTGGATTCCTGCAGTATAACCTCTTGCAGCTATGAAAGCTAATGAGAAATTCATCTTTATTGATTAGGACCTCAGAATAGTCTGTCTTTTGTCTTGCATACGTCTTTTCCTCAGGTCCTATTTGTTATTGTAAAATGACCACTGCTTGTATAATCCCTTTATAATGCTTCTGGTGTATGATTTGTTAAAACCATGTAGAGGGATAGTTAATATACTAGGCTCTGGAATCAGGCTGGCTATAAAACTTGCTTTCATTGCTTCCTAGCTGAATGTCTTTGGGCAAGTCACTTAACCTTTCTGTGCTTTGGTTTATTCATCTGTAAAATGAGTGTTAAATACCTATATAACTATATTATTGCAGAATATATTTTTATTAAAGTATAGTTGATTTATAATATTGTGCCAATTTCTGCACAATTTCTGCAAAGTGACCTCGTCATCCATATACATAGTTTTTCTCCTATCATCCCCCATCATGTTCTATCCCAAGTGATTGGACACAATTCTCTGTGCTATACAGTAGGAGCTCATTACCTGTCCATTCTAAATGTAATAATTTGCATTTACTAACCCCAAACTCCCAGTCCATCCCAGTCCCTCCCCCACCCCTTGGCAACCACATGTCTATTCTCCATGTATTTGAGTCTCTTCCTGTTTCTGTGGATAGATTCGTTTTTGCCTTTTTTTAGATTCCACATATACGTGATATGATATGGTATCTGTCTTTTTCTTTCTGACATACTTCACTTACTATGAGAACTCTAACTGCATCCAAGTTGCTGCAAATGGCATTATTTCATTCTTTTTTATGGCTGAGATAGTAGAATATTTTTGATTTTAGTTCCAACAATTACTCCCTCCCATCTCCCTTGAGGTATTTGTCCCTCCTAGTCAATGTTGGTGTTGGTTGTGGAATGTGGGTGGAAGTGACAGTGTGCCAGTTCTAAGCCTGGAAGCATATGTTTTCACTTGCCCTCTTGTCCTCCTACCATCACCATGAGAAGAACATGCCCCGGTACCTGTTTTTCCAAAAATAATGAGACACATATGGAGCAGGTCTAACCTAAATGCACCCTGGAGCCGTCTCCCTTGCCCAGAACTTGAAGCAGAGTTATGCAGCAGAACTCAGTTTATTTCACCCAAACCACGGCTGGCCTGCAGAGGAATGAGAGAGTAAATGCTTGTTGCTGTAAGGTACCAGGTGTGGGGGTAGCTTGTTACAAAGCCTTATTGCAGCAATAGCTGACTAATACATAAGACAACTGTGAAGAACAAATAAGATAATTTAGATAAATCATTTAACCTAGTGCTAGGCATATAGTTAGTATTCTGCTCAATTAGTGTTTACTATCATGATTACTATCATCATCGTCATCATCATCACTATTATTTTTTCTGGGTAAAAAGACCCATGTTACATATTGTGGTTAATTTATACGTATACAGTGTTAGACTATAAACAGTGAGCAATGTCCTGAGATGGCATCCACACAGATCCTGACATTGGCAATGGGTGGTACTTAATTTTGGTAGATGCTGACATCTCTTGAACTCTGCCTGTGGCTCATGTGGTTCCACCTCTTCCCTCCTTCAGCCTGTTCAACCTCTTATCTAGTTTGGAGAGTACCAAAAAATTGTTTCACAAGCATCCACCCAAATATTTTGTCTTATGTTTATGCCAGTGGCTACAAAACTCCATTCTCCTCCCTTAGTTCTCTGGTTAGCTTCCAAATAGTAGAAGACTAGTGTGTGGGCTATGGAGGGGCACAGAGAGAGAGGAAGTCCTTTGGCTTATAAATCAGGAACTTATATGAGCTTAAGGAGTGGGGTCAGATGAGAAGTAATGAAAAGTCCCAACTTACCTTTTTAGTTTGAACTTAGCTTGCTATATACATTTTAGTTTCCATTACAGTTATTACCTAAAGTTACATACAATGTGTTAAAAAGTATATATTAAGAACTCGCACTAATGGGAGTGCCCGTTGTTGCTCAGTGGGTTACCATCCCAACTAGTATCCATGAAGATGTGGGTTTGATCCCTGGCCTTGCTCAGTGGGTTAAGGTCAGTGGGTTAAGGATCCGGCATTGCCGTGAGCCATGGTATAGGTTACAGACGTGCCTTGGATCTGGCATTGCTGTGGCTGTGGCATAGGCCAGCGGCTATAGCTCCGATTAGATCCTTAGTCTGGGAACTTCTATATGCTGTTGGTGTAGCCCTGAAAAGAAAAAAAAAAAAAAGGACCTCTCACTAAAAATATGAACTTCACATCACCATGTACATAATATCAATATCAACAAATATTTATTGAACATTTGTAATATATCTTGTGCTGGTATATGATAACATATAATACATATCATTTTATTCATTTTAAGACACATATTTGTTCACACTTTTAACATCTCTGAAGTCAACATGCAGCTTACATTTGGTGGTATGTAGTAGGAGTTCTTTTGTTTGTTTTGCATTTTAGGGCCACACCCGTGGCATATGGAAGTTCCCTGTCTAGGGGTCACATCGAAGCTATAGCTGTCTGGCCTATGCCAGATCCAAGCCATGTCTATAACCTACAGTATGGCTCATGGCAATGCCCAGTCCTTAACCCACTGAGCAAGGCCAGGGATCGAACCCGCATCCTCATGGATACTAGTTGAGCCAAAATGGGACCTTCCAGTATGTGGTGGTTTAATTGTCATGGCTTTTGTTTTGATTACAGATAGCTCACTGGCTTACAATGACACCTACTTCTTGTTTACCTTGGCGGTGGCTCCACTGGCCCTGGCTCTGGTTGGTTTGACTGAGCTTTCCTTCATATGTCTGCACAGCTACACATTCATTCTAAAATCCAGGTAGAAGGACTACTCACATTCTGGGACTATTCTACCACTGTGGGGCTATTCTACCACCATCTCGTGGTTGAAGGAAGGCACAAAAGCTGAATCGAACACCACAAGTGTGTTTAAAGCTGCCAGGATATGGCCTTTGTCATGTCTACTCACATCCAGTTGGTCAGAACGAGTCATATGGTCAATTCTGACAATGGAGTGGGGAAGTGGACTCTACCCACTGTGAGGCTGGGAGAGGCAGTGGGAACAGACATTGAGAATGATAACACAATGTACCACAGTAGCATTTTTCATTTTCTCATAGTATGTAAAACAATGGTGTGTCTCACAATAGCTGGCATTTTAGAGTCAATGTAATACAATAATCTGTATTAGGATTTAAAAGAATCTGTTGTTTAAGCAAAATATGTTTATGAGTTACTTTTTACTTTTTTCTAATTGGGTTTTCTTTCTTTCTTTCTTTCTTTCTTTATTTATTTATTTATTTATTGGCTGCTCCCATGACATGTGGAAGTTCACAGGCCAGGGATCGAACTCTTGCCATAGCAGCAACCTGAGCCCCAGCAGTGACAACCCCAGGCCATTAACCCATTAGGCCACCAAGGAACTCCTCCAGTTGGATTTTCTAGTAGGCTAAAAGCTGAGATTCATTTCCTGCTTTGGTGTTTATTTTTCCTCATTAAATTAGACCACTTTATAATGGAGGTAAAGGACACTCGCTGCCTTTCTTTCATTAATCCTGAGTGAAGTCATTCTTGTTACCTCATTTGCCCTAATTTCAGCAGGTAGGGGAGGCTGAATTGTGAACCATGCTCCAAGGACTAGTTTCTTGGCATCATTTAGTACTAATCATTTGCTTACTTACTTGCACAATGGATACTTATAGAGTACCTACTACATGCAGGCACTTTCTTGGCACAGGAGATTCAGCAGGAAATAAGACAGACAAGAGTCTCAATCTTATGGAAATTGTATTCTAGTGGAGACTGACAGACAATAAATAGATAAATGAGGAAATTTCAGGTACTGATGAGCAGCATGAAGAATAGAACTCGTGATGATATATTAGAGGGCCACAGAGGGGAGGGTACTTCAGATGAAACAGTGAAACCTAATTGCAAGGAGTCGGTCATGGGGTCTTCTGGAGGAAAGGCATTCCAAGAAGAGAGAATAACAAGTGCAAAGACCTCAGAGTAGTAGAAGAGAAGAAAGAAAATCAGTGTGGCTAGAATGCAATAAACAAAGAGCTGAGTAAGTTAAGGTATAGGTTGGGCTGTTGTAGTAAAGAGACAAAAAATGCAGGATTTCCCATCGTGGTGCAGCGGAAACGAATCCAACTAGGAACCATGAGGTTGCGGGTTCAATCCCTGGCCTTGCTCAGTGGGTTAAGGATCTGGCATTGCCGTGAGCTGTGGTGTAGGTCGAAGACATGGCTTGGATCTTTCATTGTTGTGGCTGTGATATAGGCTGGCAGCAACAGCCCCGATTAGACCCCTAGCCTGGGAACCTCCATATGCTGCAGGTACGGCCCTTAAAAAAAAGAGAGAGACAACAAATGCAATGACTTAAGTACAAGATACAGCCCTATGTCTTGCTCATGTATAAGACAAGGCAGTCTTGGTGGTATTGAGGACCTAGGCCCCTTTTACTGTCACTTTGCAATGCTCACCGTGTGACCTCCATCCTGCAACTTGAGTTGGCTAATCCAGCTTCTACCCTTTTACCATTATACTGGAATTTCAGTCAGCAGGAATGAGGGAAAGGGGAACAGAAGCCAAATTCTCCATTTAAAGGCACAACTTGGGAGTCGCATACCTCTCTTTGCTCACATTGTATTGACCAGAATTTGCCATACGACCAAATCTAGGTGTGAGGGAGGCTAGGAAACGTGGTCATTTGTTTGAATTCATGTATCTGGATAAATTTGGGTGACTATTTCTATATAAAGAAAATATAATTTGTTGATAAGGGACAACTAATAGTCTTTTCCACAAAGTGAGTGGTAGACAAATTAGTAATATGGGCAGAATCCTAAGTATGTAGGATGCTGGCTATGGCAAGGTGTTTGGATTGTATTTTAAGTATGTGTATTAGTTATGTATTGTTGCTTTACAGATTTCCCCCCAAACGCAGAAGCTCAAAACAATTATATCTCATAGTTTCTCTGAGTCAGGAACTGGGAGCCACATAGCAGTGTGGTTTTGACTCCAGGACTCTCAGCTAATCTCTGCTGAGACTATGGCTGCAGTCATCTAAAGGCTTGATGGAGGCTGGAGGATCTCTTTTCAAGGTGGCTCTTGATAGAATGATTCAGTTTTTCACCATAGGGACCCCTCCATGGGGCTGCTTAAATGTTCTCAGGACACAGTAGTTATCTTCCCGCAAGTAAGTGATTCAAGAAAAGAGAGCAAGAGGAGTTCCCATCATGGCTCCATGGGTTAAGGACCTGACGGTGTCTCTGTGAGGATGTGGGTTAGTTCCCTGGCCTCACTTAGTGGGTTAAGGATCCAGTGTGGCTGTGGCTGTGGCTGTGGCGTAGGCCACACTGCAGCTTGGATTTGACCTCTGGCCCAGGAATTTCCATGTGCTGCAGGTGTGGCTGTAAAAAAGCAAGAAGGAAACCACAATGTTTTATGTTCTAATCTTGGACACCACACATCATCACTTTTGTCACATTCTGTTTCTTAGAAGCAAGTCAGTAAGTACAGCCCATAATCAAGGGAAGAGAAATCAGGCTTTATTCTTTCAAGGGAAAAGCAACAAAGGATTTATGGACATATTTTTAAAACTATCACAGTATGATAGGAAGTCACTAGAACAGTTTCAGCAAGAGGGTACAAGGTCTGATTTACTTTTTCTTTTTTTTTTCCTTTTTAGGGCCACACCCAAGGCATATGTAAGTCCTCAAGCTAGGGGTCTAATTGGAGCTACAGCTGCTGGCCTACGTCATAGCCACAGCAACATAAGATCTGAGACCTACACCACAGCCCACAGCATCATCCGGATCCTTAACCCACTGAGCAAGGCCAGGGATCGAACTGGCAACCTCATGGTTCCTAGTCAGATTTGTTTCCGCTGCGCCACAACGGGAACTCCCGATTTACATTTTTGAAGAACTGGTTTGTTTGCTTTGTGGAGAATGGATTGCACAGGGACACAAGTAGAAGCATGAAGCCCAGGTAGATGGCAGTTACTTTGTTTTGGCAATCGATAAATGGGCCTAAGAGTAACATGGGTGCGATGGAATTAGTAGTGAGATTCAGGCTATGTTTCAGAAGTAGAGGAGACAGAACCTAATACTGCAAAATCAAATGTTATTAGGTGTCACTTCCTTTTCACATCTTCAACTGCAGTACTTTCTTAAATTGACTTATCATCAGAATCTTTAGAGAGCTTTAAAAATATGAATTACTGGTCTTCATTTCCAGACAATCTACTTCAGTGTGTCTGAGCTGGGGAGATGATTAATCAAAACTGGAATCCACTGCTCCACTTATTCAATGAGCCAATTAGATGTGCAATTATTACTATTGTTGTTTTTGCAAAAAGGAGGCAATCACTATATGATGGGCTCTAATATCCAAATACTCATTTTTTTTCAACAATCTCCTCTCCCCCTTCTTCAATCAGATACCAATTCCTATGGATTCTGTCTCTAAGGTAACTCTTAGAAAGAATTCCTCCCACCCACTACTGCACTAGTCTGAGCAATCGTTTATTACCCCTTGGACCGCTCATGAGCAAACACCGCTCACGTAATTTCCTACCTCTGGTGGTCTGCCTTTTACCTGTTGTCAAAGTGATCTTCCTGTCCCAAATTTGTGATCTTGTCACCTTCATGTGAAAAAAGACTCGGTGGCTTCCAGGACTCTCAGAAAGAAGTCCACACTCCTTCAGGATGATATCTGCAGCCATTGACAACCTGGTATTATCATATCTTTAGAGTGACCTCATAGCCCCTTTAACACACTCATGCTAGGCCCACTGAATTTTTATTCACCCTTCACTGTGCTCTTTCTGTCTGTAGGACTCTCCTTCTCCCTCCCTCACCTGGCAATATAGTGCTTGTCATCCTTCAAGGCCCAACTCAGATGGCTGCAATCTCCATCCTTAATTCAGAATTAGTCATCCCCTTTTCTTATTTCCCATCTCACTTTTTTTTTTAAATATGGAATGTTTCACTGATTTTGCGTGTCATTATTGCGCAGGGGCCATGCTAATCTCTGTATCATTCCAATTTTAATATATGTGCTGCCTAAACGAGCACCCCATTTCACTTTTGAGACACCTTTATTGTTTATGTTTATGTTCATAGCCTAGTAGTGTGCTTGCTCTTAGTTGGCTCAAAAAAAAAAGTTTACATGGGCACAATTTATTTCCTATTTATCCAGTTCTTATGCAATGGAAAACAAAGGCAAGCTCATATCAGAAGTTTAGCTAATGAAACGTGCAAGGAACATATACCCTGGGATCTGTACACATATAGCATGGTCTATGCCCGCTGCACTTTACAATCATATGTGGTGGCATCAGAAATTCTGAGGCATTGCAAAATCTTCACAATCCAAATATTTTATTAAGAATTCCAGTGACAAGATCTGAAATATAAAGGTTTGTGGGTCTTTTCAAAGGCTCAATCACATTTAGTTAGAAATTTAACTTAACAAGAACATTCCATTCCCTAAGCATTCCAATTAATTTCTGTTTAGCATATGGGTTACCAAATTTGTCTTTTTGAAGTTTGCATTTAGAGATTGCAAATAAATCTAACATAATAAATTTCTAGGTCAGTCAGGTTTTGATTTGCAATATTTAATGTTTGCACAATTCCACCTTTGCCTGACCTTTCAAAATTATTTTAACAGCCCTACACTGACTTTCCTAATGGAGTGATTTGCTACAAAGTGGCTACAGTGGGTAGTCTGGAAGGACATTATGACATTCCTTTGGCTATCAAAATCTATCTGTCCTTGCATTTAGGGGAATTCTTCACTGCCTGTGATCTTGGGATATAGGACCTCACTTTCCACTTTAGATGCCAAGGAGTTTGAATCTAGCTCTTCCCACACCTTGTAATATGGACCAGGAGCATCAACACCTGGCCATGGACGCTCCCACCCAGGCCTGTGCTCCTAAAGGAAGAGCATCTGGGGCAGCTCATGGGGTCGGCATGATGTCCGGGGGAGGTGTCTAGGCAGTGTGGTTTAGCAGAAGCTGAGATGCTGGAGTCTGGGATAGAGTGTTCCTATGTCCTGGCCTCTTGAGGCCCTGGGTTCTTGCTTGTTTCCTGTTCTCTCAGCCTCTGGTATTCTGTGAGCCCCCTTTTCTCCAACATTTTTTTCTTAAGATAGAGCTTGTTTTGTTGCTTATAAGCAAGAACCCTCACTAATGGTAATTGGTACTGCAAGGTGGCAGTGAGAATTCTAGTCTCCAGTCAGAATGCTGGCCCACTTACTAGGCAAATGTTTGCTGTCTTTAATCTTCCATTTCTTTATCTGCAAATGGGACACAATCTGTAATTGTGTCAGCCACACAAGGATTGAATAAAATAATCTCTGTAAAATATTTAGTATTGTCCCTGATGCCTAAAAGGCATTCAATTAGTAGTAGCTTTTTTTCTTCTTTTTTTAAACAGCTACACTTGTGGCACATGGAAGTTCCCGGGCTAGGGGTCAAATCAGAGCTGCAGCTGAGGCCAATGCCACAGCCCCAGTAATGCCAGATCCAAGCCACATCTGCAATCTATAGCGCAGCCTGTGGCAACACTGGATCCTTGACCTACTGAAGGAGGCCAGGGGTCGAACCTGCATCATCACATAGACAACATCGGGCCTCCAGCCCGCTGAGCCATAATGGGAACTCCAATAAACAGTAGCTTTTGTATTAGTAAATTCTATATTACTGTCCATGTGCTCAGGCCACAAAACTCTACTGCTTATCACGTGAAAAAATGCCCCTGTGTACACTCCATGTGCAATATTGAACTTCATTTTTCCCCCCATGCTGGAGTTTTGGTTTGCTTTGTTTTGCTTTCCAGTTTAGGACTCTGGCGCCTTCCCACACTGTACATGCTGAGACCTTGGGGAGCACAGCTTCTAGTCATGTACCTGCATCTCCTCTCTTCTCTTCTGTCTGTCCCTGTCAGCCCTCCCTCACCTCTGGACTCCCTGTCAGCTCTCCCTTATCTCCAGACCCAAAAGAAGATCAGCCGCACTAAGGACTGACTGACTTGGGATGGGAAGGGCAAAACCGAATGGAGGCAAGAGTCCTACTTCAGCATCTGGTATACAGATTTAGTAACTTTTGTGGATTTAAAAACCAAGACAAAACAAATGCAGAGCCTATATTCCCAGATTTCTTATAGAATCCTTAATTTATCTGCTTAGCTTTTGATGAAATTAGTTTTTTTTCTTCCACTGAAATGTATAACGTCCTCTTCTAGTTAAGCTCTGGAATCTTTTCCACTCAACTTTCTCCCTCTGGGATGTAATAAAGAGACAACTTACGGCCCAACAGCATGTTGGAGACAAATTTTCTGTGGGGAAAAAAAAAGCTTTTTACTGCATGTTATGTTTCTCAAAGGAGAGGGGTCAAAACATGACAACAATCGTCTGTAACCACTTACTAAATACCAGATTTATTTTGAGAATATTAAAACGTAGTATGTCATTTTGGAGAGGCTGAGTATTTTGTTATGGATGTTTTAATTTCTATAACATCCATGCGTAAATTAGAATAAAGAAGAAATTAAAACTAGTTACTGTATCTGCATATTCTATTCCCCCCCCCAAAAAAAAGGCGAGCAGAGAGGTACAGGTAAAAGCATGTAGGTAAAAGCATACCTCACCTGTCTGGGGGTCAGATGGCTGAAGACTTTCATCCTTGACTCGCCATTTTCTAGTGTGACCTTGTGCTCAGCCTGCTTCACTTCTGCAGTCCCACAGAAGCACACTAAGTGTCCATCAATGGATGAATGGATCGAGTCCCACAGAAGCACACTAAGTGTCCATCGATGGATGAATGGATCGATGGGATACTGCTCAGCCACAGAAAAGAACAAAACAATGCCATCTGCAGAAATACCGATGGATCTAGAGATTATCATACTAAGTGAAGGAAGTCAGAGAAAGACAAATATCATATGATGTCACTTATATGTGGAATCCAAAATATGGTACAAATGAACTTATTTACAAAACAGAAGCAGACTAACAGACATAGAAATCAAGCTTATGGTTACCAAAAGGGCAAGGGGGTAAGGAAGGGATAAACTAGGAGTCTGGGACTAGCAGATGTTGCTATATATAAAATAGATAATGAGGTCCTACCATATAGCAAAGGAACTATACTCAATACCCTGTAATAAACCATTGCGGAAACTAATATGAAAAATAACTATATATATATATATATATATGAATCACTTTACACCACAAACTAACACAGCATTGAAAATCAACTATACTTCAATAAAAAAAAATTTTTTTTTAAGTCTTCAGTCTCAGAGCTCCCATTGTGGCTCAGCAGTTAACGAATCTGACTAGCATCCACGAGGATGCAGGTTCGATCCCTGGCCTTGCTGAGTGGGTTAAGGATCCAGCTGTGCCAAGAGCCAGGTTGCAGACATGGCTCAGATCCTAAGTTGCTGTGGCTGTGGTGTATAGGCCAGCAGCTATAGCTCTAATTTGACTTCTAGCCTGAGAAACTCCATATGCTGTAGTGTGGCCCTAAAAAGCGAAAAAAAAAACACAAAAAACTTCAGTCTCTTAGAGTCACACCTGCTCCACTCACAGCCACAGATGAAACACAGACTCTAATGAGTGGGCTGTATTTACGGCCACCTTCTGTCCAAGCTCCTGCACACCACTGTGCCTGCCCCCACTGTGCCTGGCTGTGCCATCTTGGGCTGGTGCTGCTCAGGTCTCCATCTCAGAAAGGAGGCACCGTTCCCCTCTATCCTCTGCCCTCTGCCTTTATCTATTTGTTTGTGTGTGTGTCTTTTTGTCTTTTTAGGGCCGCACCCGGGGCATATGGAGGTTCCCAGACTAGGGGTCTAATCGGAGCTGTAGCCGCCAGCCTATATCACAGCCACTGCAATGCCAGATCCCAGCTGCATCTGTGATCTACACCACAGCTCATCGCAACACCGGATCCTTGACCCACTGAGCGAGGTCAGGGATCGAACCCCAACCTCATGGTTCCTACTCGGATTCATTTCCACTGCGCCATGATGGGAACTCCAGCCCTCTGCCTTTAGACTCCCTCAAACCTAGTGAGTGTTGCAGCTGCCCCTCTCGCTCGCCAGGGAACTGGCACAAGGGTTGGAAGTGAGCCTCCTTCCTTTGCTCCTTCTTCCTCCCAACCACACAGAATCATATTCCATTTCTGGATTTGGAAGACTTCCTCTGGCTTATCATTTCTTTTTCAGAACTTGCTTTTTAAGGCATAAACTTTATTATAATCTAAATCCTTCAGTTCATTGAGTCTTAATACTCAGAATCTAGACTTTTTTTTTTTTATTTTTTAGGGCCACACCTGCAGCATATGGAAGTTTCCAGAAGCTGCAGCTATTGGCCTATGCCACAGCCACAGCAATGCCAGATCCCAGCCATGTCTTCAACCTACACTGCAACTCACAGCAACGCTGGATCCGCAACCCACTAAGCAAGGCCAGGGACTGAACCTGCATCATCATGGATACTGGTCGGATTTGTTTCCACTGCACCACGACAGAAACTTCCTTAAAATCCAGACTTTTGAAACGCAAAGAAAAAGGTTTTCCTCAAACTTCTTTTTCCTGCCTTGAATTTCAAAGTCCTTTTTAAATGTCAAAAGTCACAGACAACTCGTATTTTTCTGTGAATTTCTTTTGTATCGTCCTTACCCTGAGGCAA
Organism: Catagonus wagneri; assembly: GCA_004024745.2. Classification (NCBI taxonomy): domain Eukaryota; kingdom Metazoa; phylum Chordata; class Mammalia; order Artiodactyla; family Tayassuidae; genus Catagonus; species Catagonus wagneri. The sequence goes on from PVHT020000080.1 coordinate 6,591,955, forward strand.
TGAATGCTAAAGTCTAGTTTGAATGAATGACTGCATGGGATATAAAGAAATTAATAGGTACAAACAAAAAAATCCCTCTTGTTAATACATCAAAATACTGTTTCACCCCAAGTGGAAGCTGCCTTTCACCTGGATTTTGTTTCTTCTTCATTGCCTGGCCTACATTACTTTCTAGTCAATGGCTTGAGAGACAATGACTGGATCATATATGACAAGAGAACTCTGACCCATAATCTCTGAAGTAACAAGTTAGAGAAGCCAAACCAACTTCTCTGCTACAATCAGTACAGAATGAATGGAACTTGGAAAATGACTGCCAGTTTCCCAGTTCCTCACCACCACCCCCTTCTGACTCAGGACCAACTACAGGATGCCAAGTCGGTTCCCCAGACTGATCCTCCCCAAAGCAGGATGCCCTGCTTCTAGTTAGTCTTCTCCAGCTTCTCCAAGCCAGCAACACCCAAACAGAGCATACCTGAAGTCTTTATTTATTTATTTATTTATTTTGCATTATAAAGTTTACCTACTCCTATGCCTGCCTTTGAGTCTCTGCCAAATGCAAGCGATGGCTAACTTCTTTGCTCATAATAAATAGCCTTGGCTTCTTCTCATTTGGATGGTCTTCATTTATTTCTTACTTATAGTACATATAACAATATTATATTCAGATATGCACATTGGTAGTTGAGCCTAACATTTTTTTAGCATAGAGATACTTGGGGTAAATAAATACTGGGTTTTTATCTCTACTTCAATAGATAAGAATTAAAAATTATAACTCAAGTTGACCTTTTCCTTGAATTTACAGTTACTGATATGCTTGCCTCAGTGGATACAGTAGAACTGTTCTTGAACGTATATATGGGAGTTCCCATTGTGGCGCAGCAGAAACACATCTGACTAATATCCATGAGGATTCGGGTTCCATCCCTGGCCTCGCTCAGTGGGTCAGGGATCTGGTGTTGCTATGGGCTTTGGTGTAGGGTGAACTTGAGGCTTGGATCCCACATCGCTGTGGCTGTGTTGTAGCCCAGCAGCTGTAGCTTTGATATGACCCCTAGCCTGGGAACTTCCATATGCCATGGGTGTGGCCCTAAAAAAAAATTAATAAAAAAAAACTTTTAAAAGGAGAAAGTATATATGAAAATCTTATTTTCATAAATTTTGCTTTAGCAAATTAGTATTTAAAAGTACCCTGGTGGACATTATTTTGAAAATGAAGAACATTTTTATGATGCAGGCAATTATTCTTCATGTGTCAGGTTTCCTTAAACTGGCACACATCTGTACAAATAAACAAATAAACCTAAGGCTATTGTAAAGTAATAATGATCTTCAGAAGAGCAGATGATACATATTTGCATACAGAAACTTGTGCAGTTTCATTTTTAGTTCACTTTAATGGACATTATGTGGGCATAACAACAACACTCCAAAATACAACTTCCTAATCTCATTTTGCAAATGAAGAAATGAGCATTAAGGTAAAATTACTTGCTCAAAGCCTCACTAAAGGATGAAGCTCCTTATTCTCCTGCAAGGATGTTGAGTCTCTTTGAAGCTACCAGCTGGGGAGCTGATGGCCCCCATTATTTTGGGAAAGCCATGGCATTCCCTGTGACACCGTGGGAAAGGGCATGAGGATGACCCTGGAACAGCAAGGAGGGAATGGGATTCCCACTCAGGGTTGCGCCCAACTGAGCTAACCTAGTGTTTATTGGCAGAGCTGGTCATGGCCCGATGACCCACACGTACAAACAGTGGAACCAGAAAGAAATTGAGGCCTTCTCATGCGAAGCGGTTTCTTTATTTACACTGTGCATTTGTCTACCTTGTTCTTAAAATAAAATTCTGATCTATTACCTGGCGCTTACCTACAGGCCCCATATAACTGGCTCCTGCATTCCTCTTTCACTACTTTTCCTACCACTCTCCTCATTCTCCATGCTCCAGATACGTTCAGTTTCTCCAGTATGCACAGTGCATTCTCCAGCTCCTTTAGAATTCTGACCACAACACTTTTCTCCAGGATTATAAGACCTTTGCATAGGCAGTTCCTTCCCTTTTTGCCACACCCACAGCACGTGGAAGTTCCCAGGCTAGGGGTTGAATCAGAGCTACAGCTGCCAGCCTACGCCACAGCCACAGCAATGCAGGATCCGCGTTGCATCTGTGACCTATGCCACAGCTTGGGGGCAATGCCAGATCCTTAACCCACTGAGTGAGGCCAGCCAGGGATCGAACCCACATCCTCACGGACACTAGTTGGGTTCTTAACTTGCTGAGCCACAGCAGGAACTCCAGTTCCTTCTTATCTTTCCTGTTTGAGGTCAAATTTTCTCCTCTTAAAGTTCTATTATGACTATTTTAGCTAAAGCAGAGCCTGACTTCTATATATCCACTTTACTCCAATTCCTCGCTATCATGTTGTCCTTTGATGTCACCTCTCTGGATCTAAAATTGTCTTCTTTATTATTTATTTGCTTAGTTACTGTCCCCTCTGTAGACTATAAGCTTCATGAGATTTGGGAACTTATCTGTCATCTTTGCTGCTGGATCTCAAGCACTCAAAACATCATGTCTGGAATATAGTGGGCTCTCAATACATATTAGTTGAATAAAGGAATGAATACATCATAAATCCTAATTGAGAGTGACAGATATGTACCTTTTTCAGAAAAAAATGCACTGAATATTTTTTACGTAATTTCAGGAGGTTCTAAAGCCCTCGAAGTTCATCTGTAGATTCCTGGTTAAAGCCTCTGTGTTAGAGTTAGGTTGTTTCATAACGTTCTATTTGAAATTAGTTCTGAATTTTGTTCTTTGAAGTTAAACTGAGCACAAATTTTGAAATTATGCTTAAGATGGAATATAATAAATTACAGGCCAATTGCTGCTTTTTCCCTTTTTTTTTTTGGTCTTTTTGGGGCCAAACTTGGGGCATATGGAAGTTCCCAGGCTAGGGGTCGAATTGGAGCTGTAGCTGCCAACCTACACTACAGCCACAGCAACGCCAGGTCCTTAAACCACTGAGAGAGGCGAAGGATCAAACCCACATTCTCATGGATACTAGTCAGGTTCTAAACCCATTGAGCCACAATGGGGACTCTTGCTCATTGGTTTTGAATAAAACAGATCTCTGATATTTATATGAACTGATCCTGATGGCCATATTTCTTTGAATGAAGACACGTTTGTGGTACTGTTAAATGCTCACCCATATCCAGTTCTCCTCTCCTTTAGAGAACATGGGTGGATTAAATTCCCAGCTTACCTAGCAGTTGGGCAGAGCCATAGGAATAATTTAGCCAATGGATTGGAGGCAGAAGTGACCTATGTCACTGTCAGGCTGGAGCATTTCATTGCTGTGTGAGATCATCCAATGTTCCGTCTCCTACTTAGCGACTGTGGAAGCACATGCTGGTACAGAGGTACAATGCCAAGCCATCGCATGGACGACAGTTGCCCTGGAGAATCATACAAATCTTCAGCACACTTTGTGTGAGCAAGGAGTATAAATCTCTTTTGTTTTAAGTCTCTCAGATTTTCTGATGATTTGCTATTGCAACGTAACCTATCATAAGCCCATATACCATTGATTGGAAAATGGGCTGTTTCATATGCCACTGAGGGGGGAAAAGCTGTTACTCATTACTGAAAGAATCCTTACAATACATATCACAGTCTCACCAATGTTAAAATGTGAAAAGTGAGGGCCTTAGATGTGATGAAGTACAGATTGTTAAAAGGAATTCATTCAAGCAGATTAATACAGTGTCAAGAACTCCAAATCCAGAGTTGAACAGGAAGTTATGAATTCCAATACTGGAGTTACTTGGTGGCGCAGTCCAGCGTGTCATTGCTGCTGTGGCACAGGTTCCATCCCTGAGCCAGGAACTTCCTCATGCCACGGGCATGACCAAAAAAAAAAAAAAAATCCCAATACTTACCAGCTTGTGACTTAATAACTTAACTTGTATGTTATTGTGAAATGGGGATCACAGTAGAAGCTGCCTTCTAGGGTTTTGTGGAAATTAGACAGGCAATTCTGATGACATGTCCAGCATAGTAATTATTCCACATATTTTAGTTCCCACATTTGGTTAGATCACAGAGCTTGTTCCAGACAAGCATTAATTTCAAATAATATACAGGGGAAAATTCTTCTTAAGTTTGTTATTATGCCATACTAATCAATCAGCCAATATCTATTAATTCCTCACTAGGCACGAAGACTGAGCTGAGCCTCAGAGTTAGGTGTTCTTGGAGATAACAAAGAAGCAGATCTAGAGCTTGCAGGAGGGCTTGGGGTCTTCCCACCCACTCTCTGGTATATTACTGAGTGAATTAGACTAGAATGAACATCAAGAGCAACCCTGAGGAAAAGAGGGTTGTGTTAGTAAAAGAGGTCACAGAAATATAACTTAGGAAAGCATGAATGGTCAGTCCTGTACCCATCTTGTTGAATGGCAGGCCTAGTAAAGGGAACATTGAAGACATTTTCTTTCTTTTTTTTTTTTTTTTGCCTTTTTGTCGTTTTTAGGGCTGCACCCGCGGCATGTAGAGGTTCCCAGGCTAGGGGTCTAATCGGAGCTGTAGCCGCCGGCCTGCACCACAGCCACAGCATTGCAGGATCTGAGCCGCGTCTGTGACCTACACCACAGCTACGGCAACGCCGGATCCTCAATCCACTGAGCAAGGCCAGGGATCGAACCCACAACCTCATGGTTCCTAGTCAGATTCGTTAACCTCTGTGCCACGACGGGAACTCCTGAAGACGTTTTGTATGTCCGGGATCTGTCCCCGATGTATGTGTGTGTGTGTGAGCTAGAGGGAGAGAGAGAGAAAGAGAGAGGCAGGTGGGTGGAGCACTGATGATTGGGGAGCACAAGGTAAGTCACAGAAGCAAAAACCTGGCTCTTTTGAGACAAGTATGAGAGTGTTCCTATCCACATAGTGTTATACTCTTACAGACTGTATGAAGTTATCCAGGGTACATTATTGGGCTTATAGTATGTCCAGATTCATAAAGCAGCATCTCATTATAATTGTCTTCATCTGTAGCACATTTGAAGAAGCCTACACCTTGTCATTGCCAGGGTTTATCAATCATCATTTTTGAAGTTTATTGTTGACTAAATGACTCCTTGCACATACTTTATGAGCTTTTATTCCGTCACTGAAGCTATGCGTTGTGGATTCCAGTCCAATGTTCTCACCTCAGTTTTCTGGAGGAATATGCCTGTGAAGGAACAGGTGGCTGATTAATGTAATTATTTTTATTAAATGCCTGAACCATGGCAGAGCAAGTAATTTTCTTTACAGGAAGGAGAGCTGCCTCTAAATATAACTTTGGGCTAGAGTTCACCTTTTCTGTTTATTTTATTCCTAACTTGTGAAACTGTATTTTAGGACTTGGGGTATATACCAAACTTGTTATCTGATATCATCTGAACAACAGTGAATCAATTGTAATGGTTCTGGCACCAAAGGAAAGAGAGGGGACTTAAATATGTTTCCAGAAGACAAAAAGCTTCTCTTTGTGTACACTTTACAACATATATTTCCACAGTTCCAGAATATTCAAAAGTCCAAAAAAAGTTTTCTCACTACTTCTCATTAAAGACCAAGAGGAAGAAACCAAGAAAAACAAACTCCAGCCCACGTATTATTTATCAGAAGTTTTGGAGGACACTCAGATTGAAAACCAAAAAGATTCCCTTTTCTTCTCTCCCGCTGAGTAAACGGCATTAGGATGCTTATTCCCCACTGCGAAATACACCCACTCTCCCACACCCAGGAGTGTTGTGTTAGTTGTCTAGGAAATGGAGGGGAGGGGGGCTGTGTTAGTACAGGAGGTTTGGGCTCCTCTCAGCATCCTTGCTGCCTGTGTAGTCTTAGGTCCCCAGTGGGTTGCTGAGGGCTGCGAGGTCCGACCAGAGCACCTGGGCTCACAACCTATGTACCTGGGTACAGTCCCAGAGACTATAGGAAAAATCTTGAACAGGGGACCCCTTCACCGCAGAGCGTTCCCTAAAACCTCAGTGACCCTCCTCTCTTGACTTTTCCGCGGTCCGGATAACCGCCCCAGGATTTTTAACTTTCCTCCGGGCAAGTGTTTCGCGCGGACCCCTTGAAGAAGCGGAGTCTGGTTCGGCTCCGCTCAACTCTGGCCACTTCGCTCTCCAGGGGAGGGATCCAGCGAGCCACGTGGAGCGGGGTGCGGCTTCACCTCGCTTCCTACAGACAGGGAAGAGAAGAGGCTAGAGGAGGTGCTCAGTTCTCCTGGGTACACTCCCAAGCATTTGTTATTTGGCCTTTGCGAAACAAAATGATGCTAAAAGGCAAAATGGCCAACGTGGAGGTACTCAGCCCTCCCGAGTATGCTCCCAAATAGCTCTTATTTGACGTTTAAGAACCAAAACAATGCCAAAATGCAAATTAGGCAATGTGATAGCCAGGATGAGCCTCGTTTGACAGGCCAAACTGAGATTTTAATGGAAAGATTACTCATATCCGCACACCGAATTCATTCTGTCTTTGTAGTACTTTAAAAAAAATGTGTAATTTTAAGTTCCACCACTGTCACAATGCACACTGCACAATAACACGCAGTGGAACAATAGACACCCCCATATCGCATTGTGTCAGGTTATCACGAAGTGTCGCGGCGCGGGAAAGCGAAGCCCGGGACGTCAACCAGTCCCCCGCCGCACTTACGAGCACTTCAGGGCCGCATGTCTCCAAAAACTCAACAAACCGTTCAGGCCGACGCCTCAACCCAGAGAGGAACAAATGCCATCGGAGCTTGGCCCCGGGGCGTGGACGGAGAGGGCCAAAGAGGAGGCGAGAGAGGGCAGAGGGAGTGAGCACCGCTCGGGGGAGAGCCGACGCGCGTAGGGAAGTCGAGGAGACCGAGTGCCTCCCAGCGGGTGGGGAAGGTCCCGCCCGGGGCGGTCAGGGTGTCCCGACCGCTGGAGAATGGAACCCCACGAGTGGCCCTAAGCTCCCTGCAGCACCTAGTCTTTGGGGGAGCGTTAAACCCAGGGCACCAGGACAAGGGTCACAGGATAACGCTATTACTTTGTAGTGAGACGTGTGTGTGTGTGTGTGTGTGTGTGTGTGTGTGTGTGGCAGAGGGAGGGAAAGAGAAAGACGGAATTGAGGACTAGAAGGAAAAGAAAGAACACGGGGCTGAAGGCCGATGTCCTACTTTTAAGGGGTACTGAGAGGCAAAAGCTTTCTTGTAAGCACAGTCCTAGCCGGCGCCGCGTTAGCGACCAGCGGAACAGCGCGTGGGGACCTCTCCAAGGGGCCTCCAGTCTCACGCGCCCTGAGGTGGCCCCCGGGGGGGGGTACTCTGTCTGGGCAACTTGGGGGAGGTCGGGAATGGGGTTTCCTTCACCCGAGACTCCGGCGCTGCCACCCGGAGGCGGCGAGCTCAGTCTGCCTTCCCCGGGGGGAGGAAAGCGGCCCTCTAGCCGCGCGACCTCGGGTCCCAAGACCCTCCCATCGCCCGACCTCTTTCCCTCAACCTCATTCATTTTTCTTCGGCACCTTCTAGTTCGGGCTCAAAACCCAAATCCAAGCCCGCTCGAGCCCTCAGCACCGAGCAGAGGGGAACGGCCAGGGTCGGGGCGGGCCCGGGGGACGTCGTACCGAGGTGGCGGCCGCGAGGGGCGCCGCGCCCCGCGGGTGCCCGGCGCGGATGAGCCAGCGGCCGCGAGCAGCCCCCGGAGCCGCGCGGCATCCGCGTCTACAGTGACGGTAGAAGCCACGCCCGCTCCGGAGCTGGGGGCTGTCCTAGCCCCCCCCACCTTTCCCCCGCCCGCCCGCCCCCTCCTCCCGGCGCCGGCCCCCGGCCCGCCCCCGGCTCGGCTCGCGGGAGGCGCTGGGCGCCGGGGCTGGCGTGCTCTCCCGGGCGCACACACACATCCACGCACGCACGCCCAGAGCCGCTCTCTCCGCGCCCGGCCCTCGTTCCCCTCGCCCATGCAGACGGACAGAGCGACGGAAGATGGCTGACGACTCCACGGGGCACCGAGGATGCAGCCCGGCGGCGGCGGCGGCGGCGGGAGCGGCAGAAGCAACCGCGGCGGCAGGGGCAGCGGCGGCAGCGGCGGCGTTGGCGGCGGCGGCGGCGGCGGCAGCAGGAGCAGGAGTGGCGGCGGCGGCGGCATCCCCGAGACTCCTCGAGCTACCTTTCCCTCTGACAGCCACTGACGTTCTCCGCCGCTAGAAGAGACCCCGCTTCTCCGGCGCCCGCCTGCCCTCCCCCCGCCCAACCCCAGCCCCGCCAGCACCGCTACCTCCGCCAGCCTTGCCACCATCAGCACCACCTCCACCACCACCGCCACCGCCACCACCACCACCGCCGGCGGCGGCAGCAGCCATTTCATCTCCACAGAAACCAGACACAAAAACATGGCAGAAATGGAGAAAGAAGGGAGACCTCCGGAAAATAAAAGGAGCAGGAAACCGGCTCACCCAGTGAAAAGGGAGATCAATGAGGAAATGAAGGTATTTTTGCACTTCGGGGCCGGAGAGCCTGAGCCCTTTCTTCCGCCTGCTCCCTTTGGGCCGTTGTATGGATTTGGGGGTTACAGGGGAGCGCTTGTCAGTTTCTGCAGGATGCCCAGAACGCCTCAGCTCCTCCTCCAGGTGCAAAACAGAGGCCAACTCGCGGTCTGCATCCCCGAGATTTGCCTACCTCAGATTTGATGGGGGTGGGGGCGACCGGGAAACCACATACTATTTAACCTTATAAAGCCCAGGTCGGTCCGGGCGCGTTTCAGAGGGAGGGGACCGGGGGCCCAAGTGGCGCGCTGGTGAAGAGGTTTTTCTAATCGGTGGGCTAGTTTCGTTCTCTTCGGGAACCATCCCTCGGATCCCTCCAAAGTTAGGAGCCGCCGGGCCGAGGCAGCCGGGGGGCGCTCGATTTCCACCCCTCTCCCCAGTTCGTCTCCCCGCGCTCCTTGATCCCGCTTGCCCCCTAGTAGGCAGCTGTGACTAGGTGCGAGGGTGCCAAGAGGCTGTTAGTGCCGGGGCGAGTTTTGGCCCGAGCGGCGCGGGTCTGGGTACCGTTTTGACCGCAGGCTCGCCTCGCCCGCCCCTGCCAGCTCCTCTCACTCGGCTGCCTCCGCCTCCCGCTAGCCTTTGCATGCTCCGCTTCCCAGTTTAGCAGACCCGGGCGAGCCCTGCTGAAAGATAGCTGTCTGAGGGGCGGCCTTCGCAGAGCGCCTGCCCATTGTTCGGAAAGGCCAGCCTGGAGTCCTGTCGGAGAGGCCGGGCTCCCCGCCAGGCCAGCGGTGCTCCAGAGGTGGCGAGCGCGGCAGCCTGGCGCTCCAGCTGTTCGCGTTGGAGTGATTGCACAAGAGCACCGCTCAGCTCCGGACCCCTCGCGTCTGATTCCCACCCCCACACCACACTTATTTTCCAGGAAGTTGCAGCTTTTCCCGGTGAGGGTTTTATTTTGTGTTGATTTCACGAGTGTCTCTTGATTAATTTTTTAAAAATTTTTTTTGTTTTTCTGTGAGTTACAAACAAGTAGCAGGTTGGGGGGGTTAGTTTTAATTCTGCAGCCGTCTTATTCCCCATCTTCTGCATAGAATTTTTAATACTGCCAAGCGACTTGGTCAGATTGGTTAAATTGGTATTTAAAAGACTAACGATGGAAATGGCAATCAACTAAGTAAATTTTATTGCGCTTTGACGTTGTGTTGATTAGAACAAGCATATTCCAGAGAGTGCCTTGTATGAAGCCCATGTGTAGAAAGGGGCACATGGATAACACATCCTATGTGTGTACCGAAGTGAAAATGCTTACTGTTCCTTTCTTCCAGAAAATGCGTATAGCAGTCTACATTGTGGAATAAGGGTTTTTACTTCTGGGTAAGAAACTTAGTGCGTGAGGTGCAGCGTCAGTCCAAGGAGAGTTAGGAAGATTTAACTTGGAAATCAGCGCGGTTCTTTGTAATGGAAACCACCATTGCTTCCACTAATAGTTTTTTTTTTTTTTTTCTTTTTAAGAGGCTGATAGGAGTTGTCCTCCCATGGGGGTAGAATTCAGTCCGCAAAAACCGTTTTTCCTCACTTGCCCTTTCCTCTTGTCCTGCATTTCCAAATTCCTTTTTCATTTCATTTTAAATTGGAGGTGGAGGAACAGAAGAGAGGTAAAGCCACTGAGAAATCAGTGTGCACTGGCCCTTTAAAACACTGCCTAGTGTGATCTATATGGATGGCAGTTTTTAAGTTTCATAGGTTCTAGAATTACAAATTAGCTAATTTTAATCAAAACATGTGAAATGTTATCCCGGCTGGATATAAAGGCTGACTGTGCTCAACGCTTGGGGCTCACGTTGTTGACTTTGGCTGCGGGAGCACTCCGTGGTTTGGGAGATAGTTGTCCTTCTACAGTATAACAGATGTTTGTCTGAACTGGTGAGGAAGAAACAAAAACAACATTGTGTTAAGGGGAAAAATTACACAATTTTTAGTCAATGCTGCAGGACTAAGTATGGAATTAACCTTCATGCACAAAATTTCCTCTTTTTAAAATGTTATTTTTCTTCCAAATCACCACCTACGATTTGAAGTTTTAATCCTCATGGTTTCAGTACAGAGCAGCATTAAATAAGTTTTACGCAGCAAATAATTCAATTGCCTGAAGGGTCCCTGTTTTCTCCCTAGTTTGAAACAATGTAGAAGAGACCCCAGGTTACAATCCCCAGCCCTGTCAGTGCACACCATGCCAGTGGGTCATGGACTCCCATGTGAACTGCTCAGTACACATTCTTCTAATATAATAGCACCCAAGTTCTCATTTTAAAAGTGATTTCTCAAAGTCAAAAGGTGGAAGGGTTATTCTGAACACATTATTTTTTTGCTTTTACTATTAATAACCACATTAGTAAAACCCCTCCCCAAACCTCATGGTATTATTACCCCGCATCTCCCTAAACCTAAAGTGTAGAGTAACATAAGGCGTTGGTTGCCCTGTATAAAAATATGTGCAACAAAATGTCACCGAGAACACAATGTGGCCTTGTGCAGCTTCATATCGGTGCCGCTGGAGCTGCCTGGCTGTGTTTGCCTTCATCTGAACGGCTTTCATCTGGACCAGTGTAAACTAAGCTCTGGTAAGTAATCACTGCCCGGCAGAAAGAAAGGAATGTATACAGCTAGCACGGCCTAAGCTGTAAAAACGGAAACCTGAGCCCTCACCGTGGATCACATATCAAGGCTTGAAGGTAGGGGAAATGAAAGGGGGAAAGAGGAGAGAGCAATGCAAAAGTCAGCCTGGGAAGTGGAGGATCAGGAGGAGGCCCCCCTTAGGGAGATTTGGCTCAGGGATTAGGGAATTTTATCGTGGTGTACAGTGACCTACTCAGGTTTCAACACTGGTTGGATCAAGTTGCTTCTCTGTGAACTGAAAGAAAAAGGGCTGGTGTGTATGTGATTTTTTACCCCTTCGGGTAATAGAAAGGACATTGGTACAAGTGTCTATTTTAAGTACAGCAAATGCAGGGCACTGAGAATGAGCAACAAAATTGCCTTAGAGTAGAGACTCCCTTCAAGATTTCCTAATTGAGATAGTCACATATTTATTTAAAAGTGGCGAGAGAAGACAAACTGGCAGAGGTTTAGCTGACACCAGTAATGGCATTGGAGATTGTCTTCATGTGGCTGGAAGCTAATGTTGGTTGCTGTTTCACTAGATCAGATATTGAGTTACATTTTCGTTATCACTGGCTTAATGTACATGGTGGTTGTAACAAATTTAAATTTGATACAATATAATTTTGTGTGCGAAAAGTACATGACTTGGCATAGCTTGCCTTTAGTGTCCTTTAGTGAAAATAGCCTCAAGTAGAAATGTTTGTCTCATTATGACCTTTACACTGTTTCTTTATCTTTCCTTTTCTTTCTCCTCCCTTCATCTGGTTTTTCTTAACTAAAACGACATTACTTTACTGTACTTAGAATCAGTCTGCCTTATTATTTAGTGACCAATAGAAAGGATTTTAAAAAATCAGATGGCAGTGCCATTTATATTTTTCACTACTTTCGATTTCTAAAGCAAATACTGTGATTGTAGCTAATGTAATATGCCTTCAATATACTGTTAGCTCACATTTATCATAATGGATCTTAGGAGGGAATTCTGATATGTGCAAGTGTTAATTCGTTTCAGAAGTTCATCCAGAACATAATAGAAAAACCAGTTTATAATATTGGATGTACAAATGTAAATATATGAGTAAGTATAAATATAGTTGCGCTTAAGGGTATGTATTTTGTGCACATAGATCTTGGTGAATGTGATTAGTGACTACCAAACAGTAATACAATTCAAAAAAATCTAAAGTATGAGTAGAGATAATGAGTCAGATTTTTATCTTTGAAAGCTCTTTGATCCCCCCCACCCGCCCCAGTGTGATTGATTAGGTCAAGCACCCTGCCCTGGAAACTTTCCTAAACAAACCATAATTAATGAGTTTACAATGTTTGACTTCCTTATCAATTGCTCAAGTACGGTATAATCTGTGTTAACTGTCTCAGGGTCTTTGCTGAAGTTCTCTGTCTATAAATATTCTCAGTAAGTAATTTGTACCTAAAATTATGCATCAGTCCTAATGTATGTAGTTAGAGTCAGGCACATCTGTTAGAGTTTAGTAGTAAACTCACCATAAGATTTTCTAGTTTAATTTCTGATGGTCTCCATTTGGCATTAAAAATGACCTGTGTCAGCTGCATAGACGATAAAGCAAGTTGTAGAGCTGAGTTGGTGAGGGCAGTGAATTAAATAGTTTGCCATAATTTTTTTTTTTAATTTTAAATAGAGATATCAGAGCATGGATTGGGAAACTCACCATGTTCAAGGTTGAAATCAGCTCATTACTAAAACAGGTATATTTTAAGTTTTGCTCCTGAAACTGCATCCTGATGTCAGAAACAGTAAGTCTCAGGAACCTGGAAAGTGGCTTAGGACCAGATCTCTCTGTGGCCATCTCAGATTATGTCAGACCTCCCTGGCTGAGCAGTGGTCTACAGTGTCCATGTGACAGGGGTGAGAACTGATGTCAGTTGGGACACGGGCCTTGCCCCTTGGGAACTGGTACAGAGTGTTGCTGAGCCCACCGGCCCTGTCCTGTTCGTTGTGCTCATTGGTCCTGATGGAGGCTCTAGCCTCGACCCATAAAGCAAAGTCCTGGGAGGGCACAGAGAGCTATGAATTCTGCTCTGTTCAAACCGGCGGGTTTTCTGAAAAGAATCTCTTTCTCCATCTGTGAACCTGTGAGTATGATGGGTGGTAGAGCGAGACTCGAAGCCTTACACAGCTCCCAGGTTCCAGAGAGCAGGAAATGGAAAGGAACCACTCCACTTCCTCCCAAATCTGAAATAAACATTTGAACTAGAAGAAAATGAGTCTGACAGACTCATTCCCTTCTTCGTTTCCTGCCTCTGTGCTTGCCAAGCACTGCGCTGTGAAGCCAAGCTCTGCTCCCCTTGTGTGAAAGACAGACTCAGAGAAACCAAGAGGTAACAGTTTTTAAAGGAAAGTCAAAAACAGGGCTTACCAAAAAGGCAAATATCACTGAATGTAAGTGACTGTCTGAAAAAAGGGGAGTTCAAGGGAAACAGAGTGTCTTGCTAGGGCGACCAGACTTTTTATATCTTCTAAGAAAGGGTCCTTTTTATTGAATCTTTATACTTCTTTTCTCAAAAAAAATTATTAGAAGTAGTAGACAGTGGATCATTTAAAAACCTCTGAAGTCTAAAACTTCCTCTTGCGGAATGGGAAGTCAGCCACACTTGCACTCTCAAGCTAATAAGATTATTGAATATTTTCCTAAAAGAGAAGGGATATTACAGGGTAGAATGAAAAAAAAATACTTTGTTTTTGATGGTGCCAATTGAAACATGTAAACAGACATGAAAGCCTGTGATGGGTGAGATTTGCTGAATGTATATACTTCTGGAGCCTGATGGATGTTAATATCTCTTATGTAACTAAAGAGTTGTGGCGCTCTGGCCTGCTTTAAGGCCAATGGCTTTGGCATGGACAGGAAAACAATGTAACAAGTCCTGGTGATTTTGAGGCCAGTGCTGCAGCTGTGACAGGACACAGCTGCACACAGCTGCACACCTGCCATGCCTGCCACAGTGTTAGCGAGGGCTGGTCTCCACAACTTCACACATTTGTTTGACTTTTTTAGAACATTTGATGTCCTGGCCACATATTAAAACCAAAGTGGGGATGTACTTGTGCGCTCTGTGCCACAAGACACTAAAGCTACATAGATTTTTATATGTGGAAACGCAATTAGGGTTTCATATGATAGTTACACAGCCATCTAGTTCAGACCATATCACTAAGAGACTTTCTCCTCAGGCCTGCTCCAGGTGGGAGCTGAATTTTTGTACTGTGATGTGTCTGTCCTCTGCCCTTAGAACTGCATTATAATCATTGCATTGTGGCTGAGAGCAATGCAGCAGAATGACCCAAATGAACACCCAAATCTTCAAAGGATTTCAGCCAAAATTCTGTATATAGTTCAGGTAAAAACAACAAGGCTTACTGAGTAAAGTCTGCAGCAGGATTGTAAATCTGGCTGCTCTTATTCTAACGTGTGGATGACTCTCCAATGGGATCTTTGAGGCGTGTCTTAGGATGCCATCTGAACCATGGGATCATGAGTGTGGAAGTACTTTGTAGTCTGTAAAGGGCTCTCCCAATATTTCTTTTGTACTGTTTAAATTTTGCCTCCTTTTTGGTAGAACCTTAAAACCGATCCATTAGGTCTGTGTTAAGAGTGGTGACTTGGACTCAGCTCTAGGCCAGACCTGGGAATAGGTAGAGCTAGAATCTGATCCCTAATCAATTTAGTTTTAATTCCTGCTTCCTACAAAAGAAACTGCCTCTCTTCTGCAGCTTCCTTCCTCCAGCCCTTTAAAAATCTTAATTAGCAAGTCCAATGATGCTTAATAGAAATTTACTTCAGAAGTCAGTCAGAACCCATGGAGGTGAAAAGGGAGATAAAATGTTTTCCAAAAATAACCGTAATTTTATTATTCATAATCTTAACTGGCAGAGAGACTAGCTTTTTTTTTTTTTTTTGCACCTTGTCATTTGTTCAGGATTGGGGGTTTCCTGTTCTTTTGATAGTATTTCTCATATGCTCCACTTTCTTGGATACAGTGTGTCAGAATGTTTTGAAGTTAAGTAATGTAAGCGACTGATCCTTTTTATTGTCATTAGGGCTGTGAATATGATTGACATTGTCTATGAGAAGACTACCTGTTAATTAATTTTTAATTAAAACTGTTATTTTTAAGAAAATTAAACAAAGACATGACAGCAGTAGGAGAATAAGCAATGCAAATAAGCAAAAAGAAAAACAAAGCCTGTAATTTTCCCACCCAGACACAATTACTGTTAGCATTTTGATGTATGTGTTTTCATGCCCTCTTCTATATATGATGTGTGTTTTTTTAAACAAAAATGGTCTTATAGTATACTAACCTTCCTTTTAAAACTTAAAATATTGTTAATAGCTTTTCATGGCAGTAAAAGTTTATCCATAGCATGTATTTTAGTGGCAAAATAGTATTCCATTTTAGTAATTTCATAACTAAACTGTAATTTATTTAACCAAGTTCCTATTGTTTGGCATATAGTTTGTTTCTAAGAAAACAACAAGATAAACATTCCTGAACACGCATATTTTTGCACCTCTTTCCTTAGAATAGTCCCTACTATGCCTAGAAATAAAATTGCTGAATCAGAGGATATATAAAATTTTTTTTATTGCATAGAGTCAAGTTACCTTTTCTAAAAATTGAATCGTCTTGAATTCCCAGTAGTCTGTGAGTGCTCATTATATTGGATATTGTAATTTTTTTTAACTTTCACATCTTTTTTCTTTTTAGGGCTGCACCTGTGGCATATGGAAGTTCCCAGGCTAGGGGTCGAATTGGAGCTACAGCTGCCGGCCTACACCACAGCCACAGCAAGGCAGATTCCAAGCTGCGTCTGAGACCTCCACCACAGCTCCTGGCAATGCTGGATACCTGACCCACTGAGCAAGTCCAGGAATTGAACCTGCATCTTCATGGATACTAGCTGGATTCATTTCTGCCTCTCAACAATGGGAACTCCTCACATATTTATTTTTAGAATTAAATTTCCTGGAGTTCCTATTGTGGCTCAGCCGTTTAAGTACCCACGAGAGTGCCGGTTTGATCCCTGGCCTTGCTCACTGGGTTAAGAATCTGGTGTTGGTGAAAGCTGTGGAGTAGAGCGCAGACGTGGCTTGGATCCTCCTGTGTTGCTGTGGCTGTGGTGTAGGCCGGCAGCTGCAGCTCTGATTTGACCCCTAGCCTGGGAACTTCCATATACCACACTTGTGGTCCTAAAAAAGTAAAAGAAGAAAGCAAAAAATTGAAACATATTTCCTGAATTTTGTTTGATCATCTCTCTGTATTTATACATTAAAAATATTTTGAATGTGTCCAAATGTGTTAGCACAGTTATTAAGTGTAAGTTCTAAGTGCTAGGCATTGTGCTAGATGGAGCATAATATGAAATAAAAGTTTCTGCCTTCAAGTAACTTATAGTGGGTTTGGGATAGATGATATATATTTTACTAACACTGTGAAGAGAAGTCAGACTTGGAGGAAAAGTGGGAATTATGTTTGTGGAAAGAGGGAGAACACAGCTTTTCCCTCATTTGAGTGAATGACTGGGGACTCTCTGAAAACCTTCTTTTTTCTTGGGTAGGATTCCCAGCTGAAAACACATCGACATTTAGTTATGCAAGGCCTGAGATGAAAGAAATCAGTGGTACCTACCCTATACTGAAAAAGTGCTTGGTGTTTTCAGAATAAAACCATGAGTCCTTTTTGAAGACCTGGAAGTACTTTCATTTCAGAGACATTTTAAGACTTGGTAATTACTGTGATTTTCAAAATGACTTGCAGTCAAGTCTTTATTATTTATCTGGTAAGATGTTCAATTAAAAACCATTTAGGGAGTTCCCATCATGGCGCAGCAGAAATGAATCCGACTAGGAACCATGAGGTTGAGAGTTCAATCCCTGGCCTGAATCAGTGGGTTAAGGATCCGGCATTGCCATGAGCTGTGGTGTAAGTTGCAGACGCGGCTCAGATCTGGCGTTGCTGTGGCTGTGGTGTAGGCTGGCGGCTACAGCTCCTGTTAGACGCCTAGCCTGGGAACCTCCATATTCCGCGGGTGCGGCTCTAAAAAGAAAAAAAAAATGAATAAAAAAAACATTTAGGAGTGTCCGTCGTGGCTCAGCTGTTAACCAACCAGGATAGCATCCATGAGGACGCAGATTCGATCCCTGGCCTAACTCAATGGGTTAAGGATCCGGCGTTGCTGTGAGCTGTGGTGTAGGTCGCAGATGCGGCTAGGATCCCACGTTGCTGTGGCTGTGTTGTAGGCTGGTGGCTACAGCTCCGATTGGACCACTAGCCTGGGAAATTCCATATGCTGTGAGTGCGGCCCTAAGAAGACAAAAAAAAAAAAAAAAAACATTTAGATTGGACTTTGACTTGTGTACAGTACTTCCAGTTGAATAAGGAGAGTGCCTAATGAATGTTCTGGGAGTTAAGTTCCAACAAAAATATATTTTGCCAGTGTGGAAAGAACTCAAAGGAAGTAGCAATGTTTCCTATCTTTCCACTATCTTTCTATGACCCTTCAGAACATTTTTAGGAAAAGATCGTGCTTTCAGATTAAATGTTAGCATATGCTTCTCTTTAGAAGCCCTGGAGGTGAGAGGGGGAATTGGAAAGGGAGGGAAAGAGGTATGAGGGTAAAGTATTAGAAGTGCAAAGTCAGAAAGTCAGATGTGGTACCAAAAAGTTGTCAAATAGAAGATTAAATTTTAATTGTGAATTTTAAGAAACCCTATTCCAACAACACCAATAATTAAGGAGATTAGAGGCCAGTGGTCAAATCTGACCAAGCCAAGATTTAACATAGGTAGGCATGTCCTAGTTGGAAAATTCCTTATATGTGACACTGGTATCCTTTGATGTGAATTCTTTGCAGTTCTTTGATTGGTCCAAGGAGGTAGCTCCTTTGCAATTGCTGACAGATTGCGCTGTACAGAATTCAGAATAGGGAGAGTCCTGGCATAATTAGATGTGTATTTTTGTTCTGACTTTACTAGTTGATCTCTCATGCCTGTCGTTTACCGCTGTCTGCTCTAATTTTCTATCATAAAATGAGGATGTCACATGGGTTCACTGAAAGTTTATTGTGGAAATCGAATACCTAACTCAGAGGGTTATTGAAAGGAACAAGAGAGTTAAAGGCTGTGGAAACACTGTAAAGTGCTATAAGAGTATTAGACATTATCGTTAGAATTATAGTGACCTATTTTCCAAACCCAAATTGGACCACATGGTATGAGCGAGGATTTTTGTGCCACTTCCAAGGGCGAGAGGCAGTCTGCAAAATGTGATTTGGATGCCAGAATCTCGAAATTTCTGGCACATTTTGATGGTTTATGGGAACAATGATAAAATATTTGAGATAGTGGCTGTTCAGTAAAGTTTATGGTGTGTGATCATGGTAATTATGATACTTCTCTGCAAAAGATATTGTACTTCTTGTATAAGTAGGAGTTCTTTGATTTCACAGAATCTTAGAGCTGGAAGGGACCCTGAGATGCTAGTTTCCTGTTCTAAGTCCTCCAGAGAGGACTGGGTGAAGATTTGTTTCCCCCCAATCTTCTGGGTGAAGATTGGGGGGAAACAAGTTTTACAGCGTCTCTTAATCCAGGAGCTTGTCCTATTATTAAACGTCCGTACCTCAAAAATTTTTCTGCATTCTAACTCTTATCATTTTTATTTTCTGGTCGAAAAACTAGAAAACCCTTATGGGCCCTAAACATTATATTCACTTCTCCTAGAATATATTATGTTTCTTGGATGATAACTGCAAAAATCCATGTAATTTCCTTGGATTTAGCACCGTAACGAGCCCACATGAGGTCTAGCATCAGATTCTCCCTAAAAATTAAAAATTATTTATTCCTTGGGTTTCTTTGATTTCTTAATGTAATAGTATATAAGACAGAGGTAATACCTATTTCTTGTAGTTACACTGCAAGAAACTTTTATGTTTGTTTTTGCTTTCTTTTGTTCCTCTTTTTATGAAAGGTTTGAGATTTATGGCTCAAGGCTCTATAAACCTTTTGTTTTCTGCTTTTGTAGTCTTATATCAAAACAGTAAGTTGTTTATTGTTACTTTCAGTGACAAGAAAGGATAAGTTTTAGAGTTTATTTTCACTGACATTTATATAGTAACTTGAAAATTATAGAATAGATCAAGTTCATATTGATTGTTCTATGAAGCCTCTGAGTTTTCAGCATGAACCATAAACTCAGCGATGCAGTTAAGATGCCCAAATCATATGAATTTGGTATTAATAATCCAGTTGAGGTTTCAGTTTTTACCCAAATGTCTGAAGCTTCTGGATCCCGTCCCTGGGATTGGTTCTGAAAGGCTGAATGGATTTGCAGCTGGACTAAAACAAACAAATCTATATCCTTGGCTGGAAGGTTACTCTATGAATTATGCATCTTTAGCCTTTGTGTCACTTCAGAGGTTAGACAGAACCAGAGAGAGAGGCATTCAAGATACAAACAGTCTAGAAAATTAGATATGGTGGCCAGGAGTTTTACTATGTGGGAGATTTTCTTTCATGGCCTGTTTCTCCTAGAGGTTGGGGCAGACAGCATACAGACCAGTAGATGGCTTGAACTTGGCTTCTTAACACTGTTGGGAACTGTTTTTCTGAAGTAAGGTGTAATCCTTATCCTTGGTGATTTCTGCTGCCAGACCACCGATGGAGCACCTCGATTTGTGTGTTTAGGGACTGTCATTCTCCAGTCCAGGCATTCAGCTCAGTGAAAGAAATTGGGTGTTAAAGGAGCCTGACGCCTCATTAAAGGGATCTCTTTTGATTGAGTAGAGCAGCGGTTAGCTGAATCCTCCTCAGTGGTATCCCAGAAGTTGCTGAGCTTATTATGCATATCGATCATATCATCTTTGTGCATTCATGAAAAGAATGTCTCTTTAATGTGGACATGACCAGCTATCAGAGAAAATAAATGCCTCACTAAAGCTTGATCTGGTTGACTTTAGACCTTGTAGATGCTAACACTGAATCAGTCTGGCTAGATTTTTAAAAAACTGCTTGTGCATTATACTGTCACAGACTGACCCATTTAAAGTGGGTACTAAAGCGAAAAAAAAAAAAAAAACCTAGCATCCTGTGGGTGGTTTGAAATGCCAGGTTTGTTTCTGTGGAGTCAGTAGTGTAATATCCTTTCTTTTTTGTGCAACCCCGGCTGAAATCTAAAGTCATGAAATTCAAGAGAACATGGAAGTCACACGTTGAGGCTGGGCACATGCTGGTTCAGCCTGGGTGCTTTGTTTCAGGTATAAATTATACATCTCAGTGTAATTCAGAAATGACAGCTTCTATGGAGAATGAGAAAAGATTTTCTGAGCCACAGAGAATTGTCGAATATGTAGTTTTTCTAGCTCAGCCTAGGAGGCTCAGGCTGCTTTTCCTGATAGAGATGTCTTGAAAAGAAAAGATTCAGGGGTTCCCACTGTGGCTCAGTGGGTTGAGAACCCAGTGTCTTTGTAAGGCCACGAGTTCCATCCCAGGCCTAGCTCAGTGGGTTAAGGATCCGTCGTTGTCACAAGCTGTAGTGTGGGTTGCAGATGCAGCTCGGATCTGTCCTTGGTTGTGGTGGAGGCCTCAGTCACAGCTCCGATTCAACCCCTAGCGTGGGAACCTCCATGTGCCACAGATGCTGTGCTAAAAAAGGGAAACAGAATTCATTCAACAAATGTTTATTAAGCTCTTACTCTGAAGTATAGGATTCTTCTTTTTATTAAAAAATTTCCCAGCTTTGGGAGTTCCCTTCGTGGCTCAGTGGTTAACGAAACCGACTAAGAACCATGAGGTTGCGGGTTTGACCCCTGGCCTTGTTCAGTGGGTTAAGGATCCGGCGTTGCGGTGAGCTGTGGTGTAGGTTGCAGACGCGGCTCGGATCTCGCGTTGCTGTGGCTGTGGAGGTTCCCTAGCCTGGGAAAAAAAAACAAAAAAAAATTTCCCAGCTTTATTGAGATATAACATTGTGTAAGTTTAAGGTGTACAACATTTTGGTTTGATACATTTATGTACTGCAAAATGATCAGCTACCACCTCCATCCTATCACGTAGTTCCAGCCTTTTTATTGGCAGTGATAGATGTAGGATGAACTGTCAGCAACATTCACTGTTGTTAGCTGTAATTGCTATACTGTACATTAGATCCCCAAATTTGTTCACCTTATAATTAGAAGTTTATGTCCTTTAACTAGGATCTCTACATTTTCCCCACCCCCAGCCCCTGGTAACCACCACTGTACTCTGTTTCTCAGGTAGAGATGCTTTAAGGCACATACCACACAAGCATTAAGATCTAGCGGTTGTTAAGTTCATTAAAAATAGTCACCTGGTAGTATAAGCTTTAAGTCTGTCCAACTGTATCCATTATTTCCATAGCTTGACTCTAATCACAACAATAATATCTTACCTGTTTAGAGGTGTCTCTGAATCCACAGGGGATTGCTTCCAGGACACCCTACCCCCACACTAGAATTCCAAAATCTGCAGCACACAAGTCCCTTAGATAAAATGGCGTAGTATTTTCATATAACTTAGGCACATCCTACTTTGGACTTTAAATCATCTGTAGATTATTTATAATACATAAAACAATGTTAATGCTAGGTAAATAGTTGTCAACACAATGTAAATGAGTGCTTTGTAAATAGCTGCCTACACGACAAAGTCAAGTTTTGCTTTTTGGAACTTTCTGGACTGTTTTTCCAAATATTTTCCATCTTTGGGTGCCTGAATCTGTGGATGCAGAACCCCCCAGATATGGGGAGCTTACTATATATTGACTTATAGTTCATAAAGTGTTTTCATAACGTTATTCAGCATCTGGACTGGCTAGTAATCCTAAAGTTATTTGGTATTTTCATGTTACTTGTCACATGGTGACCTTTGATTTCATGGGGAAAGAATCTGTCACTAATGGAATTCGTAAAGCAAATTAGGCTTCAGTTTTTAAAGAATACTATTACAAAGGGAAAATTAAAAAGGGAAACTCTTGTAGCCTATTCAGCTTTCTGGATGGTGGTGATTGACAATTGAGAATTTTTTTTTTCTTTGCTGAGATAGATTTCACTTTATTTGAGATAAGAGTCATGTTAAGAAACAACACCTGAATTAGAAAACAGTCCTAATTTAAATTAATCTGAGCCACAAAATGGTCGGTTGTTTCCAGTTTCAAAAATCTTTGCTTAGCTGCTGTTGTGCTTTATCTCTCAATATTTTTGTATTAGTGTGAGGTTTAGATTTTGCAGAAGAATATGCCAAAATATGACTTCCTATTCTTAAGTGAAACTGACAAATACTTTTTTTTCTTATTATCTTTAAATTGCAAATGTCTGAAGGTCTGTCATAATTGGATGCGTCATCCTGAGATTTAAATGCATGACAATTTTTGAACGTGATTTGAAAAATGAACACGACTCTAAGGGAGGTGGGGCAAGGCTGGCAGCAAGCGGGTAGTGCAAACAGAATTTCGATATATGTGTTTTTTTCAAATAGTTATTGATTATACACATAAGTAGCCTATGCTTCCCTTTCAGAACTTTGCAGAAAACACCATGAATGAACTCCTTGGCTGGTATGGCTATGATAAGGTTGAACTGAAAGATGGTGAAGATATTGAATTCAGGAGCTACCCTACAGATGGAGAGAGCCGGCAGCACATTTCTGTTCTCAAAGGTAATGACATTTAATGTCCCTTTGTTCATGCAAAGAAGGATTAACTATCTCAACCTGCCAGAATTGAGTTGCTTTGGGACTCATTTTGTTGATTATGCCAATGGTTGATTTAAATGTACATCCCCCAGTAGTGCTTTTCTGTAGACAGAATTCCGCAGAATATAAGAGCACAACATAAAACCAAAAATTGACACAGCTTAATCTTCCATCAGTGGGAGAGCTGGCTAGACAAGGGCTAGGGCTCTTAAGTGCTCTGGTCCTGCCCACAGATTTGTAGAAAGGGACAGTGTTTGCTAACTTCATGTAGTTTCCTGCGCCCTAAGAACTTGTGCTTCCTTTTAAGTAAAATGTTAGATTTAGATTTTCAGACTGCAAGAGACAGTCATGGTTAGTTTCGTCATTTCTCCCCTCCCTCCCCCCATTTTGATGGGAATGCTAAAGGAGAGCCCTACTTCTTTTTTCTGTTTTAAGTTTTTACCCTTCAGTCCCCCCCGCCCCCCACAGCTTTGGCTAGGGTGAGAAGAGTAGCTGAGTAGTAGATGCTTGGATCCTGTATTATTCTGTATGAATTTTCGTCAAAGCCAAAGAGGAAAAATTAAAGGCTTGGCAAAGCTGGAGGAGGAAGGGGAGTTTGACTGAAAAAAAAAAAAACAAAAAAACACTGATTTTGCCATTGAGTAGCAGTGTCAGCTATCTCAGGGGGAAGCCTAGAACCATTGGTGGGTGTTGATACGGATACAGAATTTATGAACCTAAATTTGGATCAAGAGTTTGTCAAAAAAAAAAAAAAGGAATATGTGAAGAAGCAGTCCATTTGGGGAACTTTAATAAAATGTGGGCAACACTAATTGTGTGTCATTATTGGCAGTTTTGTCAGTATTTGCATCGCATTCAAAAATCTATCAGCATAAACTACCTGTTCATCCGTTTTATTTCCAGTCTCTAAGATAGTGCTTTTCCTTCTTATATGCCAAGCAACGAAATGTAAATGAGCTGTCCTGCAGGCTTGTGGAATTGAACGTATGTGACAAATTTTATGTTACGTTTGCTATGAAATTGCACACCTCACGTTATGGAGACAGTATCATCAGTTGCACTGTGAATGAAAAATGCAAGTCATGAGTTCATATTCTATGAAGTAATATCTCATATAATACTTGGTCTAGACAATAATCTTGCTTCCAGGGAACATGGTGAGAGTGCAGGATATGCTACTAGAGGGAAAAAGATATTTTTTTCATGTTTGAGGTTTTTTTGTTTTTAATGACTCACGTGAAAGGATGAAATTCACGAAGTTCATATCATTACGAGTTTTCTTTATTATCATTTTTGCTAATTTTTAATGGATGTTAATGGGGTATTTGATTGGTCTATCCTGCAAAACAACAATTATCCCCCTGATTATCAGCTGCTTTCTCATTGGTTCTTTTGATTATATTATCACCCAAGTTTACAATGGAGTAGGCCCTAGTTAGAGTGCTTGGGGGCTGCTTTTTAAGCGTCTTCTCTGGTAAACAGAGTGATTCCATATCAGTTTGTATATGGAAAAGGTTAATTGCCTCTCAGTTTTCTGTGGGCTTTTACAGTGCTAAACTTCATCACCATGATACAGTTGAGATGTTAGCTATCACAGTGGAGCGAATTACAAAGTAGCCCATTGGAAATTTATGGTAATGTGACTGAAAAGGTCCAGAATGGTCTGTGGAGTTCTGGTAAAGTGTTTAAAATTTGCAAGAAAAAGTCTGTTTTGTTCCATAGCCATTTTACTTGAGCGAAGGTAGTTATAAGGAAAATAAGTCTTTTTGTTATATTGAATGTGATTTTTTTCTTTTACAGAAAATTCTTTGCCAAAACCAAAATTACCCGAGGACAGTGTTATTTCACCATACAATATAAGCACAGGCTATTCAGGGCTTGCCACAGGAAATGGACTCAGTGACTCACCTGCAGGGTCAAAGGATCATGGCAATGTGCCCATTATTGTACCTTTAATTCCGCCACCTTTCATAAAGCCGCCAGCAGGTAAGTCACTACTGGGGTTTCCAGTGATAACCATTTGTGGAAAATAGTTTTAACTATCCTATGATAACTACTAAGTTATTAAATACTCAAGTTAATTTTGGAAAAGGCTGTTTTAGAGACTATGTAGATAAGAAATGTTAGTATATTATTCAAAGTAATATTGCTTTATTAAGCAAATCCCCAATCTACTACTGCATAGTGTGTCAACTTGCAACTGACAATACACTTTTCCCACCTATGACTACAAAAAAGTTATTTTTCTTCTCTGAAATCATCTGGAATAAAGGATGAACTAATTGAAAAATAAGATGCTGGCTGGTTAGCAAGAAAAAAAAGGAACCGTGGTCGAGCTGGTAGTGGTCCGGCCAGGACCATGTCTCCTCTGTAGGTTTTCCAAAGGAAGGTGGGGGGGGGCAGTTTTAAGGCTTGTGGTGCAGGCTTATTCCTCAGTGCGCCTTCTTCCAAATCCACTTAAGAAACAACCTAGGTCACCCATCTCTGCTAGAGAATTCTTTCTAATTCCTGGAAAGCTGTCTTTGACAGCTTAAAAAAAAATGGAGATCTGAATTTCACTTGCATGAAAATGTAATCAGTTCTTTTATATTTCTAGAAAATTAGGTGGCAGTATATTAAACTAGATGGCAATGGGCTGAGTATAATGTTATATTGAAAGCTAGGTTACAGTTACGCTCCAGACAGAGAATGAAGTTCAATAATATTGTATCTGGCTTGAAGTGTTAGAATTAGGCTAGAATGTTTAATTGCTATGCTAGTTATTTTTCTCTATGTTGAATTGAACAGTGATAAATACTGAGTTTTGATAGCAGTACTTCCTTCCACTTGTAAAGGTAATGCTTGTATTGTTTTAAAAGGAGATAGATGTTTGGTTATATTTCTGTAAAAGGTGAAGATATTTGTAGATATAAATTCCTGGGATTATGTTATAGATAAGTGCTACTAACATTTTCCTTCCTGGTGTAGGCACACTCTCTTGTTTAGCCTGTGACGTTTTAACAGCAAAAGTTTCCTTTCATACGAGGTCCTCAGATATGTCATTAAAATCCGTTTACCTATCAAAATCACTTATGATATTGTTTGTCTGCTAAATACTAATGTAATTTGTATAGCATATTAAGTTTGTCTTTCTGATGCCATGATTCTCCTTTCTTTGATTGTTTTGTAGTGCAGAAGGGCCCAAATTTATCTCCCAAAGGTCAAAGACATATTTTGCATAGGACAACTGGAGAGAGAGGTGACTAGTTTTGTAAATATAGGGATCATGTTGGAATGTATGCCCAGTGGCTTATGTGAGCGGTGATGAGGAGGGGGTATCAATAAAGCAATCTGAGTAAGTGAAAAGAACACAGCCTTCAGATTCAGACGGATTGGGTTCAAATCTAAACTTTGTCGTTTACCAGCTCTGTGAATGTGGACAAGTTACATAATTTTCCTATCCATAAAATGGGGCACACATTTTCACCTCATGGGATAGTTGTGGTCATGAGATGAGAAAATGTATGGAAAGCACCAGCATAGTGCTTGCCATGTGAAAACCATTCAGTAAACACCATGCCTCTTTTTCTTTCTTTTTTTTTAGTCCTGATTCTGCCCTCAGGTTATCATGTACATAAGTTCTGCATAAAAAGGTGTGCATCCAAATGCAAATTCCCCCCTAAGATTTATTTGAGCAAAGCAAACAGCTCTAGAATTTAGCATAGCTGAGGCTAGCATGAGTTTGGCAAGCCAAAAAAACCTGCCCTGGAGTTTCCTGCTGAGCCAGCCACGTGGAATTCAAGCACACAGCTCCTATTTAACTCTAATTCCACATCAGATCAGGAAATAAATATGCAAAGGATAGAGGCCAAAAATTGAGCCTTGGAAGTCTTAGATGTAGGAACTCTGAGGAATTAGAAGCCAGAGTAACTGAACACCAGTGGTTTTATGCTGTCTTCCATGGAACTCCATGGCACCCATCTGGTGAAAACAGAATGTAGGGAAGGACATGTTTAATTTTCTGCATCTGCTCTAAACCGTGACTCCATCCTACTCCAGGGTTCTCTATGACAAGACATAGATACACAAAGACTCTGCTTTCAAGGAGCTTAGTCTGTTATTCATTCTCTAAGAGAGACTTAGAGGAGCAATGAATTTTGATTTAGTCATGTTATCTAGTGCAGGTGTTGGCAAACGTTTTCTGTAAAGGGCCAGGGAGTATTTTAGCCTTTGAGCTTTACTGTCTCTTATCGCAACCACCGAACTCTGCTGTGGTAGCAGAAATAGGTAATACATAAACAAATGGATGTGGCTGTGTTCTAATAAATCTTAATTTACACAACAGGCAAGCAAGCGGGGTTTGGCTTGGAGACAATAGCTTGCTGACTCTTGTACTAGGGTAAGATTGGCCAAAGTTTCATGATAATTGGAAGGCGAATAGAGTTTCTAAGAGCCAACCCAAGAGCTTTGTCAAGGTGCTCTGTATAATAGAATAAGGAAGGGACAGGGCAGGAAAATAGCAGGGTTTTCAGGGATGCGGTGAGCTCCGGCATGTAATCGGTGCACCACCAGTATTTGCTGTATAGAAGAACAAATGAGGAGTTCCCGTCATGGCTCAGAGGAAACGAATCCAACTAGGAACCATGAGGTTGCATGTTCGATCCCTGGCCTCACTCGGTGGGTTAAAGATCCGACATTGCTGTGGGCTGTGGTGTAGGTTGCAGACGCGGCTCAGATCTGGCATTTTTGTGGCTGTGGTGTAGGCCGGCAGCTGCAGCTCTGATTTGACCCCTAGCCTGGGAACCTCTGTAGGAGGTGGGTGCAGTCCTAAAAAGACAATAAAAATAAAAATGAAAGAATGAATAAATGACTAATATTCAAATTACTGCTGCACAGGTATAAGATAGTACTACGTAGTCATTCACTTCAAAAGTGCTAGGACCAGAGTTCCCGTCATGGCGCAGCGGTTAACGAATCTGAGGTTGTGGATTCAGTCCCTGGCCTTGCTCAGTGGGTTAACGATCCGGTGTTGCCGTGAGCTGTGGTGTAGGTTGCAGATGTGGCTCTGATGTGTCTGTGGTGTAGGCCAGCAGCTGAGGCTCCGATTTGACCCCTAGCCTGGAACCTCCATATGCTGCAGATACAGCTGTAAAAAGACAATTAGCCCCTGAATAGAGTTGACTGTGTCATGCAAGTGTCCACGTCTTAGGACAGGTATAACAAGGACTGCATGTATGCTTTGGATTCCTGGTAAGAAGGTAGCTATTAGTGGTCAAATTATTCCTGTTGTACTGTAAACCGGCTATGTGAAAATGCTGATAATACCTTATGTTTGTATTAAACACTTTATAGTTTATGAAACTCACTCAAATTTATTATTTTATTTAATTTGATCTTTACAGTAACCCTGGGAAATAGCATTTTAGAAATCATGGAATAAAGAACTGAAGCTCAAATGGGCTAAATGGCTTTCTCAAGGTCAGATAGCTTCTGAGTACTTCAGTCAAGACTAGGTCTTCTGACTCCTAACCCAGTGTTCTTTTTAAGATGAAGTTGCCTTTTCAGCGTATTTACACAAAACTTATATACACCATATCACAATAAGAATACATATTATTCTGCTACTTCACGTTCCCTGGTGACAGGGGATGCAAAAGGTTCTTTTTTTCAAGTCCACTTCCTTAGGGAGACTTGATAAGGTCCCAATTCTGTGCATCTGTGGTTCTGTAAACCTGGCTGACCTAGTCATAGCAAAACCCAAGCTTGGTTTTAACGCTTGCCATCAGGAGGCAAGTTGCTTCTCCTCTGAGGTGCCAGAGGGCTCCATCTGGTCAGGCACTAGCTCCAGAGAGTGTTTCGTGTGCTCAGGCAGGCTCGCCCCTGGATCCCGTCCACGTCTGGCAGCCAGTGGGCCCAGTGGAATACTCGTGATCGGAACACGGTGATACCATACTCACTTGGATTTCCACTTTCCTCTTGCACAGCTGCAGACAGAAGAGTCGGTGTAGCTTATTCCTGGGCCTGGGGAACTGCCTTTCTGTTCCTGTGTCCCCTTTTTGTCAGAGAAGGGGAACTCCTTGTGATTTGGTGGTTACCACAAGCGTTGACCCTGCTCTGGCTGCACATGTTTGCTTCCAGCTTCATCTGATTTCCAAGGCTAAGCTGCCCATCCCCCCATCAGAGACAGAATCTGGCCCTTGGTGTAGGGTTTGTGACATCACAGTCGTTACTATGGTAATAGACTTGTTATAAACACAGAATAATAGCCCTGCTTTTACTTTTTTCCCCCTCTAAGCAGTGAAGGGAATCACCATGATCCTTAAATAAGAATCGCAGACCTTTTTGCAGACTCTGGAAGTGGACAGAATAAAGTTTTGCCACACAGAATCACTTAAAATAATAACATAAAAATGATATTAGAAAATAATAGAAAGTACCAACCAACTCTTTTTTTTTAAATACAAGCTTTCCTTTATCCTTTAAGTTAGAATGAATACGAAAACCTCTTTCTTTGCTAATTTAAAAGAAATCACAGTATGAGCATAGTCTGAAGTGGCAGAATATGTATCAGCAAGAGTTTTGAAAGATAACTCAGGTTAATTACATTGTAACCTTGCTGTAATTCTCCTCATATTAGAGATTTTAATAAGGGTTCAACCCTATGGGACTTCATTCAGAGAGAGTTGTGTCAGTGAAGGACTTTGAGCGTGGGTTGCAGGAGCTGTACAATAGTGAGTCTCCGTCAAAAGACTTAGGCCTGCCCTGCTCCCCCAAGTTTGACTGTTGAAGTAAAGTCATTAAAAATGAATTTCAAATACAGTTTTTTAAATGAAGATCTTATATTGGTCTTTGTTGCTTTTCAAGTGTAAAAGCTTCCAGTTCCACTGACCAGACAGACATTAGCCCTCTGCAGTGGTTGGTTAAGCTTGGGTCTCCCCTACCTTGCCTGCCTCTGGTTAAAGTAATCGCCTGGGGCTCAAACCAGGTTTTTTTATCTCCTAGTTTCAGGCTTGCTCCATGAACAACATTTTGCTTCCGAGACTTAAAAAAAAAAACAGTAAACAAGGGTACTTACTTTTATTCACGAGGTAAAGATGAAATGCAGTGACTTTGCTAGTCAAAGTTTCACTGAGCCCAGCTGCAGAAAACACTGTCTCTAGGAAACGGTATTTTAGATCCCAGTCTTTCACAGGCTTTTCCAGAGGCTTAGGACATGCATATTACAAGTCCCGAATCCCTCTAAATCCTTGAATACTTTAAAATAAAATGAAATGTGAAAAAAAGAGGGAATATGTTTTTCTGGATGAATTTGTATGGCAGTTTTGAATAAAACCTTTTACCTCAAATGGTAAGTGACCTTATTTTCATTCCCCAGTTTGTTCCCATGTGTCAGGTGAAGGTAGAGTCTGTCCACATGGCACACGCAGGTTTATTGAAGGGCCAGGCTCCTGAAACCAGCTTGGTTTCCGTGTGCAGGAACATCTTGCCTTTCTTGGAAAACAATGACCATTTCCTGTCTTCCAGGATGGTTTGCTTTCAGTGAGCTTTCCAAAGTTGTGTTCAGTCATGGTCATGGAAATATGATATATTTTTTCAGGCAAATCTTGAAATTCTTAAGGGGTTATAAGAACGGGGCTCTAAGGAACCATTAGCTTCACTGAGACTATGGAAACATTCACGTGATCTGCTAAGCTCTATGTACGTAGCTGAGTAACCCACAGTTAATAAGCATGTTACTTTTTGGCTCTTGTAATCCTGACATGGAGTTTTGCTTGCAGGGAAGTGGGAATCAGAATGTGGTTTGCATTATGATCATTATTTATTTTATCTGTTATTCAATATTCTTGGGGCTTGCATATAAATGCTGTATTCCAAATAGCCATTGAGAAAACAGGGTTTAATAAAAATTGCCTTGCCATTTGTTTATTTGTCCAACTTTTAAAATATGATTATTAAATAAAATTACCTAGAGTTAATGGGATTTGGATGACTAACTATTTATGTAGCAGATACATTTCTCGACAGAAAGAAGAGGTTCGCTGAACCCACACATTTGGAGACTTTTTCAAACCACTTAGGAGGACAAGGACAGGAGGAATTATGTGAATGGCAGCAATAGGAGTGGTTAATGACAGTATTGATATAATCTCATCATAGCCGATATTTTTGAGCACTTATTATGGGCCAGGCATTGTGTTAATAGATTATCTCATCTAATTTTCATAACTCTGGGTGGATGCTATTATTAACCTTGTTTTACAGATGAGGAAACTGAAACTCAGAAAAGTTAAGCAACCTGCCTGAGGTCACACATGTAATAAGTGGCCAGGCTGATTATTGAACTTTGAAACAGTGTCTCTTTAACCCATATTCATATTACTGGATTATCCAAAACACCATGTCACTCTTTCAGTCAATAATGTATCTACTGAACGTTCTTCATATCGTATGAGATAACACATACATACAAAAAAAGTGTATACATACATCAAAAACTTACAGTGTAGAAGTTCCCATTGTGGTACAGTGGGTTAAGAACCTGACTAGTATCCATGAGGATGCAGGTTTGATCCCTGGTCTCACTTAGTGGGTTAAGGATCCAGCATTGCTACAAGCTGCGGCATAGGTTACGATTACGACTCACATCTGGCGTTGCTGTGACTGTGGCATAGGCCAGCAGCTGCAGCTCCAATTTGACTCCTGGCCTGGGAACTTCCATATGCCGCAGGTGTGACCTAAAAAGAAAAAAAAAAACTTAGTATGCTTGGCACATAATCAAAATATCATTCTAGTTTGACCTTGGAAAGTATGATGTAATTTTAGTAACATATGGAGGGTGCATGGTGGGCATAGAAAGGCAGTTAAAGTGGAGTAGCAGAAAGACTATAGGCAGATAATCAGGAACTGTTAAATGTGCACAACTGAGGAGAAATGGCATCTGAAACAAAATGTTGGCTAGGAAATAACTATTTGAAATTAAAAATTATAAAGACACAAAATGAAGCCTTATTGGCAAAGTAGGAATATAAGGGAACTTCCATAATATGACATAGAAGTTAGCTACTATGATATGGATCTTCCTTTATCTTTCTTTATACTGTCAAGGGATCTTGAAAAGGTACAAGTCAACTTCAGTGTGTTCAGTCATTCTTAATGCCAAATGGAATGTGTAGCTTGAATGGTAGCATGATGTGGTGGAAAGACTGTCAGAGCAAGACCCAGAAGATCTGGATGGTTAATGCTTGCTCTGCCATTTACTGGCTGTATCACCTTGGGTAAGCCACTTAGCCTCTCTGAGACTCTGTTTCCTTGTCTGAAAAATGGTGGAGTTAGTTTAGGAATAGGTAATATCCCTACATTTATAAAATCTTGGTTTTGTGACTGGCATAGTGATTGCCCAGCCAATTTTATGATTTGAAAGGATCTGTTTTAATATGCCATAATGTGTATTTGTAATTGATTGAATGTATTTAAAGCAAATACTACCTATGTGTGTAGTTAGGGCAACGAAAAGTCTGATGGAAGATTTATGCCACTGAGGACAACTTTAAGTGATTGTTAATTTTTACTCTGAAAGAATGATGACTTGAAATAGTAGATTTAAATTTAGAAAAAATGCGAGAAAGTGTAAAATATGAGTAAATAAAAAGACCATATCATCCATGTGTTATTAAACCTAATCATTTTGACATTATACCTAAGTTGTGATCACTGGAAGTAATTCCAAGAATTTCTGCAAAAGAGAAATCACCTTATGTGGAATTTAATTTACCAAAACAGGCACAAGAAGAAATAGAAAACCTGAGTAGTCCTACGTTCCCCAAGTAGTAAGGAAAATAAATAATTAAATGATTTTACAAAGACCATTTTAAATCCAGATAGCTTGCTTCAGTGTTTAAATTCTACCATTGAAGGAAAAAATAAAGCCTAACTTAGATAAACTCTCTAGAGAATAGAAATTGTTTTATGATGCCAATATGACCTTGATCCCATCACATGACAAAGGCATTAGAAGTAAAAATGATAATTTAATGTGATTAGATTACATTAAAAAGGAAAACTTCTGTTCATCATGAACAATTACTCAAAGTCCTGAACAAAATCATAGCAAACCAAAGTCAGTGGTATAAACAATAGGATAATCTACAGATGACTAATGTGGATTTTTTTCTAGGAATGCAAGGTTGATTAAATTTTTAAAATTAGTCAATATAATTAACCATATGAACAGAACAAAATAAACCCTCATATAATTTTCTCAATAGGTTCAGAAACATAACTTGGTAAAATTTAACACAATAGTAAAAACTCTTGGCAAAGTTGGAATAGAATGGAACCATCACGTTATGACAAAAAGTATCCCCCCAAAACTTGGAGCAAACATCATTCTTAATGGTGAACTACTGAAAGCTTTCCTCTTGAGATCAAGAATAAGAGAAAGATAACCACTATTGCCACTTCTGTTTAATTTTATGCTAGAATTCATAAACAATGTAATAAGGCAAGGAAAAGAAGCAAAAATATAAGTTTGAAAGATAGAAATGCTATTTTGTTTAAAGCCTCTCTCCCCTATCAATACACAAGTAAGCTATTATAATTAATGAGTGCATCTATCAAGGTCTAGACACAGTCAGTACCCCCAGATTCATTCTATCTCTGTATACCAGACCCCCCCCACACACACACTTTAAAATACCATTTAAAATAGCATCAAAGCATCATATACCCAAGGGAAAAAAACTAACAAAATGTGTGCAGGGTTATTACACAGATAATTATATACATTGCTGAGAGAAATTAAAGAAAGCCTAAATCAATGAAGCAACATACCATGTTTATGGATTTGAGACTAAATATTCTAAAAAGACAAATTCTTCCTAAATTTATTTGTATATTTACTTCAATTCTGATAAAAATTCTAGCACAAAATGTTGAAATTAAAAGCCATTTATAAAATATAAATCAAAATGCAAAGGGGAAAGAATAAACACTATGTTGAAAAAAGTTGGAAGACATACTCTCAGATCTCAACATTTATTCTGTGGGTGGAATAATGATTAGTCAATTTATTGTTATTGTTAATTGTTGCTGGTGTTGTTATTCTTGTTTTGACCATATTTAAAATTAACCTTTAGGATTCTGTGGATCTAAGTTTGCTATATAAAATAGGAAAGAACAGTTCCTGTTTCATATTAGTTCTCTTTTGGTTTAATTTTTGTAAAGAACCTTTTCTTGTAATTATGAAATATGTAACTTTTATAAAAATGCATAAAACATAAATTATTCCTTTTTTTTTTTTGGTCTTTTTGGGGGCTGTACCTGTGGCATATGGAGGTTCCCAGGTCAGGAGTCAAATTGGAGCTGTCGCTGCTGGCCTACACCACAGCCACAGCAACGTGGGATCCAACCTGCATCTGCAACCTACACCACAGCTCATGGCAACGCTATACCCTTAACCCACTGAGCAAGGCCAGGGATTGAACCTGTATCCTCATGGATCCCAGTCAGATTAGTTTCCACTGAGCCACGACGGGAACTCCATAAATTATTCTTTACAAATAGTGATTCTTGTCTACTTACGCCTTTCCTCCATGAGGTAACTACTTTTTTGGTAATCATTAACTTCTTTTCTTCTATAGCTTTTTTACTTATTTTAAATTTTTATTATCTCCAATTCACTGTCCCCTGCCCCCAGGCCCATCTCTTCTCTTCTCTAGTTTAAACACCTCAGTATGCCTCCCTAAGTAATATGGTTTGTTTTTGCCTGTTTTTGGACTTTAGATAATGAAATTATGGTGGCCAGCTTCCAAGATGGCCCCCAAGGCTCAGCCTCCTGGTTGTGTCTTCCTACACTGAATCTGGGGAGATCTGTGCAGCCAGCTTCTAAGACTCTCATAAAAGGTTATTGAAGTTTCTGCCTAATTCTCTCATACTGTTCACTCTGGGGAGAACATGAGAGAAGTCAAGCAGTGCTGTGACGAGGTCCACATGGACAGGAGCTGAGGCATCCTGCCAATAGCCAGCTCTAACCTGCCAGCCCTGTGTCTGAGCCACCTTAGAGGTGGATCCCTCAGCCCAAGTCAAGCCTTCAGATGACAGTGGCCCCCAAAGACTCTAGATTGTTATCTCATGTACAGTCCTGAGCCAGAATTACTCCAAACCATCCTCAAATGTCTGACTCACAAAAACCGTGAGCAATAATAACTGATTTCTGTTGAATTAAAAGCGATAATGAGGTAGTGATATAAAGATATGCATATAAACCATTGCAATAGGATCCAGAAACAAATCCAAATAGATAATTTATGACAAATATATTAGTCAACTTGGGTTTCTATGACATACCATAGCTTGGATGGCTTGAATAACCAAGATTAAATTTCCTGCAGTTCTGAAGAATGGAAGTCCAAGATCAAGGTCATCAAATTGGTATCTGGTAAAAATTGTCTCTGTGAGTTGCAGGTGGCTGCCTTTTTCCTGTGTCCTCACATGGCAGAGAGAAATAGCAAATTATCCTGTGTCTCTTCTTATAAGGGCACTAGTCCCATCAGACAAAGGCCCTACCCTCTTGACTTCATCTAACCTGAATAAACTCTCAAAGACCCCCCTCTCCAGATAGCGTCACATTGGGAGTTAGAGCTTCAGCACAAATTCCGGAGAGACACATTCCATCTGTAACAGCCAAGATGACAATGTAGAGCAGCCAGGAAAGAATAGTCTTCTCAGTAAATACCCTTTTGGGAAAAAAAGTATGTTGATTCTTTACTTCACACTATTTACAAAAGTCAGTTCTAGATGGATCGTTGATCTAAATGTGACAGGTAGAACGATAGAGCTTGTAGAAGAAAGCCTAGGAGAATATATTTATGATCTGCGCCAATATTTTTTAAACTATACACTATAAGCACTGACCATAAAGAAAAAAGATTGATAAAATAGACTCTATTATAGAGCTAAGGATTTCTTTTGTTTAAAACACATCCTTCAAAAGAAAGAAATGGCAGATCACTGAGTGGGAGATGATGTTTGTAATACCTGTCCCACAAAAACTCGTATTAACAATATATAAAGAACTTCTAGAAATAAGAAAGAAAATAGCCCAATAGAAAAATGAGCAAAAAATATAAATAGGCACTTCACCAAAGAAAATATCCAGGTGGCTCATAAACATATTAAAAGTTGGCCAATCTCATTTGTCATTAGGAAAATAAAATATAAAACCATAATGAGATGCCAGTACTGACAGTGAAAAAGACTGACAATACACAGTGTTGAGGAGAATATAGAACAAATGGAACTCTCATGCATTGCTGATAAGAGTACGAATCAGTATAATCATATTTTTTTAATATGATTACTCATTTTTTTAATATGATTACTCTTAAAAGCTGATTGCCAGTGTCTATTAATGCTAACATATACTTATCCTATTATCCAATAATTCCATCCTAGGTATATACTCAACATAAATGTGTGTATGTGTGTGTGTGTGTGTGTGTGTACACACACACACACACACATATATACACACATATATATGTGCATGAGTGTGTGTATGCCAAAAGATTTGGAAGAACCTTTATAGTAGCATATATTCATAATAGCTAAAAATTAGAACAGCTTAAATGCTCATCAACAATAGTTAATATTATCTCCTAGAGGTTTCTTGGATGGGCTTAGTTGGGTGAGTGTAGGCCTTGAAATTACATGTGAAATTGTGTGTATGTTATATATGCATAATTCAGAAAAAAAGATCCGTGTCTCAAGAAATATTGAACCTTTGATTTAGAGCCCTAGATTTCAAAAAAAATTTTAACTCATTCTCTTGACTTCAGCAACAAAACGTAATTTAAACAGTTTTATCCTATGTCCAGTCTGTTCGTAGCTTTCTCAAATCAAAGAAACATCTCGTCATTCCTTATTATTAGGGAATTATCATCTATTTACATGAATTATATCATGAAACCTAAAAATTAAGCAATAGGCGCAAGACATAAATCTCTCTCATAGTGATCTACTTGAGAGCTGCTTTTGATATGGTATAAAGTGGAGAAAAATGAAGGGCACTGGGTGAGTGACAGAAGTAGGATGCATGATCAGTCTACACCAGTGGTTCTTATCAGCGGAAAATTTGCCCCTCAAGGGACACTGGGCGACATCTGTAGATATTTTTCATTGTCACAGCTGGGACAAGGAGTGGCGCTGGTGTGTAGTAAGTAGAGACCAGAGATGCTGGTAAACATCCTGGAATGCACAGGACAATCCAATGCAAGGCATTATCTGTCTGAAAATGTCCGTAGTGCCATGCTTGAGAAACCAGGCTCTACAGTGATGACAGCTTTGCATTGGGCCACCTCTGTGTGCCACTCTAGATCTTCTTGGCCCAACAATGAGCCCTCTAGTATTTTGGCAGCTTAGGTACATATGTTCTGAAAGGACTTCGCCTCACGCTTGTGGCATGTCTCTAGCTTCTTGCTTTGGGATTTCTCTGATATGGCAGCACGGGCTTCATGTAAGTCCTTGTGCATACCCATGTGCACAAACCAGAGCAAGTAAAAGGGAATTAACAGACTAGGTCAATGCGGCATGAGAGTGGATAAAAAAATTCTTTCTTCTTTTTGTCCCTGGGTAAATAGTTATGAAATGTATTTCACATACTCCAAAGAATGTTCTTTATGACTGAACACCAGCCTCCCTTAATAGTGGCCAACTCACTGTCATATCGTTACATTGGCGCTTTGTCCTCCTCAAGTTCATCCTCCTTGTCCTCATTCCTACTTCCTGGAATCACATGCCCAGTAAACCACCTGCATGCAAATCTTTATCTCAGATTCTGTTTTCTGGGAAAAAATACCTCATGCGTGGAGGTCCACACTGTAAGATCAGAAATTAATGGAAAAAGGAGTTCCCATCATGGCTCAGTGGTTAACGAATCCGACTAGGAACCATGAGGTTGCGGGTTCGATCCCTGGCCTTGCTCAGTAGGTTAAGGATCCGGCGTTGCCGTGAGCTGTGGTGTAGGTTGCAGAGGCGGCTCGTATCCCGCGTTGCTGCGGCTGTGTCCCGCGTCTGGCAGCTGTAGCTCCAATTCGACCCCTAGCCTGGGAACCTCCACATGCTACGGGTGCGGCCTTAGAAAGGCAAAAAAAAAAAAAAAAAGAAAAAAATTAATGGAAAAGAATAAAAGTTAGAATTATATAAACATTTATGTTTCCCTTGAAAATGAATCAAAAATATATAATAAAGAATTAAAAAAAGGGTACCTGATATGTGGTGGTGCAAATACTGGAGACCTCGGAAAGGTCTGCTTTCTAAAATTATCCCATCAGTCAAAGAATTTTCTAAGCCTCTGTGGTAAGAGCAAGGGACAGCAGTGGTAGCCATACAGAAGGAGAAAAAAGGAGGAACTTCCATAAGGGGTTCAAGAAGAAAGAAAAAAAAGGAAAGGAGAAAGAATATTCCCCGGCTGTCGCATTCCTTTAAATGAATCTTATTATTTTGAGAGACTTAGAATCCTGGAAGGGGTTAGTTCAAAGGGACCAGAGATCATCTAGTCACATTCTTTCTTGGACAGATGAGGAAAATAAGGCTGGAGAGGGAAAATGACATTCTCAAGGTCACTGAGTTACTTTCATAGCAGAAGCAGGGACATCATCTAAACGTGGATTCCAAGTCACATACCTCTGTGATCCCCGAGGCAGCCTGGAACTTTCCTTGGCATCATATAAACTCTTTTGAGGGGGTATGACCTAACTAGGATTCCAGAACACCCTGCCCCAGGTCACCTAGGAGTTAAGATGCTAACAGGAAATAAGACGAAATGTCAGCTGTACTTTCCCTTGCTTGTGGAGGGTGGGGATGTTTCTGGAGTTAACTTAGACGCCACTGAACTGTTTGCAATTAATTATTTGAAAGTATAAGTAAAGTTTGGTTAAGAGAGGGCAGTGATGGTGAAGCTGGTAACCCTTGTTATTCTAGGGACCTTCCCAATGCTGACTTCTCAAAGTTCCTGTTAAATTGAGAAGACGTGGACTTGGCCAACGAGAGTGGAAATTATGATCACACTCTGTTCTGGGGCTTTTCACTGGTGTTTCCCACTAAGGCAACTTTATTGCACGTGATTAGCAAAGACGGTGCCCTTGGCTTCCTTCCACATACCTCCCCATCCTCCCCGCCCTGGTCATCCAACCACTCGAGGTACATCCAGTAAGGGTTCTGTCTTTTCTTCTCCTGTGCTGAGGCCCAGATTCAGACATTTCATTCCTGTGAACAAGACAGATATGGTCCCTGTCTTAACTGGCTCGCAGGCTGGTGGAGGGGACAGTCATGAAAAAGAAACCAGGCTGAGGATGGTCAGGCCAAGAGTGCTGTGGGATCTGACCAGGTTTGGGGTCAGGGAAGGCCTCCCTGGGATGAGGTTTAGGATAAGATGTGAAGGAGCAGTAGGACTGAATCCGTCAAAGATTTCGAGGCTGTGGGCGAGGAAGCAACACATGGAAAGGCTCAGAGGGGAGAAGGAACCCCAGGCAAGTAAAAGAAGCCACAGCTGAGAGGCTGGCCTGGTCATAGGGGCTATGGAGAGGCCGGGGGACTTCCAGCTTCTGGGGTGCAGTGGATGCCACCGAAGGGGTTTGAGCAGGTGAAAGTGATCAGATTTGTGTTTCAGAATTCCTCCCATCCAGAGTGGAGGGAATGAACCTAGATAAGACTGAAATAGGGAGTTCCCGTGGTGGTTCAGTTAAGAACCTGATATAGTGTCTATGAGGATGTGGGTTGGATCCCTGGCCTTGCTTAGTGGGTTAAGGATCCGGTGTTTCACAAGATGCAGCATAGGTCATAGATGCAGCTTGGATCTGGTGTTTTGCGGCTGTGGTGTAGGCCTGCAGCTGCAGCTCTGATTCAACCCCTAGCCTGGGAATTTCCATATGCTGCAGGTGCAGCCATAAAAAGAAAAAAAAATGAGTGAAATAGGAGGCTGCCTATAGTTTGGGCAGGAAGTGTTAGTGGCAGTAAACTCCACCAGTGTGGGCCTGGTACAGGCTGGAACGGTGCCTGTTACATAATCAGACTATGTAAATAGTTATTGAATGAATGAGTGGCTATATTATAAAAAATATTTAGGAGGACCTGGTGAGTAATGAGAATGTGGGAGGTGAGGGGGAGAAAAGAGGCCAAATTTCTGCCAGCGGGTAACTGAGATGGGAACGAGCGAAGGGGCAGATTATGGGGAGGGCTGTATATGCAGCTCTGGACGTGAAGAGGTAAGATGCTGGGAGGTAGGTGGAAATAATATGGGAAGCAGCTGGCTTGACTTGGAAATCTTCATCTTATCGATGGTAACTGGAGTCACGGGAGGGCATAGATGATGTGGCCCAAGTGGAATATGTATCTGGAAGCGAGGGCTCTGAGGGATGTTAGTGGGTGTGAGCCTCCCCCTTTTCCGCTGCGGGGCCGCTTGGGCACAGGACGTCTCCTCGCATTCGCAAGTAGGGACTGGCATGGGGCCCCTTCGGGGAGCCCCCCAACCATTCATTGCTCTCATTCGAGAAATCTAAAGGAATATTTCAAGATGGGAATGTGAAGAGGGAAGAAAGTCACCTTGGTGACGGTGTTCCCAGCCAGTTCAGCTTGGTTCCTTTAACACATTTAGTTGAGTGAAGGCCTTCCCCCTCTTCATAAAGTCTGCTGCACTTGCAGTTCGGGGCATGGAGGGAGGAAGAGGGCTCAAGGAGAAGACAGCGTGCTTGCTGTGAAGGCTTTACCTTTCCCCCGTGTCCCTTAGCCCACCCCACCCGCCGCCCCGTCTCCAGTGTGTCAGTTCCCCTCCCCTAGAAGGGTAGCTCCAGAGCACGCTGCTTGGTTGAACCTCCTGGAAGGCTGAGAAGTGGGGCTTGGCCTGCCGGTCAGTCACAGCAGGGCTGCTTACACCCCTCCTCTGTGGTCACCAAGAGCACCTGGCTTGGGTGGTCCCTGGCTGCCCTGGGAGCAGACCTGGATTTCCCCCACGGTCCTTTTCCACTTCCTGTTGGCATTTTATGCTAGGGGCAGCCACAGACAGCTCCTTGAGGATGGGAATCATGTCTGTCTTGTTTGCCAGCGAACATACTTCCAGCTCCTAGTATAGTGCCTGGCACAAAGCTGAGTAAATAAATGCATCCTTTGTCTACAATTAAGGTTTTCCCTCTGGGGAGATTTGTCAACCACTGTGGGGCCCATTATGTGTAATTAATGGGACAGCCAGGTTTCAGAAGGGCAAATGAGCCCTTCAGATAGATAGTGGGTAATGGAAATACTTTTCTTGCTCTGAAATCCTATAGAAAGCGGCTTGAACCTTTAGTCCCGATACGCTGCTCTTTGTATTTCTCTGGAGCTGATGCCCCTTGACAGAGGGCAGGGCGTGGAATTATTTTTCCTGCAGGGATGAATTTGCTGGTGCACACTTTTTGACTTTGCTCCTTTGTCCCTAATCACGTGCATTTGTTGGCTAGATGCTGGGGCTCAGCGTGTTGACCTGAGCCACGTAGAAGAGGGAGGTACAGTGGAGAGCAAACCCATCCTTACAGCATCATTGTCCCAGGGCATCTGAGAGTGGACAGAGGCTCAGATCCAGGGCACAGCTTGAGCTTCTTGAGCTTCTTGTCCATGGCAACCACACCCTGAGTGGGAATTATCCAGTCTATTAAAAGCAGTGTTACTCTCCCATTGTCTTATTATTGATTTCTGCCATTTTCTCTGTAGGACTTCACAGGAAAGGATTGACTTCTCTGTGATGCATGTGGCAGCCACCACAGGACTTGGTGGACCACGGATGTCTGTGTTCAGTCCCGTGGTGTTTATTGAGGACTAGTAGGTGTTGGTTGGCATGCCTGGCAGCCACAGGGCTGCTGGCCTTGCCCTTCTGTCCAAAGCTCCTGCCAATGGAACATCCACTTCTGGGCAAAAGGGGAAAAACCTTCCTGATAATGAATGACCCACACGGATGTGCTCATCCTTCAGGGCTAATATGGGGCATAGGGCAGAATGTCTCAGAGAGACCTCCTTAGAAATCCAGTCGTGTGGATTCTCTGTGAAAATACCTGTCCACGATCAAGTTTGTGAAATAATAGCACATTCTGTCTCTCTCTTGAAGATTCCTAATTACACGTTGGTGGAGCCAAAGAGTCTTACAGTAAAAGAGCTTATTGTTTAGCTTCGTTTAGCCCAGTGTTTTCCATACATATTTGACCGTGGAATTCTTTTAAAAAATAATACCTTTTAAAGTATCCCGTGGTACAGTGTTCTGTGGGGTGTGTTTTGGGAAATGCTGCATAGAGGATTCCGGACTTCCCTTACTTACGTTCTGTCCCCTTCCTTTCTTATCCCTGCTTTGCAGGGTGAGGACATAGGAAAGACAGACTCTCTGCACCGAGTGCTGAGAAGTGAGGGTGAGGTTGTTAAAGAGACTTATAAGAAATCCCTTCGCTGCCTAATCAGCGATATGATTCGCTTACTGTCAAGGAGCTGCCGGCACATGTGTTCAGTCTCAATTTGTTAAAGAATCCAAGTTCAGTATGGTATTCAGGAGAGAACTATTTTGCAAGTTTATGGGACCTCTCCTTTTATTATATCTGTTCAAATGTTGGGAAAATAAGTGAGGAAGGGAGACAGGAAGTAAAGCAGATTGAATTTTCACCAAGAACTCTTTGGGCTTTTCCCTGGTAGGCTCTGACTGCATACACGGAGATGAATTCTCTGAAATTTGGGTGAGTTACATTCCTACATCTTGGTAATTATTTGTCTCACTCTTAACTCTGTCCCTTCCTTTTCATTTCTGCTGTTACCCTGTAGGTTCGGAACTTCCTCTTCTTTCCTCGGCACCCATCCATCCATCCACCCATCCCTCCTTTTACTCATTCAGTCAGCACAGTTTAAGCACTGCTGTGTGCTAGGCGCTGAACACACAAAGGCGCCTGAGACATGGAGGCTGCCCTCATGCTGCTTACTTCTAAGATGAGGAACGAGAGTCCAGTCACTCTGAAATCTGATCCCCCTGCCGAAGTAACATTTCTCAGCACATCTCTGGCTCTAACAAGTTTCTGAACCCCGCTCTTACCACATTCTCCCTGTCACATACTGAGTCACACACTTTTCTACCTGTTCTCTTGAGAGCAGGGCCGTGTCCTATTCAACTCAGTGTTCCTGATCCGGGACCTAGCACAGCGACCTGCACCTGCGTGTGAATGTCTAATTCATTCTGGAGTCAAATCTTTTACGTGTGTGTGTGTGTGTGTGTGTTTTATACACACACATATATACCCACCCCATGTATATGTATCAATTTATATATGTATATAAATTCTTTTAAATTGGCTAGGAAAGTTCTACTAGAAAATTGAAAATTGGGGGTTCCCATTGTGGCTCAGTGGGTTAAGAATCTGACTGGTAACCATGAGGATGAGGGTTCGATCCCTGGCCTTGCTCAGTGGGTTAAGGATCCCGTGTTGCCTCAAGATACAGCATGGGTCACAGATGTGGCTCAGATCCTGCGTTGCCTTGGCTGTGGTGTAAGCTGGCAACTACAGTTCCAATTTGACTCCTAGCCTGGGAACTTCCATATGTCACAGGCGTGGCCCAAAAAAAAAATAAAATAAAAAGGAAAAGAGTTCCCGTCTTGGCTCAGTGGTTAACGAATCTGACTAGGAACCATGAAGTTGCGGGTTCGATCTCTGGCCTTGCTCAGTGGGTTAATGATCCGGCATTGCCATGAGCTGTGGTGTAGGTTGCAGACGTGGCTCGGATCCCACTTTGCTGTGGCTGTGGCGAAGGCCGGCAGCTACAGCTCCTGTTAGACCCCTAGCCTGGGAACCTCCATATGCCACGGGTGCGGCCCTAGATAAGGCAAAAAGACAAAAAAAAAAGAAAGAAAAGAAAAGAAAATTGAAAATTAATTTTAAATTCTATCATTTTTGTGTTATTTTGTGTAATATGTGCTCATTCCTTTTATATATTGGAACCAAATTTTAGTTTATGTACAGCAGTTTTTATTTTATTTGGGGGTTAAGTACTACTCTATCCAGAGGGGTGTGGATTAATGAAATTCTTGTAATCACTTCAAGTCATTCTACTTCCAACAGTAAAACAGGGATGGTTTTAGGTACCACAAAGAATCATAATTATATGGAACCACTATCATTTAATTGCATCTCTTCTTTCAATGAGAAATAAGTACAATAAAGTTTTATTAATTCAGACTTGATTCCCTGGCAATTTTTGATAGTTCTGTTACCAAGGTGGCAGACATTTTCAGTTGTTACTATGATACTTTTTAAAAAGAGCAAACTTCTCAGGTGCTTAGAAAGATTCACCCATGTGTGGATAGTTGACGTAATAATTACAAAGAGTTCCCATCTATTAA
Organism: Catagonus wagneri; assembly: GCA_004024745.2. Classification (NCBI taxonomy): domain Eukaryota; kingdom Metazoa; phylum Chordata; class Mammalia; order Artiodactyla; family Tayassuidae; genus Catagonus; species Catagonus wagneri. The sequence goes on from PVHT020000080.1 coordinate 6,636,259, forward strand.
TTACAGAATATCCGGCAGTACAGTGATATATTTGGCAACATCTTGTCAACTATTAATTCAAGTTAAGTAATTTTTAAAAAGAATAACTGTAAGTGAAGCTTTTATTAAAGCTAATGGCTTTATTCTTAAATAGTCTGAGTTGGTGAAATTTAACTGGTTGCTGGGTCGTTCTTTGTATTCAAAGGTAGTGGTTCTGCAGATGTCATTCATTGGGGGGATGTGTTTGAAGAGACGCTCATCGGGTATTTCCAGATTGCATGGAGCTCACACCTGCCCTTTTCTTAGGGCTCTAATGGCCAATCATTCTAAGGCAGCCTCATTAACGTGGAGAGTGTGCCTGCATTCTCTCGTTCCATCCTCCCCACAGCTAGAGTGAGGCGGGCGTTACTGTCCCCTGACTTGCCTGCGTCATACACCTCGAAGGAGCAGAATCAGTACTTTCACCAATGTCCTCTGTCTCCATCTCTCCACACCCCACTGTAGTCTTTCAAATAACAGTGACTTAGGTTCGAAGAGCAGCATATATCTGTTATCTAAATTGCTTAAAAAAAAAGTCACCCCCTTGAACTGTAGTGGATCTGCCCGTTGCTTTTCTTTCTTGAGATCCCCAGCTATATGCCATTCCTCCCACTCCGTTCAGCTTCTCCTTTGCTTTAAATTCACATCTCAAAGGCATTCTGGAAATAGTTGGCATTGTGCTACAATATGGGCGACTGTATGTTTTTCTATCCAGTCTGCCTTGGCAGCCCCCATTTTGCTCTGCCTATATGCCCAAGGCTAGACATTAGCAAGGTAGTGACCAGAGCTTCTTGCGCCCTCGGATCTTCCATCTCTGCCCTCCTCTTTTCTCATTGGAGCCCTGCCCTCAGTCCTCCCCACTCTCTGTGAAAACTTGTTCTTCTGAAAGTATCACTTAAAAAAAATTTTTTTTTTAATGGTTGTACCCATGGCATATGAAAATTCTTGGGTCAGAGATTTATTAGAGCCACACCGTAACGTACGCTGCAGCCTGCGGTAGTGCTAGATCCTTCAACCCAGTGCCCTGGGCCGAGGATCGAACCCTTGCCTCCACAGCAATCTGAGATGCCGGAGTTGGATTCTTTTTCTTTTCTTCTCTTATTTTATGGCTGCAGCCACAGCATATGGAGGTTCCCAGGCTAGGGGTGGAACTGGAGCTGCAGCTGCTGGCGTACTCCACAGCCACAGCAACGCTGGATCCTTAATCCACTGAGCAAGGCCAGGGATCGAACCTGTGCCCTCATGGATGCTAGTCAGATTCATTTCCATTGAGCCACGATGGAGACTCCCTGAAGTTGGGTTTTTAACCCACTGTGCCACAGCGGGAACTCCAAGACTCACTCATTTTCAAGCATGGATCATTGTAGACAAATATGTATTGAGCCTTTTTGCTTTCAGGGAATATGTGTTTTAATGGAGTATAGGAAATATTTAGCCCAGGAAATTACTAATAGTAGAATTAAATTTCAGTGAGCAGTTGAGGATAATTTTTGAAACTAGGGTATTCTTATTGGCATCTTTGAAGTTACAAGTGGACGTGGTAAAGTTCAGACAGAATGTTTGCGGCAAATCCAAGTCTCACAGTCATAAAGAGGTAAAGGCTTGCACTGTGGGCCTTTGACTTGTTTTAAAAAAAAAATCAATCAACAAATATTGATTAACACTTCAGCTGTGTCCTCAAAGACATTTTGACCTTTTTGATTTTATTTTCTTTGTCTATTAGCATGTCATGGAGCAGGATGCTGTGTGTATAGAATCTGTGACAGCTTTTAGTTCTTTTTGTGGAGGGAAGTCTGTGTGGATGATGTATAATCTCGCGCATTTAGAAAGGCTGTGGCCTCTAAGGTGTAGTGGTCAAGGACTTGGGCTCTGGAGTCATGTTCCCTGGTCTTCATCTTGGCTTTGTATGTTCTGGCTGTGTGATTTAGAGGAAATTACTTAACCTCTAAACCTCTCACTTTCCCCATCTATACACTGGGGATAATGTCAGTACCTGACTAGGGACGGTGGTTGTGATTTAGATTAAATGATGGGTTTAAGGAGCTTTGTACTGTGCCTGGCACCTATTAAGTACTAAACAACAGCTAGCTATAATTATTTTCCTTTTGGCTCAGTGGTCAAGATTTTCTCTGGGTCTCCTTGATGTTTTCTTCTGTTACCCAGGGAATTAATTGTACCGAAGGTTCTGTAGGACTCTGCAGAGACTTTTAAATTAACTGCCTTAAAGTTTTGGAGATTCAGTTATTCCAAGATAGGGCTTCAAAGGAAGCAAACTTTAATCCTAGTTTCTTGCCTGCCTTCCAGGCCATGTCTTTATTCTGCTCTGGAATACAGCTTCTCCAACAAAAAGATGGATAGAGTGTTACCTGTGCTTTCATTTCATGGTGTGGAGAACACACAGGAATCACTTCGGATTTGAGATCACTTATCTCAAATATAATTCAGGTCTTGAAATAGTTATCTGGACATGCGCATTCTAGGAACTGTTGGAGGAAAGAAATATTGCCAGCAGATAGTTTTAGCTTTTTCCCTTCAGTCTTGGATTCCCACGAAAGTTACAGAGGGATGATAAATCTACAAATTAATCCCTTGGGGTCCATTAAGGCCTTCCTGATTTTCTTTTGGCTCTGGTCAGGTAAGCTAGTATGTATGTTCATTGCCAATGTAAAGCCTCTAGAATGGCATTGACCAATGGCCAGCCTTATTTTTAAGTCATCAGATAAGCCAGTTTCTTTAACAGCTTCAGCGAGGCATTCTGGAAATGCTTGGCTTCTACTTCTCTGCACTGCAATAAATACAATTTTGATTTTATCTCAGAGTAATTAATCTAAATTTCTCCTTCTGGGATATGAAGTAGAATAATGCTCTGCAGCTCTTTGAACATTAGATTGGAAAGAAAATGCCCTAAACATTTTGCTTAATTAAATCCTAAAGAGGTGGTATAAACTTTTCATGATTAATTGAAACATGCATATTTTGACTGATGCATATTTATATGATATTATCATATGAAAAATTTATCATGTTATATAAACTATTCACTTTGGGGATGTGATTTAATGGCTGTAAGCATTTTGCATTTGTTGTTGCATTGTTCATTATGAAAAATACACAGGCAAATATGGCTGTAAGGAAAAACCTGTTATGTGAATTGTCTTTGAGGTAATCTCATCTCTAATGGCATAGACCTTTAGCCTAAACATAAGATTAAGAAATCAGGTTTTTTATGGTTTAAAGGAAAAAATTTTTAAAGCAGGTTGCGTTTAAAAAGCTGAAGGGCTGGGCATTCTGTTTTGCTAATAAAGCATGCACGCAGTTCCTGGGTTTCAGATTTTAAAAAAAGATGTGGTTGTTGAAATGAACCAATCCCGGGGTTCCCGTTGTGGTGCAGCAGAAATGCATCCGACTAGTATCCATGAGGAAGCGGGTTCTATCCCTGGCTTCGCTCCGTGGGTTAAGGATCCAGCGTTGCTGTGGCTGTGGCGTAGGCTGGTAGCTGTAGCTCTGATTCGACCCCTGGCCTGGGAACTTCCCTGTGCCGCGGCTGCAGCCCTAAAAAACAAAAAAAAACAAACAAACAAAAAAAAGAAATGAACCAATCCCTTTGGCTTTAAACACTTAAGAAAAACTCACTTTTCTGGGGGTGCTGTCATACCATTTAAAATGGGACACCATCTCATGTCTGCTAGCAGAATTTTGAGCTAGGTTTTAGCTGACAAAATTAATTTTAATAACCTCAGTTCTTAGTTTCTTAAATACCACATTATTAATATGACATTTAAGACTTATAATATAAGACTACCTGAAATATCCAAAAAATTTTCTTGAACTTTTGAAAGAATTCCTTTATCAGCCTCTTCTTTGGAGCATTAGTTATTGATAACAGTTTGGCGACAGCAAAGGAGATATCGGATGGAAGTTTTCCAAAGGGTTTGCCTTTATGAAACAATTTTATGAAAAACAATGGGAATACTGAATTATTTAACAGGACAGATGCTAACCACCGTTCTAAGAGTTTTCCAACTGCCAGATACAGAAGCAAAATGTACACAATTTCTGTTGTCACATCTTTCCGTATTGTTACTTTGCAGTACAAGTGATTTATAAAAATAATCTGCTTTGAAATTCTACTGTTTGTTTTGTTGTTAGCTCTGTTGTAAGAAAATAGCCTGGACTCCCCTTAAAAAAAAAGCCAAGTAGGTCTGCATGGTGATGGTGGAGCAAAGCCTGAGAAAGACCTGCGTGTGGCCTTTTTGCCGCAAGCATCATTCCTTCAGGCAGACCAGCAAGCAGGCCAACTGCCTGGCCTTCTTATATATAGCTTTGTTCTCTCCTTTGTTATCTCAGTTTTAGTCCATGACAGTTAAAGATCTAGGACTAAAACTCTTACTTTTTTCTCCCAAAGCAGACTATTTAAAGGAAGAAACCGAAAGGAGAAACCTAATGCATGTCCTAAAGTGGATCCTGGGGAAGTGGGGTCTCCTCATTGAAGTCTGAGGCCAAATAATTTCCCCCGCAAAATTTTTTTTCCTTACAGATTTCACCAGAATCAAGCTTATTGCCAACGGATCATTTGTGAGAGTTCTGCTGTCTCTTCTTTTTCAGGAATTTAAGATTTTAAAACGGCGTATCGATTGGGAAGATAAAAACGATTAGTGCTAGTTAGTTTAGTAATGATAGGTGATTATTGTTTAACTATACTTTCTAGTCTAATTTTTAAAACTCTTCCATACTCTAAGGTAAATTATAGAGTTTTGTTAATTTTTCATACCATGTAAAGTGTCTGAATGTAGACATGCCATATTAGAAATCATATAAAATATAAATAAATCTTTCTTTAAATAGAACAAATTATTAAATGGAGTCATTGTATGACATTGGAATTCATGTTATGACTCCATTTAAAGAAAGTTATGTTATCAAAAATGTTTGATTAACATCAAGGGTCATTTTTGACACTGTCTCATTTGATAATCAACAATAAATCACCACAGGTAATTTGTGAGATAAAAATGGTCATTAAAATGACAATACTTATTCCATTAAGGTAAATAAAATGCGGCACATATTTCTGAGTGATGATACTCAGGGGGGAAAAAAGCCATATCACTGCGCTGCAAATTAGTTTGCTTCTAATTTTGCAGGCTGATGACCACACTGCCTCAAACCAGATCTTTTCCCTGGAAATGGAATGATTGCATGACAGACTCTATGAACCATGAATATGTCAACAACTCAAGGACTAGGCCTTGCTTAGCAATTAGTCTTTGGGGGATTTTATTCAGAAATTAGACAACACTATACCAGAGCTTGTTGGGGATTTTATGATTACCATTCATGTCTGGAGCATGAGTCTGGATTAATACCAAAAAAAAAAAAAAAATCCATAAAGGAGGAAGAGATGTGGCTAAGGGTGGCAGTCAGTCATGCACACACACGGTCAACTGGGAGGACAGAGAAAGCATAAGATACAGCAAAAGCCCCTAGGAGGCAGCAAGGAAATATTTCTTGGACTTCTGCTTATAGTCTTCTGTTGTTCCCCATGAAGAGGCCAGTGTCTCCCAGACCTGAGTTTTTTGAATATCACCATCACGTTTTTGTTACAGTGTCTTACCACCTGCACTATGATTTACTCAATCTATTTTATTAACTGATTTACTCTAAAAGCCTTTCTTTGTTTTATGCGGTACATATTTGTGATTGGGCTTGTTGTGATAGTTAAATTTGTTTTCTTCCCTTATAAGGGAAAAAAAAATACAGTAGTTTAAATACTGAAAATATTTGCATACTCCCCCCAACATTATTCTGAGCATTCCCATGACATGGGTGGCAGGTGCTACAGGAGCTGCGAGGAACGCCAGTCTGGCTGAGAATGATCTGGGCAGCTGTGTGACCTCAGGTCTCATGGGTAACACCCCATTACCATTCTTCCACCCAGGGACCATGAACCATATTGCCTGGAGGAGAATTTAAATCAGGCCTGCACCTCCCAAGGATACCCTTGCAGGAAGGGTATATATAGCAGATTGTCCAGCCGGCCAGGATAGTGCCTTTCTGTTGGCAGATCCTGGCCACTCTTAACCCTTCCTTTTCTTGACTAAACATATCACTTGGGAATCTCCAGATTGCAAGAGCGAAAACACCCCCTATCATGTGACGGTAATAGGGAACCCGTCAAGACTGGGCCTGGTTCCTGACTGCCCAGGTTCATGTTGGGGTGTCACATTTGTGGGTTAGCACCGCCTGACCCACCCAGTGTGGACCTTATAGGCCGCTGGCAGTAGCTTTGAAGAAATGGGTCACTTTACAGGCTTCACTGGTACTGAGCCTGGTTTAAGCAGGCAGAATAAGTGTGCCACGAAAAGAAGCTCATGGAACCCTCATGGGTCTGCTCCTGGTCTGGTTTTTAAGTAAAAGACGTCTTTTGGAAGCTCAGGAGCCAACAACAACAAAAGGCAGAGTCTTGCCACCAAGAGCTGGCTGTTTCACTAAGTCAGAAAGTGCAGAGGGACGGAACTTAAGATCAGACCTCAAGTAGTTCGGTGAGGTTCAGGGTGTGTCTAAGTTTGAAGGGATGTTTGCTTCTGATATGAACATTTTTCTTATACTTTTGTTATAGAAGATGATGTGTCAAATGTACAAATAATGTGTGCCTGGTGCCAGAAAGTGGGAATCAAGCGCTATTCCCTGAGTATGGGAAGTGAGGTGAAAAGCTTCTGCAGCGAGAAGTGCTTTGCCGCCTGCCGACGAGCCTACTTCAAGAGAAATAAGGTAAGAGCACCGTAGAGAGAGGCGGCCCCTCGCAGGCCTCACACAGACCCCGTGCGCATGCGCCTCTTAGCTTCTAGCTGAAATCACTGTGCACCCTGTATTTAAATACTTTTTCTGTTTTGTCTGTTCTTTTTCTCTGTCATACTTAACCTTCCGGGATAAGGAACCCCCTTCTAATGTGTAACCTGCTCTTCAGTTTCTCTTGTCTCGGTGTTTGAATTCTGAGAGGGTGAATGAATCTGATGAGGACATGGTGGTTGCAGCTGGTGTCCTGAGTGACAGTGTCTCTTCAGCCATAGATTTTAGACTAGGCTCCATGAGAGAGAAGTGGTAGAGATTTCTGATCGAGGCAGAGAAACTAGCCACGGAAGCTTGGCCAGAAAGCTCTAGAGCGCTCTGCTTTATACTTAGTCTCAATGGGAATATTGCTCTGGCTCTTTCCAAAATCCGATCCACAAATTCTAATTATGAAAAATGTCAAGTCTTTCTTGACATCTTATTTAAAGTTGATATTGAGAAAAGATGAAATAATGAATACGCCAACCAGCTTGGCTCATACAGCCAAGCGTTCATGAGAAGCATGATGGGTAAACACAGGAACAGCCATAGTTATTATGGTTTCTTTTGTTTGTTTGTTTTAAGACATCTCAGACTTGGAAATATCCTTTTAGAATAGCATTAGCCACCATTGATGGGAAATGGAATGCATGATGCTTTTTACAGTCAACACATACATACACACACAGCTAATTTCTTAATCTTCAAAGAACCTCTATTGCATTTTGCCACCAATTACTGAAGTAAATTGCTAGTCCTTGATTATTTTCCATTGATCTGTAAATCTTCCTTAATTCATGAAATCGTCCACATTTTGCTAAGCATTTCCATTTCCATAATACAAGATCAAAACCTGTCCGTCTTTGAAGCAAACAATTACTCTTCTTTAAAGTCTGATATTTGCAATCCTGAAATGTTAATTTTGGCCTCACTGCTTTGCAAGAAGTACTATTGCAGCAAATTATCTCCTGCAAATTTGGGTCACATCATTCTGCCAAAAAACATAATGCTGAAAGAATTAGGCAGCAGAATTCAGCGGGGTGGAATTTTAGTAGCAGTCTCTAAGAATCAGGCTCATAATATTCACCGGAACGGGGAGGCAAGTAAGGAAATTGTTTGGAATCCTTTTGCGACTGTCCACAGTCAAGTTCACTTTCCCTTGGGAGGGGCCGGTGAGGCTTCAGAGGAAAGTGGTTAGAGCAAGGCATGGGAGACACGTTTTGTTTTAATATAAGGGGATTAAAATGATCTCTGAGACCCTGGGGCTCCCGTTTTGAATGCTGAGCATGGGGTAACAATGACAAGAGTGGACCCAGTGCTTTCATCTTCAAAGCTTTACTTACCACAGCAAAATACTTTGCATTCCATCCCAGAAGATGGCTATGGGACGGGGTTTTTTGGTCTGTCTGTGGGTCTGAATCTTGCTGGATGGCCTATAGTGAATAAAATCAAGCAAGGTGAATTTGTCACAGTCTCAGTGATACCTGTCACACTTTGGAAAGTGATCTAACTTTGGTAAGCCTGTGATGAAAATCACCTGATACAATTTGCAAAAACAGTCCAGAATTTATATATGTGTGTGTGTGTGTGTGTGTGTGTGTATGTATGTGTGTATATATATATAATACATATCATATATATAATGTATACATGTTTATAAAGTTTAAGGTCCAATGGAATTTCAACTTCCATAGCATACAGTTTTGAAAAATGGGTAACTAAACACCAAGATAAGAATAAGCATTTGGAATACTTACAGTAAGTAAGATCAGTAGGGGAGAAAGACCATTACCTGTCACTTCCTGCAGGGAATTATTGGGGTAGTTCTTTGAACATCCTGCAAAATCCGAGAGTTGCAGTGGCTTGAAGTTTAGCCAGAGACTTTGAGAGCTGATCCCAGCAGCCCATTAGTGTACATACAATACCTGTCTTCTCTGCAATCCTCCTGCTTATTTATGTATTCCAAAGCTCTGCCACACTAGACGGTCTCCGTTTTCAAATAGAGAAATAAACTGGTCACATTGCTTGCTGGATTCTTTTTTTTTTTTTTTTAATTTTAAGAGTGTTATCTCTGCAACAATATCCTATTGTATTACAATAAACATGTACAGCTGCTGCATTTCTGTTAACTGATAGGATTTTGTGGTCATTTCATTTAGAGCTTGGGTTTCCTAATGGGTTGTATTAGGTACCAGTCTCCATCCTGCCATTTCTAAGAACTGCTGTAATAAGCCCCAGGGTGTTCCCCACTGAAGACAATAGCAAATAGCTACTTCTGTTCTTGTATCATTTAACAAAATCTTCAGTCCTCATTATTAAAATTGTGGACTTTCTTCATCTTAGAAAAAGAGCAGAATTCTTTCCATTCCTACCTAAATGATTTTCTGGCTAAATTCTACACTTTTAAATACTGAAAAGTGGATAGAAAACAGTGAATAATGTGTATGCAGAACAGAATTTTGCCTTAGGTATAATGTAGATTTAAAAAAAAAACATGTAAAATTAACTGTGCTGTAAATTATGCTTTATAATGACAGCCCGCTTCTTGGTGGATAGCATGCTGGGATCTAAAAATGGTGTCTACGTTGAACCCAAATTGCATGCATAGCTTTACAAAGAAAAATCCTAGTAGAAAAGGTAGCTAATTAGGAGCAGTATTCAGCTGACCTCTGTTTTGTGTCTGAGCAACACCTGCATTTGTGAATGTAAATTGGACAGCTGTGCCTGTGGTTCCTCTGCTATCCTCTTCACAAATGCTTGGGTATAGAGGCAGGAACTGATTTTCTGCTAAAAACAAGAACAAAAATAGCCCAACTCTCAAAATGAAGGCCCACTGAATATTGGCTCTTTAAATTCCATTTGCTTCTCAAACCCTCTTTCTCCGTGGGTCTCTGTGTTTGTTTGATAGAGCAGGTTAAGAATGTCACATCCCTCTCTCCCAAACCCTGGTGTATGGAGCAAGGTGGGATGGACTGAAGCCGAGTTAACCCTTTATGGCATGTAGGTTATATTTTTAAATCAATTTAAAATTGAATTTGAGGAGTTCCCATCATGGCTCAGTGGAAACGAATCTGATTAGCATCCATGAGGACGCAGGTTCACTCCCTGGCCTCACTTGGTGGGTTAAGGATCCAGCATTGCCGTGAGCTTTGGTGTAGGTTGCAGGCGCGGCTCGGATCTGGCATTGCTGTGGCTGTGGTGTAGGCCGGCGGCTATAGCTCTGATTCGACCCCTAGCCTAGGAACCTCCATATGCCGCAGAGGCAGCCCTAAGGAGACAAAACAATAATAATAATAATAATAAATTGAATTTGAAGAGTAGTTCGGATAGCTGTAAGTATGTGGTCTTCAACATGCTTCTGCTAGAAGAGGACTGTGGGTCACAGCTGTATTCGGTTAAGGAAACTACTAGCTTACATGTTTCAGGATGTTGGCTCTAAGAAGTGTAGAGCCTTAATTCATAATCATATTTCGTAGCAGCTTTATCCCCAGCAGGCTCAATTGCTGACTCAGAAGTGTTTGAAACAGTGGGTAAGAAAAATACTTTTGTAGTCTCTGGGCATCGGCCGAACAATGGGATGTCAATCTCATTACTTGATGCGCTGCAGATTTTTCAGGGAACTAATAGCTTATTCTTTTCCCAGCCCCTTTTTGAGGCCACAAGTAGAGAAGAGCTTGAGAACAATTCTAGCCTAGTCATTTGCCTAGGAGTTGGAAAGTTGCAGAGACTCCTTAGTGGTTTTGCAACAGATTCTAAAGTGTTTAGTCCAACAAATACCAGTTTTATTCTGCACAATAACAGACACTTAAAAATATTCCTTCCTAAGGGAGTGCTGCCTTGTAATCATTATCCCTCTTAAAACAAGAGTACCAAACAAGACCACAAATAGTAGACATTTCCACATGTCCCGTGTTTGATCTTTTCCCTTCTGCATGGGAAATACCCTGATCTCTAAAATGATGTCCGCAAATCAAGAAAGAAATCAAAATTCAAGACAAATGGCCAGTGCAGGCATGTAAAGGATGATTGTTTTCTTTCCTTAGTCGGATCCCAAATTTATAGTGTTCTGTATGGATTAATGGCATTGATACTTTAGTAGCAGGCACAGATTCCTAAAAGCACCAAAGTTTTGCTTCCTTGTTCTCGTTTTTCCATAACGTGAGACAAGAGCAGATGGAAATCCTTCTTCAGCATCCCAGCATTGCTGTTCCTCAGCAGATCATAATGGGAAGGAACCTATGTGGATAAGAAAGAAGGATGAATTAAAAATAAAAGTTTAAATAGACAGAAACAACATTTGCAGATGATGTCATTAAGATCTTTTAACAATCATGGTAATACTAACAAATATTCAGTGAGGGGAATATTGTATAAAAAGCATTTCCTTTGCTTTCAGACTGTATCCCTGGATACATAGCATATGTCATCATATTATTTACATTTTATTTAGGCTATTGGTTGTTTTATTAAACTTGAATATTTCCTGGGGAAGGTCCTCAGTTCCACACTTCACTGTAGAACCTAGTGGTGCAGAAGAAATGTGTAACGATTGCTGTGTTATCTAGTGATTAACCTGTCTACTTTTTTACCTTTAAACACCTGCAAGATTTAATAGGCGAAATGGCTATCATTCATGAAGGTTTAGGGCAGGACATTAAGAAATTACTTGTAATTAATGTCCCCTGGCTGCCTGAAGCTCAGGCCACAGACTTGCTTTTGCCCATTATTTGCAAATATTCCTGACTGATAAGAACGCTTAGGGAGCACCGGATTTCTTCCTGTGGATTCACCGTGTTTTTATGGGGCACCAGTGAGCCCGTTGAATCTGTCCACCTGCACCATGGCCTGCGAGAGGATTGCTTTGGTTCTGCAGTGTCTTGTAACTGTGCTACAGGCTTGCCTGCCGCCTCACATAGAGTGGCTTCCGCCTTCCAGGGCTTTGATTTGCAGACCAGTGGCTGAGTTAGTTCCCTTTTGGTCACAGCAAACAGCGGTGTCCTCAGGAAGCTTTGGGGAAACGCCAACAAGCCCACCTGTTTTCTTGTTCTCAGGTATTTTGAAATATGGGATGGATTCTGATGGGCTGCCGCAAATGAGAACTTATTTAAAAGGCATCAGCAGAGGGGAAGGAACGCATTAGTCCTTGGAAACATATTCAGAGTGGGGTTAGAGCAGAAGGATTCTGACCGGTGAAGTAAGATGCAGGTCAAGTTAACGTGACACCTCGGCTCTTGAAGAAAGGCAGAAAGGGAGTTCCCGTGGTGGCTCAGCAGTAAGGAACCTAACTAACATCTATGAGGATATGGGTTGGATCCCTAGCTCACTCAGTGGGTTAAGGGTCCAGCATTGCTGAGAGCTGCTTTGCAGTTTGCAGACGCAGCTTGGATCCCATGTTGCTGTGGCTGCGGTGTAGGCTGGCAGCTGCAGCTCTGATTCTACCTGTAGCTTGGGAACTTCCATAGGCTGGGGTGAGGCCCTAAAAAGCAAAAAAGAGAGAAAGAGAGAGAGAAAGAAAGAAAGGAAGGCTGGAAGGAAGGAAGGAAGGAAGGAAGGAAGGAAGGAAGGCAGGCAGAAAGAGTTCCAGGACAGAGCTTCTGCAGACCAGGTGAGACCCAATGCCTAGGGAGCCATCCATGAGAAGCTTGGGGGAGAGGTGTGTGGTCTGTGTTTAACAGAACACTTGAATACCACTTGAGAAACACTGTTCTAAGGGATACCCAGGACAAACAGAATGGGGCAAGTGAGTCTGTGCTGAAAGAAAGGGAAAGCAACCATGTCTAGTTTTGAAAGAGCTACATTTGGGGAGGTTGTGGGGAAAACAGAAATAATTTTAATCAGTTACCCAGAGTAAATATCAGCTTCTGAATAATATTAGACATTTTAGATTAAATATGAAGAGATGATTAAAACTCCAAATAGCTTCAGGCCCCAGGACTTTTCTTTTCAAGGAGCGGAAGGAGGAGGGGGTACTTTTCATAGATCTGAATCCTATCACCTGGAGAACAATGCCATTGACATAGAAGCTATTGACATAGATGCTTGAATGTTAATGTTCAGACAGTCTCTGGCCCTTCTTCTGGTGATCACTAATGCTATACACTTAAATCAAGTTTTTTCTCATCCGAACTGCCGGTAATTATCCAATCCATCTCAAAGGCACGCTCCCTTTTAACATTAACCACAGTGTCAGATTGCATCAGCTACACTGTGTTTTGGTGACTGCGGCTGCAGAGTGATGAATGTGCTTGCTTTCAGTTTGTAGTTTGGGTGTCTGTTTGGGTAGTGGGCAGTCCCGTGAAAAAAAATGACCAGGAGGGGATCTAGTTATTTGGGACCTACATTCTCCTTACTGATCCAGTCACTTGCATGGCCAGCTCTCTCACCTTGCTACTAACAGTGTTCAGGTTTATCTGAAGAATGAGCTTTTAAAAGAGTTTTCTGATGGGTCATTTTCATGTATTTCTCCAATCATAAGCTACATCCAGCACAGAGTTACCCTTTGTGTCTGACTTTAAAAGGAAGGTGTGGAGTTCCCGTCGTGACTCAGTGGTTAACGATTCCGACTAGGAACCATGAGGTTGCGGGTTCGATCCCTGGCCTCGCTCAGTGGGTTAAGGGTCCAGCGTTGCCATGAGCTGTGGTGGATTAGACCCCTAGCCTGGGAACCTCCGTATGCCGCGAGTGCAACCCTAGAAAAGGTTAAAAAAAAAGAGGGTGTCATGAAACCTTACTAGTAAAGACTAGAAGGAGGGAAGTTTCTAAGTGTGCTTGGGGCACTGGCTAGAGGAAGCAAAAGAGAATGATAGTGCATTTTCCTAGGATTGTAGTTATGGTCTGTTAAATCAAATGCTTTGTTAAAAAACGTTCACTGTCTAAATAAGTGCATGCATAAGACAGGCCAGGTGGCTTGCTTTGAGATATTTTAAGGCAGTAGTTTGAGTCCAGAATTTCTCTCATACACTTTTACAGTATCTGTTCATAAAACCTAGTACACCCGAGAGGGCCATATGCAGGAGATGCAAACTATGGGCACACCCGTGGTTATTTTTATTTCTCCCCTATCTCGGTACCTCTGGATAGCTTTTGTACACATAAGCAAAAGTGAGAACTGGGCAAGCCATGTGCAACTCTTTGTTCCTTGGGCTCTTGGCTCTTTGTTCTTTTTATCACAGATTAGGATGGTCTAAGGAAAATCCTGCTGCAGAAGGCCCCTTAATTTCTGCCCCAGTCCAGCAGCTCAGACTACAAATGGGAAGTTCCCTAGGTTTCAGTCCACTCTTGGAGTGGCCATGCACGCTGTGGAATCTAATGTCTCCTGACAGGCTGCCTTTGGAGGTTACAAACGTCAGTCTGTTGCCTTCTCTGTAAACACAGGCTGTGGGCCAGCACTGGGCACTACTACAAGCACTAGAAGGCCGATCGATGGTTTAATGAATCCATAAAAGATGCTTGAACTCTGCTGCAATTTACTGAGCACTCTAGTTAAATGAAACTCCTGTAGTCTTTAACAAAGACAGAGATAATCAATGACCAGAGAAGGAAGCCAGAGTCTAGTAATCACAACCTTGCAGAATCTGTGTTGTTGTCTCATTGCTAACAGAGGGTTAGCCGGGTCCAGGCTCTGGAGCTGACTGTAACTGTGTTGATAGTTTCTGAATGTTTGAGCTGAATTTGGCCCAGAGATCACATATGGGTAGTAGCGTTACTTCTGTGAGAACTATTTTTGAAAGCTATGTAATATTATTTCAAATAACATTTTCTTCAGGCAGTAAGATTAAACTCAAGAATCATATTTATTCTAACCTGTGGTGTCTTTGTAAGGCATCCCAATGATGAAAAGTAAATCGGTGACTAAAATTCGTTTGTGATTAAGTTCTCAAATTGTCAAACTGCATAGTGGTCAGGGAGCCGTGGCTGATCCTGCCATGGCAAAATCGTCTTCATTGGTTTGCTATGGTTAAGGGTTAAAATCTTTCCTAATATAAATTCAGATATTAATGTGTTTTCTGCTTCATTCATCTTCTGATAGAGGAAAATATAGTAACAGTTAAGTATTTTTTATCTCCACGTGAGCTTTGGAAATATGACACTGATTTACCTGAGCACTTTGGAGGCGAGGAGAAGAATTCCTTTGTAAATATGTTGAAATGTATTTGAAAATATTTAGCCATTTTGATTGTGGAAAAACAACTGCCTTGACTTTGAAATGATTATTTTTTCCCACAGAGATAGTAGCATTTGTGACATAAATTAAAGATTTTTGCATCCAATTTTTGCTACACAAACTTAGACTGTGTTTCACTTTCTTAGCTAGCTAATTAGCATTAAGAGAGAGCTGGTTTCTACCCCAATAAGTATATTTTGGGGGTTCAGTGGGTCATACGAATTTTGAGGTATGATGACTGCTAGTCTTCTTTGTAGGCCTTTGCCAAACATCCCATGAAAATGTGGCTGTTTCTATATGGATCCAATAAATGATGTGTTATCTTGTGTTCTGCTTTGACAGAATGATTTCATATTATCTAAAATACAGTGCGTTGCTGTGGCTGTGGCATAGGCCGGCAGCTACAGCTCTGATTCAACCCCTAGCCTGGAACTCTCCATATGCCGTGGGTGTGGCCCTAAAAAAAAGGAAAAAAAATTAAATACAGTGCAGTTCTGTGACTGCATATCCAACTCTTTGTTACGAGAATCTTTGAAGGCTCCGACACTTTCTATGACCACTTGTGTGATTGTATGTTTCATAAGTTGGAGCAATTTAAGTTTTTGGTGTCAAAGGATTTAGAGATCCAGAGATCCAGGAGTAGGTGAGATAAAGCTGGGCAAATAGTTAAACGCAAAGGAGATTTGTCTGGTGGGAGACAGTTGCCTCTGTGCTGCTTTTTTGTTTGCATTTAGCCAAGTTAAGGAAGAAAACCTTGCTCTTTATTCATTCTTAGAAAATAAAATGGAAAGATACATTGAGCTCCTCTAATGTTCTAGGTACTGATTTAGACTTGATGGATACGTGGTTGAGTAAGAGAAAAATCCCTGCCTTAAAGGGACTTAGCTTCTCTTCTCTAAGGGAGGTGGATAATACACAAGTTAAAAACAATGTATGTCAGAGTTCCCGTCGTGGCGCAGCAGAAACGAATCCAACTAGGAACCATGAGGTTTTGGGTTCGATCCCTGGCCTCGCTTAGTGGGTTAAGGATCTAGCGTGACCATGAGCTGTAGCGTAGATGTGGCTCGGATCTGGCATTGCTGTGGCTGTCGCATAGGCCAGCAGCTGTCGCTTCTATTAGATCCCTAGTCTGGGAACCTCCATATGCCGCGGTGCGGCCCTAAAAAGCAAAAAAAAACAAAACCAGTATGTATCTAGCACAACTTCAGGTAGTAAAAAATGCTAAGAAGAAAAATATGGGTGAGGGGATGGATGGCGATGGGGTGCAGTTTTATATCTGATGGTCACAGAAGTCATCTTTGAGGAGGTGATATGCAGGTATGGACAAAATGAAGTGATGGAGCTGGTCACATGAAGAGGTGGTAGCAGAGGTTTCCAGAGAAGACAGGGAGCAAGTGAAAGGCAGAGGTCCTCAGGCAGGAACAGGCTTGGCATTTTGGAGCAAGAGCAAGAAGTTCAGAGTGTCTGGAGCTGAACGATCCAGGTGGTTAGGGGCCAGATCATGTAGGCTGGAGAGGTAATAGTTTAAATTTTATTCTTAGTGTGATGGCAGCTATTGGAAGGTGATGAGTAGTCTGCGTGACATGATTTGATTTTTGTTGTTGATTGGATCTCTGCCAAGGAAGTAATACATTTAAGATCCTGGATGCAAAGGGGATTTGGAGAGTAAGAAAGGCAACAGCATACCCGTCAAAGCTGGGTGTGTCTGGCAATAGAAAACTAAAAATATCATAGTCACTGAATTATTCATTTGTAGTTATGAAACATTTCCCAGTAGCAGAAGTGTGTTGAACCAATTAGGTTTCTCTTTCTTTTCTTTTTTGGCAAACTGTGGGAAGAAATGAACCAAGGATGGACATTGTTGGTTAAATGTTCTGACGCAGCAATTTTTTTTTTTTTTTCTATAGGATAGACAGGGCTTGCTGTCAACCTAGTGGGGAGGTTAAGGCCTTGGGAAGCAAGCTCAAGCTCTACACAGAACCCAACACTTGTACTGGGAGACCTACGGCATCCACAGACCTTCTCAAACTCTACCCCTAGAGGTAGCATGATGAAAGGGAGATGGTTATTTTGATGAGGCCTTCTTTGGACCAAATTATTCTAAAGTTTATTTTGTTCTAAGAGTAGATTTAATTTGGTGATTACATACTTTTAGGGTATATCAGGATTTTTCATGCAAGTAATGGAAGATCCAGCTCAAAGTGGTTTAAGCAATGAAAGATATATTTTATCTGATGGAACTGTCTTAGCTAGAGTCTACTTCAGGGTAGGTTGATCCTGCAGTGCCATGGTCTTATCATGGTCTCATTTTTTCCCATCTCTATATTCTTCTGTATAGAGTGTTGGCCATATTCCAAGGCAAGCTCCCCAGAGCCCATGGGATGGCTGCTAGCAGCAATCAGGGCTATGTGCTTCGCTATGCACATCCAACAGAAGAAAGAGTGCCTATGTTGTAGCATTCCAAGCGAGAGTCTTGAAATTCACACTCATTTTCTGTGCTTAGGTCACCTACTCACGCCTGAACTTGGGGCAATGGATGTTCAGATTAGTGTGAGTCAGCAAGGCTTCCCTCTGACATTGATTTTGGGCTCATTTTCCTCCAAAGCTCATACGAAGTTGCATAGGGGAAGGGTAGCACCCAGAATGAAAATCTAGAAATCATTTAAAGAGGGGAGGGGTCAGAGTGATAGCTGATGCTAGGTGCCAGCAAATATCCGCCAGAGAGAAGGAGATATGATCTCATAAGTTTGAGTTCTTTACACAATGTACGTGTCATGCCCATCAGCTTTTGTCATGTAGAAGGAGTCTGAAACCCATGTATAGATTGAAAGCTACAAACATGGTTAACATTGCTCGTAGGGCCCTTTGACGAACTACCCCTTCTACTCAGGACCAGCTGCTTTGACAAACCCGATAATTAGAATGTTGGTTTTAGTGCCAGGACCAATGTGCTGACTCTTTCTATTCTTTTTTGGACTCTATGGAACATGAGATTGCACAGAACTAAGACAAAGGCATTGTAGTTAGCTATTAGCTAGACTCATTTATGAAGAGGAACAAGGGTGCAGTTAGAACAACAGCCTAGTACATAGTTTCATCAGTGCAAGTGGCCTGGGAAATATTGGCCAGGGACCATATTGGATGTGGGGAAGCAGATGCCTGGGATTGGATGGGTAATGGGATGAGGCCGCTGTTACCCATCACGAGTTAGCCTGCTGTCCCACACTTTTAAGCTATTTTCTCTGTAGCTGAAAACTGTGCTCAACGAAAAGGAAAGAGAGTGTTCAAACAGATTATGATTTAGTCTGAAGCTGAATACCTCAAGATCAAGCAGCCAGAAGAGCAGAGACCTTGCAGGCTGCAACTTTCACAGTTATTAATTAATCTGTTGATTAGTTTATCCAGCAGGTATTTGTTGAACAGCTGCTATGTGCCAGGCATTGTGCTAGTCATTAGAACTATAGTGGCCAAAAAAAAAAAAAAAAAACTCTCCAACAAATGACTTATCTCTGCCTTCAGGAATCTTCCAATTCGGTTGGGGACAGACATTTATTTAAATGATAACATAGATGTGACATTGCCCCTGTGACAGGTGCACTGACGATGTGGACACAATGCTGTGCGAGCCTCTCTTGGGGGATTTGACTGGTCAGGAGATGTGGACGCTTTCCTGAGGAAGTAGCGCTTGAGCTGAAATCTGAGAGATAAAGAGGTGCTAAATAGGGGAGAAGGGAAAGGAAGAATTTAGTGGGCCTGGGACCAGCAGCTTGATTTCTAATCCTGGCCCCGATTGGCTCCTTCTTTGCTAATTTCTTTTTGAAGGAATGGAACTTTACCTACAAAACAAATAAGAAAACAATTTAACAAATGGATATTCCCTAGAACAATAATCCCCCTTATCCGTTTGTTTGTGTGTTTGTTCATTCATTCATTCTACCAACCCTTGGCGATGCGTTGCTTGCCTGCTGGCCTCTGGCTTCCTTGACTCTTCACTCAGCTTCGTAGCTGTAGAGTTATCACATTAATACTAATTCCTTTCAGGGAGTATACTGACAGCTTGTAACTCCCGGTAGCAGAAGTATTTTGTAAATAAATAATAAGATCATGATAACATTAAGAACCCAAGTGTTTTTAGTTATCAAATGTATATGAAAAGCAACAGTGGCAACAGGGAAAAGCTTGGGTGAAAATGCACTGATTTGAGAGCGGAAAGTAGTGTCGTTACTGTCTGACAGATGTGATTGGGTGGTTGAAAATAAATAGGGTAAGCAACTTTAAGATGGGAAGACATCCCCCCCCCACAACCCCCCACACCGCTGAGTGTGGAAGGAGACATGGTTTTGTTATAGAGAGAAATTATAGAGCTATGTTAACATTAATGCCAGGGCAGGTAGGAAGTTTGGGTGATGATAGATTCCAGCCAATGGGAATCCTGACTGACACTCGGGTCCCTAGACTAGGCAATTGTGATAAAATGGAAATAGAACAACAGTCTGCTGGCATTGGCATCATAACAGGGCGATTCTCATGACACGGAGATGTGGTGGGAAGGGAGGAATTCTCCTCGATTTCTTTGGATTCTTTGTCTCAGCCTGGTATTTCCTTTAGTGCCTTCGATCAGGATGTAGACATATAGTGATAAATAAACAGGCAGGTAAATAATTCAGATTTCATATACCTGAGTCCTAACTGAGTGATATGGACGTGGCTATTTTAAATGGAAGGGGTCTCCATTGCTCTTCTGGATGCCACATAGAGGAGGTGGCCCTTATCAGGCTTAACCGTATCTGTACCTGCCTCAGGTGACTGTGAATGGAAACCACAGTACAGTTCAGCTGGAGTCAGCAGCCCCCTTTCCAGTTCCAGTAACTTCTGAAAACTGCATATAGTGACAGCCGTTTCCAAAAGAGGCTGATTTTAAAACTGTGATGAAAATGGCTAACAGCAGGCTGAAGGTTAAAGTAAAAAACTTAAAAACCATAAAATCTGCCTGGAGGCTATTTAAGCAAACTGTTTTCGAGGCACAGATGGTTCATATACCTCTGAGCCAAAAACAAAAAAGTAAAAAAGGGACAGTAAAGCTGGCGTGATTAAGCAGACAAGTAGGAAAGTTTTATTAGTACTAAAAAGGCATCCTTTAGAAAAGTGAGAAATCTGTCTCAGGAAACTCAGAAGACATGTTAAAGACCAATGGGAAATGGAGAGGGCGAAACTGAAGACACTTCAGAAAGCTACCAGAGATGGGGAAAACACGCAGTGTGTTTATGTACCTTGGGTATCAGAGGCGGTGCTCCGAGGAAACTAGAAAGCGACGTGAGAGGAAGATGTAGTATGTGGAGAGTGGGTGTAGCGTCCCTGTGCTGTATTTTTGGTGCAGAGCAGTTTTTACAGGGATTTGATGAAACTTAAATGGTGATTCAGATGTCCAAGAAAAATCAGCTGGAGCAGAGTGGAGAAGTTAAGTGCCATAAATCAGAAGTTCCAAAACCTTTGAAGGGAGTAAAGTATTGTGTTGCTCTTAGTGTTATTAAAAAATGTAAGCATACCTGGGAACTGGGAAATCATTGGGGCGGGAGGGCCTCCCGCCTCTTTTGAGGGTACCCCTGAGTGCTTAAGGATGCAGGCCTCCCCGTGTATTCCTCTGCACGTGCGGCGCAGGGGCAAACACAGAAAGTCTGGATTTTATATTGGTGAGCTTCCATTATCATAATTTTAAGAAAAATCAGACTCTGAAGAATAACGTTAACAGTACAGAGTTGGTAGGGTCACCATTTGTGAAGCCTCCTCTGATGAAAAAAAAATAGTGTTTGTGTCTTGAATTAACATTCTGTGTAAACCTAAATAAAAATGACCAAGTATAGCCTCGCAGAAAGTAGGGTAAATTTGGATTTTCAAAAATCGAAGTCATATACTCAGAGTTTGGCTGACTCCCTCTGAAGGGACCCTTGAGGAAAATAAATAACCGAAGGCAAGGAGTAAAGCCTTGCCTTGGATTAAGAACCTAGGTAAGGAGTGGAAGATATTCCTCAGAGTGCAGTTAAATTAATAGCATACCATCCCAGGGGTTTATGTTAGGAGCGATGTCACTTAGTATACTGATTGCTTATTTGAAAGGAGATGTCAGGAAAGAGGAGAAGTTTGTTATTTTCTCTAAGTTGCTTTCATTTGAAAAAACACAGAGGAATATCTCCGCTCTCTCCCTCCATCCCTGAAGCCCCTGCTCTACAAATAACATAAATATAATGAGGTAACCTGACATCAGATGCCATTCCATTTGCTGGGCTGTCATAAGAGAACAAAAAAAAATTCCAACCTCCATACTCACTGATAGGGGCTGTCCCTCAGCATCTAGGGGAACTAGGTGAAGGCAGCTCAGCTGTGTTCCTTGCCTAGACTTAAAAAAATAGCTTTTAAATGTTTGGCTGCATTAAAGACAATTTTTTTAAAGTGGACAATTTTTTTTTAAAGAAGTCCATCAGACTATATGCTGATAATCAAGCCTTGTCCCATCCTCATAGAAAATGTGAAGTTCATTCTTCTTTAACCTGACTTTTAATAAAAGGATAATGCTGAACTTTAACAGAGTTGACATAGAGGATTAAATATATTTTCATTAGACTCCAGGCTATACACATATGGCACATGAGAGTCTGAAAAGGTATTTTGTTGAGGACAAAAGAACCAATAATAAAACTAAAGAATTGGTACAGATAAAAGTAATGAAAGTGTACCCTATCTCTTAACACTCGGGGGTAACCTTTGCAGTTGGCCACCATGGAGAAAGACTGGGTCCTACTTCATGGCAGATGGTTTAATACTTAGCGCGTATATTAATCCACCAGGGCAGCCCTGGAAATGCAAGCAGGTTGCTAACGATTGGGTACAGCAGTTACGAGCTGCTCCTGCTCTTGCAGTAAGGTATTCAGATGTCATGCTTCAGGGTTCAAGTTGATGAGTTTCTGGGTCAGGAAATAATTCCCCCCTTTGTATCACGCTGCAAGGCTGATGAGGCGCGCTCCAGGGAAGGGGTGCTTTGGACTATGTCAGGTGAATAGAAGAGAGAAGGTGGACCCACTTCCCTGGGGCCATGATTTAGTTTGACGACTACTGCTTACTTCCTGTTAAAGTGCTGCTTTCCAGAGGACATGGAATGTGAGGCATTTGTGAATCAGGTGTGAAGGCAGTGAACATCAAGGCTGTAAATCTAGTGAAACTTCAAACCCGATTAGCAAGTCAATACTGATTTTTTTTTTTTTTAAAGAATCCCCAGTCTTATAGCCTGTTGGCTCCAGGGAAAGCCTTGTGCCAATGACGTAATTTTCATTTTCTTATATCCTGAATTGTTTAATAAGAAAAGGATATTGCCCTCCCCAATTCCAGAGTATTAATATTGACTTAAAGAGTGAATTAAAAACAGATAAGCTCCAGAGAATTAATTATGAAGAGACAGTGCTCCCAAGGCCAGGGAATGGAGCTCATAGAAATTATTTATATTGGAGTTCCCGTCGTGGCTCAGTGGTTAACAAACCCGACTAGCATCCATGAAGATGCGGGTTCAACCCCTGGCCTCGCTCACTGGGTAAAGGATCCGGCGTTGCCGTAAGCTGTGGTGTAGCCTGGCGGCTGTAGCTCCGATTGGACTCCTAGCCTGGGAACCTCTATATGCTGTGGGTGCGGCCCTAGAAAGACAAAAAAAAAAAAAAAAAAGTAATTGTTTGTATTTATTGAATAAATCAAGACAGCCAGAAATTCAGGAGAATCGGATGAAAAGTTTAGATACCTTATAGTGTTCATTTATGGCCTTGTTTTGTATTAAATATGATGAGAGAAGAAAATGAAAGTGCACCAAAGTACACAGAGGTGAGATTAGCACTTCCGTTCCCCACAAACAGAAGTCCCCTTCTCATTCCAGCCCTTTTGCTCGCTTCCTTTGCATTTCTAATGCAGCCATGTGTCACTTAACACCTGTCAGTGAAGTTGAATTCTTTATAACTGTGAAATTCAGCTTTGGACAAGGAGATGCTTGACACACCACAGGGCCTAGATATTTGGCTGCATACTGGGCCAGGGGCTGGTCACCGTGATGGGGACCTCCGTTTTCTTCTCATTACGTGTGTAGGGAGAGAGGAGGAGGTGTTCAGTAAAACCTGTATCCAAGTGAGTATTCCAGTTTTCCTCCATCACCCCCAGGTCCCAGTCGCCGCCACCACGTTGCAGGGGCGGAAAGTGGAGGAATGAGCCTCACTCACTCCCCGGGCAGCCCGCACCCATGGGCTCCTCCTTGCAACATGTGGAAGGCCGCACTTGCTCCTAGTGGGCACAAGAAGGAGGTTGGTTGCTTCCACCTGGGTCCCGAGGCTGAAATAACTCCTTCTGTCACTCCCGCCTCCTCCCAGGGGCTGCTGCTCGCAGGGCCGGGGCCAGCTGAACCCAGCACTCCTGGCCTGGGCCCGAACACTGGCCTAGGCTGGGGGAGGAAAAGGCTGGAGGGAAGCGTAGGCACTTGGGTACAGACTAGTGTCCGTGCAGAAGGTGAATGAACCAGCAAGTCAGTTAGCTTCTCAGAGGCTGGACCTGTCTCAGGGCTGAGCGCCATGGAACGCAGAAATCTGAGACGTTTCTACTCAGAAGAATGTCTGCCCGAGTGTGTGGGTTTTCCGGTGCTTGTGTGGAAATTGACCTCATGCTGCACATTTATTCCCCTCTTCATTCACGCAGCGTGCAAAGTGCGCCGGCCGTTGCTCTGTGGTGGGAGGAACAAGGTAAATAAGGAGATGTCTAGAGTTCCCCCTTTGGTTCAGTGGGTTAAGATTCCAGCTGCAGTGGCTCAGGTCACCATGGAGGCTGGGGTTCGATCCTCAGCCCACAGAGTGGGTTAAAGAATCCAGTGTTCCCACAGCTGTGTTGTAGGTCAAAGCTGTGGTTCGGGTTCAGTCCCTGGCCAGGCAACTTCATATGCTGTGGTTGTGGCCATAAAATAAAATTTAACAAAATAAATTTAAAAAAAAAATGAGAGGTCTCTGCCTCTAAGGCTGTCCTAGCTGACTAGGGAAGACCAACAAGCAAACAAATGATACAGTATGAGATGAGCTGGAACAGATGGGTAAGAAGAATTGAGAACTGGTCGGTGACTTCTTTAGCATAGGGCCCAGGCGGGAGGAATGAGTGAGCACATGTGACAAATATTGAACCAAAATGGAAATTCAGGAAATGAGATGAGAAAAAAGCTAAGGGTGGTGAGGCAGGAAAGAAGGATCTGAGTCGGGAGTGAGTGTTCTACGTGTCACACAGAAACAACGGTGCAACTCTTATTGCAATTCCTGCATTATGTTTTAACATTTTAAAATATTACAGACTTTATAGGAATACTTAACATCATTTAGTTCTTGGGTTATATTGTGAAGATTCTTCTAGAGGAGATAAAGGAAGCAGAGAAGGAGACAGTAAATAGACAGGGCTCATGACAGACACGTGAAGAGCTAAATGCTTGTCCACACTCTTCCTGGACTGTTCCACACTGAAAGGGATATTAGAAAGCTTCTCCAGCATCCTCTTGGTATAGATGAGAAAGCTGTGGCCCTGAGAAGTGACTTGCCGGGATCACACAGCTAGTGAAGGGCAGATGGTTCAGACACTGCAGCTGGGATGGGCTTTCTGATGTCTGCGCAGGGGAGACTTGCAGTGTCAGTTGTTTGAAGAGCAATAGAAGCTACTCTTCTTTCTGATCAGAACATCAATATTAGTAAGTGTACATATCAACTTTATGAAAGGGCTTACTTAGCATGCCGTTTTTCAAACTTTTACTTGCTATGATCCTCTAGTAAGAAATAAATTTCGAGAGTTCTCTTTGTGGCTCAGTGGGTTAAGAACCCAACACAGTGTCCTTGACGATATGGGTCTGATTCCTGGCCTCACTTAGTGGGTTAAGGATCCAGCATTGCTGCAAGGTATGGCATAGGTTGCAGATGTGGCTGGGATCCAGCATTGCCATGGCTATAGCGTAGGCCTGCAGTTGCAGTTCCAATTAGACCACTGGCCTGGGAACTTCCATAAGCCATGGGTGTGGACCTAAAAAAAGAGAAAAAAAGGAAATTTTGCTTTGTATTTTGGTACACACACACACATACGAACACACACACACACACAAACACACACACACACACACACCCCTCATGCCACTTGGAAACTGGCATTTTCTTGATTTTACCAGAAAGTGTCAACAGAAGATTTTCACATAATTATGTCACAACTGTAACCTGGCTGACAACAGTTGTAGGATTGCATCATGATTTCAAGTATTAAAATGTGAAAAAAAAAATGTTTAAGCTTTAGTGTACACAAAACAGGGCATATCTATTTAAAACTGAAACAAAAATTTCATGAAATGGTGCTTATTTTTCTGTGTGATACACTGTGAAATTTTATTTTGTTCTAGTCTGTTTCATTACAAGGTTGCTGGTTGGATTCATGAGTGGATTGGGAACCCAGCTTGAAAGTAGATGAGTAGATAGGTTTGTATGAAACATAATTGTTGGGGCAGATAGAGGGCCCACTGGTTTTCATTGACCTTAACTCTACAGTTTTTACCAGGTTAAAGCAAGATATTTCAGTCAGCTATGCTAAACTTTCCTTTTGGACTCTTTTAATGGAATCATATTTATCCCTCAAAACGGCCAATTGCTGTCCTGTTTATAATTTTTGTTTGTTTTTTCTTAATAACCAAGTTTATTTATTTTTATTAAAGTATAGTTGCTTTACAGTGTTCTGCTGTACAGCCAGGTGACCCAGTCATACATACATACATATATATATATATATACATTCTTTTTCTCATATTATATATACATATGTATATATAATGTGTGTGTATATATATATATATATATACATACACGTTCTTTTTCTCATATTATCTTCCATCATGTTCTATCTTTTTTTTTCTCTTTTTTTCTTGTTACCCCTACCTTTACAACATATGGAAGTTCCCAGGCTAAGGGTAAAATCCAGCCTATGCCACAGCCACAGCAACACCAAATCCGAGCCGCATCTGTCACCCACACCACAGCTCACGGCAATGCCGGATCCTTAACTCACTGAGCGAGACCAGGGCTGGAACCCTCATCCTCATAGATGCTGATTGGGCTCTTGACCCAATGAGCCACAACGGGAACTCCGTCATGTTCTATCTTAAGTATGCATTTGTCTTGTTAGAGAACTGGGGGCGCTGGGTATACGGATCAGACAGTAAAAGGGAGTATTTAGATTTAAAACGTGCTATGTCAACTTCTTGTATCAGGTGAAAATGAAGGAAGGGAGAAGTGACTCGGTGGAGAAAGCCAGGGGGACGGAGGAAGAGCGGACAGGGAGGCGGGGCTGGAGACGTGAAGTGAGAGGAGGAGCAGCCTCCGAGGCACATCTGCTGTGGTTCTGAGCCTTGGGCCAGAGGTGGTGAGCAGTCACGTGGACGGACAGACGGTCACCATGTTTGGCCTGATCTTCTTCATGCTGCCATCAGTGAGACACTGGCCAGGCTTATTCCACGGAGCCACGCTGCTGCTCATCACGGCCTGAGGCTCATCCTTCATCGGGGCTGGCCATTGTCAAGGGGAGTTGTTCAGGAGAACAACTTGGCTGCAGGGAAAGAAGTGATTGAATCTATTTTATAGCAGGCTGATAAAGAAATAATAGCTAAGGGCTTTACATTTAAATGGTTTGATATGGTCAGCCAGATTGGAGGCAGGGTGCGGGTGGAGAAGGGGAATCAACCTGCCTGGGAAGCTGAGTGGCAGGGGTTCTTAGCCTCTTGCTTGAATCATGACCTTGGGTATTGAAGAAAACGTGAAAGTGGACCTTTTCTCTAGGAAATAAAGATACACAATTTTATAGCTAATTACATGGGTTCGTGGACTTTCTGAAATTCATTTGTGGACCTCTTGAAACCAGGTTTAGAGTCCTAACTAAGAGTTGGTTATTGGAGATGGGAGAATTTGGTTCCCCATCTGCCTTTCTAAAAAGTACAGTTCTTCCCTTGAACTAGAGAGAGAAGGGAAAAAATGCTCTAGCAGTACAAGCAGGCTTGGGGTGCACTGATACTGCTTGATGTCCAGGCAGCTTTTTGTAAGTGTCCAATAATAAATAATAACTTCTGCCTTTGTACCAGAGGTGATGCTCTTTCTGTAGGCCTTGAGAATCAAATGACACAAACTTTTAACAATTTGTTCAATGCTTAGAGCAGAGAGAGAGAGAGAGAGAGAGAGAGAGAGAGAGGGAGAGAGAGAGAAAGAGACCTCTCAAAGTAGATGTCCTTGAAGTCACAAAGTTGGTGATGGTATGGACAGATCCTTCCACTTGCACCGCAGAGACATAACAGATGTGGGAAAGCACTCAGTCTTTGCAAGAGGTTGGATTAAGTAACGCTTGCTGCCTGGATGTCCAGTCGGACGCATCGTCGTACTTAACAGAACTCCTGGCCACCTCTGAAAGAAATTTAATTGTCAGCCCATTTAATGTTCATCTCTAATGTGAAATTTTTAGATGAAGCCAATTTAGCTTAATTTACCAAGACATCCCTTCATGTTTTAGGGGAGGAAAAGCAGGGCCAGGCTCCGTTGGAGCTGTCCCTTTGCCCAAGTATGGAGCATACATGACACAGAATGGCTTCTGTGGGTCACTGTGACATTTGTTAGGGAAAAGCAGTGCCTCCCTGCTGCCACCTCCCCCTCCTGCTCTGGAGAGAAGTGTTATTCACACCACGATATTCCATAGACAGGGGGATGAGCTCCAGAAGTGATTTCTCTTGCGTTTCTAGAATGGCCCAAGCGTTGACCATTCTGTCTGCAGGATAGGGGTGGGGAGGGGAGAGACTTGTTCTGGGAGCCTGCCTGGGACTGTAGGTGGAAGGCCTTGGTCAAGTCCAGCAACAGCTTGGTGCTGCAGTTAGTCCTTTTACTTTTTTCTAAGCCCCCCCACCCCCCGAGGGAAATCTGTGATGACATTTTTTTTCTCTGCACAGGTGCTAGAATGCATTGCGCAAATACAAACAGATCCCACTTCATGAGAAAATTTGGAAGTCATTTTCCTTCCATCTGTCTGAAGTAGACTGTGCTCTAAAACTGGCCACGCACCCACCCATTCTCCCACGCACCTTCTCGGTGACAAGGAGGAGATGGCATTGTAAGAGCAGGGAAAAAAAAAGATAAACCCTTCAAGGCGTTTAAAAGGCTGGCTTATTAGTATCCTTTTGGCAGCTATGAATAACACACAGTCGCTTCTGGGGCTGCATATTATGCCCAGAAGAGTAGTGTTCATTTTCCATCTCTCCTCTTGCCCACCCAGACCAGTGTCCATTTATTAACAAAGACCTTTCTCCATCTAATTTCCAAATCCTTGCCGAACCCGGGCATGCTTTGATCACAGATCATTTTCTTGCATCCACAGTGAGTTCTCCCACACGTAGGTAAGTAAGTGATGCTCTCTTAGAAAAGGGAGGCTGCTCCTGTTTCCAGAGGACGCTGCAGCTGTACGAGCTCCGCAGTCAGACAATCAGAGGCCCAGCAGGGCACCTTCCAGCGCAGCTGCACGGCTCTCCGCGCGAGCTCTCCGAGGCACTGGGCCCTACGTGCGGATTCCAAGCTACATTTAACACAATTGCCCATCAGCACTTAGGAAGCAGTTACCACAGAAACCCAGCAGAGACCAATTAGTCACATGATTAAATTAATTAAAATAACCCAGGGCATCTGCCATCTTGCCTCTTTCTGCGGCAGATAGCGCGTGACCCAGACAGAACCGTAATTGGTTAGCAACACTGTTGTGTCTCCAAATCCTAGAACTGTCTTCTCGTACCATGGAAGGGGGCTCTCCTGCTTTGCTTTTCCTTCCCTAAGAACTCTCTTGGGTTGCTTTGGAAGCTACTCCTTCCCTGTAAGCCAGGCAGTATCAAATTGACAAAACATCAGATTTAATAAACAATGGGATTTGTTATGTTGGGGATAAGAGGATTTGGAAACATTTTCAAGTGCACAGTTGAAGTCTTTTGGAAGTTTTTTAGTGAAGGCTTTAACAGTACATGCCAGAGGGTGCTCTGTAATATGTGTTTATGCTTGACCAGAGAATTTTGTGGCTAGTTGGGAAAACCAGGCCGTAGTTCTGCTTGTTAGAGTAGTAGAGGTGTTACTGACGGGTGCAGGTGGCCTCTGTTCTAAGATGGTCCTGAGTTGAGGGTGGTGTGTAGTGATCTCGGGGGCTTGTCATTTGTAAAAGGCAGAAATGCAGGAGTTCCCTTCGTGGCTCAGTGGTTAACGAATCCAACTAAGAACCATGAGGTTGCGGGTTCGATCCCTGGCCTTGCTCAGTGGGTTAAGGATCTGGCGTTGCCGTGAGCTGTGGTGTAGGTTGCAGAGGCAGCTCGGATCCCACGTTGCTGTGGCTGTGGTGAAGGCCGGCAGCTACAGCTCCTGTTAGACCCCTAGCCTGGGAACCTCTATATGCTGCGGGTGAGGCCCTAGATAAAGCAAAAAAAAAAAAAAAAAAAAAAGGGAAATGCACACTCGGAAGGTAACACAGTAAATTGGTGCTTTGTCCTTGGTATGCTGAATGACCTAATAATGGCGTCTCCGAAATCTCCACGTGGTCAAAGGTCTTCTCTTATGCCAGTGCCACACTTTAACGCACACACACACACACACACACACACAATCAGTTGACCCGAAATCTCATAGTGTTCACAGCAGCGTGATTTCCATCACCTCAGGCACTTTTCTGGATCTGTCACACCTGAGAGCAAATGATTGCACACAATTTGGAGATAAGGAGCGAGGTAATGGTGTGGTTTCCCAATGCTCTTTCTTTGTGAGTTGGCTTGACAGAATGGCCTGCATTAATTATAGAGTCTGACTGCATTAATTTGTGCCTAACAAAGCAAGTGGCACAATCTCGTCTACAGACCTTGACTCTGAGCTGGAGAATCATGGTTAGACGTGAACAAGAGGTAGCATGTAAACAGTCAGCTGGGACAGATCTTTCAGCAGCTGTAGGCACTGGGCTTATTTGAGTCTTCTTCCTCGGTGAGTCAGAGTCTAGTCAGACCTCAGAGCAGATGTGTCCATCTGGCAATTCTGAAAATCAGGTGACCGATAAAAGAGAGAGCCGCATGGTAATTCAAAAAGCTATGGCCTAACATATTATGTAACGAACCTTAGAGGAAATTAATGAATAGGATGTCACTAGTAGTAATGAGAATAAGAATACACATTTGTATCACATTTTATAATTTACAAAACGTTCACATGCCTCCAGGGCTTGACTTAATCTTTCTCTCTGATTTTTAACAATTGTGTTATTTAATTATATATATTTTGTGTGCACTTGGTATGTTCATTTTGGTACTGGTGCAAGGATTACTTTGTGGATAAGATAAACATAGTACAAATGCAAAGCAGAGCTAAAACTAAGGGATAGAAAATATATTTCACATCTTAGAAGTTTTTTCCCTTTGAAATCAACAGAAAAATGAAAACATATAAATCTTTCTTTGTGAAAGTGATTAATGAACACCTCCAGTAAAGGTGACTTGAAAAGTAAAAAAAAAAAAAATGTATTTTACGCTATTTTATTATTAAAATATTAACAAATATTTATTAAATAAACGTTTGTACCTCTGTGAACCATAGGCTTGCTTTTACCAGCAGAAATCTGTTTCTGCTATTTCCACTAAAATTTTTCTCAAGCTATTAGAAATGGAAGATAGAGCCATTTCAAACTGTTAATGGCTGCTCTTTTGGGAATGGCAAAATGAACCACAGACCAGGGTGTGTCTCAAGTCCTATAGTTGCATATCTGCCATGGTCAAAATAAGTCAAACTTTCAGAAAGTTATTCTAGGAGTTCCCGTTGTGGCTCAGCTGGTTAAGAGCCCTGCATAGTGTACGTGAGGATACAGGTTCGATCCCTTGCCTAGCGCAGTGAGCTAATAAGGATCCAGCATTCCTGCAAGGTGCAACTCAGATCCCATGTTGCTGTGACTGTGGCAGAGACCTCAACTGCAGCTCCTATTCAACCTCTAGCCTGGGAACTTCCATATGCCACAGGTGCAGCTATAAAAAACAAAACAAAAAATCTCTGTAAGAAAGTTATTCTAAAATATTTCAACAGATGGACACCGCGGGCCAAGTAGTGGATTTGAAGCAGAGATTTCATTTATCTGCTAACATTTTGTGCAGACTACACCTGATTATCCATGAACTGAGTTTTCATAGCAATGCACGGGGTTGCCTGTCACCATCATCTTCTAAATTCTGACTGCCAAGAGGGACTTTGAGGGACCAGGATTGGTTATGGAAGGGGATGTTAGTGGTGCCTGTTTTAGGTCACCCTTTGTCTTGTGTGATTCAGACTTCTCCCATCCTACCCAGGAGAGTCAGCAAAAGATGACTCTTCACAGTTTATGAATTATTTCTCCCTTCATTCTGCCCCTGCCCCCGCATATCATATTGACGTTCATTGTGTATCAACCAGAATGTGAAATTCGAACATTTTAGAGTTAGGATGCTGACTAGAGGATCAGTCCTGATATGCTTCTGAGACTGACACCTTGTAGGAAAAAAATCACAAAGTTACATTTCTACAAAAATTGGGATTATAAGAAGTGGTTGGTGCCTGTATCGCTTTTTAGCCTTTTCATTTGATCTTCCTGGAAAATCTTGCTTCGGAGTACTTACTGATGCACTTTAATTGTCAAGGAAATCAACCTGAGAGAAAATATAATACTTTGGAAATGTTTTTGTGTCTCTACTTTTTTCATAAAGATTTAGTCCTTTAATAGTAAAAGGACAGGGCAATTTGTGGAACTGTGTTGTAGCTCTACCATGAATCTTTTCAGGAATGAGGCAGCATACAAATAAATTAATAAACAAATTTGAATTAATAAGTAAAACTGCATAATATCAGGGCTACATGTTTGTTCCAATGTGCTAATTCATAGCACACTAGGGAAGATAAGAAAAATTTTGAATTCACCCTTAGTGATATTAAAAATTGAGCACTTGTTATTTTATTCAACAATATCTATTTAGATCAATGGCCCCCATCACTTATTAACTTCTTAACAACTGCTTTTCATAGAATATAATACCACTGGATATGTCATATATTTTTTATAAATATTTGTCTATTGTCTATACTTCCCATCATAATAAAACCCATAATCAAAGACAGTGATTTGTCTGTCTTGTTTACTGGCATATTCCCAATGTTTAAAACAGCATCAGCCATATAAAAGATTCTTGATAAATATTCATTGAATGAATGAAAGAACTAGGTCTGATCTAAATGATGACCTGAATAAACTAGACCAGACTTTTTTGAAAAAAGGATCATTGAAAGGAATGTTAATTTGTTTACCAAATTAGATTAATTAAATGTTAAAAAAGAGCTAGTTTGTAGGCTAATAGATATTCTCTTTTTCACCAGCAAGTGTTGGGTGCATTTTTTGAAACTGGGAATCCTTACAGAGGATGTGGAGGCTGAAAAAATAAATAGTATACTAGCTGATTGTCATATTTTTTTCTTCTTTCAATATGCAAATCTTTTGGCACAAAGCATCTAAATGGATTGAAGATGAAAAATTCAGATGAAATTTATTTTAGCCAAGAAAACAATAGAAACAGTCATGAAAAAAAGAACTAGAGGAGATACTAGAAAAAGACGAGAAACGTCAATGTATGCATAATCCTGTCTGGGGTAAATGGACCCAAAGTCGGGGGTCCTTAATCTCCTGATTACTCATCCACATGGCTTTGTCCTTGAATCACTGGGTTGTAGAAAACCTCTGCAGATTAACTCATCTGCCTTCCCGGGTTTATAGTAGTAGGATTTATTCTCTTATTCTTAGCCATTCAGTGGTACCACCATACGAAACTTCTGACTTTGTATTGTGTGAGAGAATACGGATTTGTACTCCATTTGGGTGACATATATATCTGATTATTTTCTCCTAATACCACCCACATGTAGTTTGGACCTTGCAGCAAACACAGTTTCTTGTAATCTAACGTTGAAATCTCAAGTCATCCACCACTCACCGGTTTGCAATACACATCAGTTTCTTTCTCCTTTGAAAAGAGGGTTCAATGCATTGCATAGAACTGACTTAGAACTATGAGGAGAGAGGGCAGCAGTGGGAGGGGAGAGAGTCTGCTGCCCCAGTGTGTAGCAAATGGAGCTCAGAAAAGGTGGAAAGTACTAATTCAAAACAGCCATAAAAATGGACAGTTGAAATAATACTGTGTACCACAGAAGAGCCTCTCTTTTTTCCCTCTTGTCTGGTGGTTTCTACTTTCTTAGCAGCTTCTTGTCTTCACCTTACCAATCAGCTTGTAAAAAAGAGAATTTCAGGAGCCTTACCTAACCTTCCCCAGCCCAAGTGATGATCAGATAAGCTTTATGCGGCTCTCTCCGGGATCTCCTGTGTCAGTTCTCAGGGTGAGGATGGGGCTAGTCCAGGAAGGGTTTGCGGGGTTTCCCAGGAACCTGCCTAGGGGACAGTGGGGCACCAGGGTGAGAGACCAGCCAGGTGCAGGAACGCCCACCTGCGCTCCCTCCACATGTCCCCTCCACCCACCCCATGAGGGGTTCCTTCCTTCCTTGTTCCTTTCTTCCTAAGATCCTTTCCACAAGTTCTGGCCCCAAGAGCCTTCCTGACTCCCGGGGTCAGCGGGTTAGCGCGCTCTCTCTGTGTATACCTCTGGATGCTCATAGAGCCTCCCGTTTTTAAAGTTCTCATTACATGAGACAGTGAGCCAAGCATTTTATGTTGTTTTAATCCTCACAGCAACCTGATGAAAACTCTGTTTTGTCCTCATCTTACATGGGAGGCAACTGAGACTCAGAGAAGTTAAATAGCTGACCCTGGTTAGACAACCGATAAGTGACCGGGCTGGGGATGGGCCCGGGTCTCTTTCCCCTAGACTGTGCTTCTGAGTGTCCCTACATCAGGCTGAAGGTGGGCGTGCATGGCCAGGGGGTGCAGCGGTGCTGTGTACACCATCCCAGCTCCTTGTCTCGCCTGCTACTAACAATCTAACTCTCTGGAAAAGCCCAACCACCTTTTCAGGGCTTTTTTTCTGAGAAACTCAGAAATGTGTGCTTGCAGCGTGAGACCTCTGTCGATAGTATACTTGCTTTCAGTTTCATAAACACTTCTGATGACCTATCTTTGGCAAGGTTTGTCTCCAGGGTTTATCTGACCTACCAGAGTGAGATGCCAGTGAAATCCACATGCAATCTAAACATATGCAAATCAGGGCTGTGCCGAGCCAATCAGCATAGAGATTGTGGGCATCCTCCGCACCTTCCTTGAGAGTGTCCTAGCTAGTAGACAGATGTTTAGATGAACGCTTCTCCCTGTCTTTGAAACATTCCAGCTTAATTTGACCTGGAAGACATTATGAGAAGGAATGCAAGGAGCATGTATACCTCACAGGGTTTCTTTAATTTTTTTTTTTTTTTTTTTTTTGCTTTCTAGGGCCGCACCCATGGCATATGGAGGTTCCCAGGCTAGGGGTCTAATCAGAGCTGTAACTGCCGGCCACAGCCACACCAGATGTGAGCCACAGCTCACGGCAACGCGGGATCCTTAACCCACTGAGCGAGGCCAGGGATCAAACCTGTGTCTTCATGGACACTAGTCAGGTTTTGTTAACTGCTAAACCATGACAGGAACTCCCTAAAATTTTTTCTTAAAAAAAGGAAAAAGGAAGAAACCTCAGCTAAAATTTCATCATCGTTGGAGAAAAATTGAACTTGGTGTTTGCAACCAGATGTGTGGACAGTTCTCCAACTGTAGCCCTTTAGTGGGAATTAAATTTTCCATAGCCTTTCATTCCCTTGAATATTCTGTGCTTGTACAGCCTGGCTTCAGCAACCCCTGCTCTGACTGAGGAGGCCTTCTCCATGAAGCTGGGACAAGTCCTGGGCTGGGCTGGTCCTTCCTCTGGGACAAGGCACTTTTTCTAACCTGGTCCTACGCATGTGCAGAGCGGCCTGGCGGGGAGCTCCGAATATCATAGAGGAGCTTGCCTGGTCAGACTCCTTGTCAGGTTAAGAAGCCCTTTGTTTCTGTTTAGTTTTCTGAAACAAGACAAATTATGATATTTTCTGTTAATTTCTTTCCTTAATGAGTTTCATTAAAATCAAAGCTTCCGGAAGACTGAGCCTTGACAGCTGTCTAAGGGTTGTTTCATTTACTGGGGGCTGCTTAGACTGAATAATTACTACAGCTTGATAGTTTAAAAAGAAGTAAGAACAACAGAGAGAAATAGATCCCTTGAATGATGTGTCATACGTTTCTATTTCTTTCCAGGGTCTGGGATTCTGTGGAGTTCAAAAGAGATCATTAAAATCATGTATTCTTTGAACTAAAATATTATTAAATCATCACACACTTGCTTCTTAATGGCTCCCTGGTTCTTAGATACTGAATTTCATTTAATGGCGGTAGATTAAAAGGCAGCCTTTTAGAGATTAATAAAAGAAATTTTAAAGAAATATTGTCTTTAGACCCTGGCAGGTACATGGTGCCGTGATGTCTTGATGAGAGTATGGGCAGCAGCATATTTTATCTTACGGTTGCTGAGTGGTATTTATGCAGTTCACTTGTCTTCCCCAAATAATTATATATGCCAGTTTGGCACAATAAAAGAGACTTTGAATTCATGGCCAGAATCTCATATTTCATGAGAGGGTGTTATTTGTGGGGCAAACCTTCCCCCTTGCCCCTTCACCCTTTCCAGAATAGAGACAGTGAATATGATATGTGGAGATGCTCAGACCCTCTGAGACATCCTGAGATGGTCTACCTGGAAGGCCAAGCCCAAAAAAAACCTCAAAAAAAGGAAAATTAAAAAAAATCAAAATTATTCAAAAAGTGATAAAATGAAAATTGATAGAATGATAAACTGCTGTATGTAAGGATGAAATGACTCAGAATCACTTTAAATTATTCTGCAAGGAGAAAATGAAAAGAAGGAATGGATGAAGTAATGGGGATAAAAATTTGATACTTGTTGAAACTAAGTGATGGAAATTGGGAGAGTCACTGTTCTCGTCTTTATTTTTGTGTATATTTTAAGCATTCATAATAATATTTAAAAGCAATAAAATAATTATAAGAGCATTCTACATACGAGATCGAAAAGTAAGAATCATAATTTGTAGCAATTTCATGGTCCAAAATACTTTCACAAGGAGTTCCCATCGTGGTGTAGCAAAAACGAGTCCGACTAGGAACCATGAGGTTGCAGGTTCAATCCCTGGCCTTGCTCAGTGATGCATTAAAGATCCAGCGTTGCCGTGAGCTGTGGTGTAGATTACAGATGTGGCTTGGATCCAGCATTGCTGTGCCTCTGGCGTAGGCCATTGGCTACAGCTCTGATTCGACCCCTTGCCTAGGGACCTCCGTATGCTGCAGGTGCGGCCCTAAAAAGACAAAAAGACCAAAAAAAATAATAATTTAACAAGAAAAGCTTTACATCATTTGAAAAAAATTGTATCATTGGGAAATTTACATACCTGAGAAAAAAATTAATGAGATACAATTCTTCAATCCTTCAGGTTCTGATTTTTTCAGCAGATAAATTATCCATTTAGGAGAAATTAAACTGGGAAAATACTCTATACTGAGGGAAGGATTTCTAGAAGCAGATTCAAATTTCACTAAGGAGGCACCATTAGTAAAAATGAGTTTAGTGGCTCATGTGGAAGAAAAGAAATTGGATATAAATAGTGAGGAACAAACCACAGCAAAGGATAAGCATTTTCATTGTTCTTATTTTACCCCTAGCGCTTTAAAAAAACTGGTAATAGGAGTTCCCTTCATGGCGCAGAGGAAACGAATCCGACTAGGAACCATGAGGTTGCAGGTTGGATCCCTGGCCTTGCTCAGTGGGTTAAAGATCTGGCGTTGCTGTGAGCTGTGGTGTAGGTCTCCGATGTGGCTGGGATCTGACGTTGCTGTGGCTGTGACGAAGGCCGGCAGCGATAGCTCTGATTAGATCCCTATTCTGGGAACCTCCATATGCCCCAGGTGCGGCCCTAAAAAAAAAAAAAGAGAGAGAGAGAGAAAGCAGAAAAAAAGAAAAAACTTTAATAGACAAAATGGCATGGCTCACAGATTGGCCAGTATGCCCAGGAAGGCAGAGTATTCTCTTCTCACAATGGTATTTGGCCTGCAGGGGATGGAGGCTTCTAGCTACACTTTGTGGAGGTTCAGGAAAGCGCAGGGAAGCCCCCCACAACTTGAGATGGAGAGCCAACAATTTCCAGAGGTTGGGAGGAACCAGTCCCGTTGGCTGTGCTAGCCCTCGGTAGCATTCCCGTGGGGTCTCATAGCCTCCTTGGAACGCAACAAAAAGGCAGCCTCGCGTTTTTGAGACACGTCTTCTTAGCGGTGGAGCTGGATGGGCAGTTGCGCCAGAGAGTCTCCAAGTTTCCTTCACATTCCAAGGTCTCAGGATCATATAAGACAAAGAGAGCCGACAACATCCTCAGCGGTTACAGCTGGATCCCGGATCGGTATGTCCGCGAAAGTGACTCTGCGTGTTCCAGGCGAAGGGTAGACGGATCCATATTGTGAACTGGAGGCTGGCTGCCCCCCAAGCAGCAGACTGGTTGTAATCTGGGCCTTCTCCTTCTTAAAGCTTTTAATACCGGGGAGCCTGGTCGCTCTCAAGAACTCCTCATTAAAGTATAAAACACTCTCCTGTCGTTTTGACGCTAGGAAGGCGCTCTCCTTCCAGAAAGTCTCTCGCTATCTTATGGAAATCTCTCCCTTAGGAGGTCACTGAGCCCAGAGCTGCAGCTGTGTTTTAATAAGGGCTGGATAATTTTATGACCAATAACGTTTGTCGTTACACATGCTACGGGAAGGTTAATCAAGTCTCAGCCTTCAGGGCATAATCCGGGTTCCCGCAGGAATCTGTCTGCCTGCAGAATTCTGTGTTTGGCTCCGGAAGTCTGCTTCCCTCCTCACGCATTAGTTGTTGACTGTGGCTCCGCGGTTCCAGATTCGTGCTGCGAATGTTCCTTGTTGTCCCTAGAATATTTCGGTATTGAAAGGATTTGGCGGCACCAACCCTAGTGGCATGGCTTTTAGGTCTTCTCTTGTGTTCCGGCCAGTGCTTTGTTTTTCAACTTGAAACTTTAGTGAGACTGGAACGTTCAGTTTATCTGTTTCATTTGCCTCAGGGAGCCAGAGTTTAAGGCAACTTTCAGACCTGAGATACCAAATATTTTTCCAGCGTTTCTCTGTTGCTTAGGAAACCCATAAACTGGTTCAAACATCTCACTTGGGGAAATATTGAAGTGACATTTAACTCAGAAACAAACTGCTTTTGGTCTGCTAAAGAAAACAGCATCACTGCCCGAAAGGGCAGCAGATCAAAATAAAGAGGGCAAGAGAGAAAGAAGAGATAGCTATTGAAAGCTGAAGTTTGCGTGGCTGCAACACACATTTGGAGATTGTCTGTGTTTTTTCTCTGGTTTGGATTATGTGGCTAGATCAACTGGTGTTATTTCAAATCTTGCCATAATAAAGGAATGAAATCTCCTTGTCACTTAAAGGATCAAGAAATCCTAAGATATCCTTTTTTTTCAGGACTCAGTGATATTTAGTGATGCAAAAGAGGTGACATAGACAGTCAGTAATAGGACCTAGCGGTTCATGGGTTCCAGTCTCTGTTAGGCCCCATTGAGCTTCCCCCTCTGTCTCGAGCTGCTGTAGACTGTTTGCATATGGCTCCTTGGCAGGTTCCATGTGATGGAGGCCAGTTAACTTCAGAGTCTCCGCCATGGTAGAGTTTTACCCCCCAGCCCCCACCTTCTCATGCTGTCATGCTGAGTTCTCCAAAGCCAGTATGAGGGAGGTGCAAAGGGTCTGATTTAGATTGAGTAAGTACTGGAAGGTGTGTGTGTGTGTGTGTGTGTGTGTGTGTGTGTGTGTGTGTGTATGCATGAGAGCTAGAAAGAGAGAGAGAGAGAGAGAGAGAAAACGCTAAATCTGACTCAGTTTTCCATACGGTCATCTGGAGGTGACACGAACCTACTCTAGGTCCTCAGGGCTACTGGCCTGAGAATGGAACCAGGTAGGTGTGGGATGGGGCTGGATGGAGCCCAAGGAAAGGGGACAGAGTTCAGAGAGTAACTCTCTACTCCTTAGAACTTTCTCTGACTTTGGCTATGACTGGAGATATCTGGAGATAAGTGGAATGAGTAAATAATAGTAACTGAAAAAACAAAAACAGAAAACAAATGAGGTTCTGTTCAGTGCTAGAATATACACCTAATCTCTAGGCCATGAATGCAGAGCCAGAGACGGAAGAATCCGAGTGAACCTAATCTGAATATTCAGGTTAATTGGCCAGTCTCTGCACCTTCCAAAACTATAAGCTGGACTATGGGAAATGGAGTGAAAGGAATTGGGTGGGAAGGCATCCTGGTTCACCCCACCCCTCCTGGGCAGAGAAGGCACTTGAAGCCACGTCCTCTGGTTGCTTCAAGCATAATCTTGTACTGTCCCCAGTGGGTTTCAGCTCAGGTTGTGTCAGTTTATGTGTACAAACAGATTTTTAAAAATTGTCCCTTGCTGAGGGAGCTGACATCTGCCACTCTCAGAAATTAGAAATGACAGATGCCCTGAAGGGCGAAAGGCTAGGGCTGGTTCTCCATTAAAAAATAGAACCTACTTAGACTCCCCTAGTCACCGAATAGATAGTGTTATCTAATCTACACATTTAGTGGTGATTTCAGGTAACGTTGGAAATCGGGCACACTGGCTCTGCTTGTGATCACGGCTGTCTTCTCATGCAAAATGAAACCGAAACCACCCTCACTTCCTTTCCTAAGATTTAGTGCAGTGCCCAGTGCATCAGATCCAGCAGGCATCTGTGCTGAGATACTTGCTGGTTTCAAAATCCTCATGTTTGTCCACCCTTTGAGGCTCCTGCCACCCGCAGTCGCCTCTTCCCCCTCTCCACCTTGGGAGAGAAAGAAAACAAGCAGCAAGACTTTTGAAAGCAAAGAGAATGGAGTCAAATCGGAGACAGAAGAAGTTCCTGTCTATTTCAGCCAGGCTCTTTAGGAAAGGGTGGGGCTGGAATTGGAACCAGAAAGCAGTGCGAACCGAGGCAGCTTTCGGGCTTGGCTTCTGTCCACCTCCTCTCTCTTGGTATCTCTGAGTTTCTCTGGCTGTCTGCTCCATGTTTTTCTCCCTATCGACCAGACTTTGTTGCTTCCCCACAGTTCCTGGTCCTCATCACTTCAGCGTGCGGGGCTCTGTCATGGCCTCTCCAGCTCCTCTCAATATTGTGATCTTTCAGTTCGGGTCCCGTCCTTACCTGCCATAGGCTTTTGCTGTGTTCTAGTTCTTGTTCCTGAGAGAGGAAATCTGATGGAATCAGTTCATCTTTTTGCAACAGGGCCTATCGTGGATTGCTGGACAGCTTATCCAGTGGCTGCCTTTGGGTCACGTGCATATCCTTGCTCTGGTCAGCTACAGCTCGCTTACGTGGTCCAAGACAGGGTGCACGGTCCCGATGAAGGGGGTGTGATGGGTAGACACTTTGACATCTCAAGTTTACTGCCCAACATTGGTTGAGCCTTCACTTGGGTCGCTAGCACTGTGCTAGGCACTGAGGGCGATCAAAAGCCTTTCATTCGTTTCCTGTTTATATAGTAAGGAGGAAAGAAAAACAATGACCTATATCTAGAGGCAGATAACAAATGGCAGCGAGCACATGGGGAAGGTGGTAGAAGTATAAGGCTTAATAATCTATTACCAGATTTGTGGTTCTGACCCAAAATCCAGAACATACTTTCTTCCTCTTCAGTCTTGCTCCTTGAGTATGAAATTGAAAGGTGGAAAGGTCCTAAAAATGACTAAAAACCCCTATTGAAAGCCTCTCTCCAGGGCTCAGCTAAATCCCATCTACTTCTGACCACTTCAGCCCCAAGATACCTCTCTCCCACAGCCTTGGCAAGCAGGGTATGTACTTAAACAAGAATCTATCACTTTTTTCCTCCCTTTAATGTGTGTGTGTGTGTGTGTGTGTGTGTGTGTGTGTGTGTGTGTGTCTAATCTTGTTAACCAAGCAGAAAACTCCTAGAGAGAAGGAACCAGATCTTACATGTCTCTTTCCCATATTCCCATAGTTGGTGAGATAAGGAAAGTGAATTCAGGAGACTGGAATAAGTTCCTGGAGGAGGAGCCTTGGTTAATAGTTGAATATACTGTGTGTTAAAATGCAGTCCAACCCCAGAGTTGGTTTTGTAAGATACACAGATGTGTGGATGATATAAAACGGAAATAGCAGCACTTGAAATGCCCAAGAATATAGACTTTGAGGAGGTAATTTCTTGACTGAGAAAGGACAGGGTGTAGAAGGTGATTGCTCATCTAGGGCTGAGCTGTGATGCTGAAGGTGTGTCTTTGCCCTGGGAGGCCTGGCATGGAAGGGAGGTTGGAAGTGAGGATGAGTAAAGAGACTCTGAAAGTAGCCCAGAGGGCCTCCCTGGGCTCTGCCTTGTCTGGCTCCAGCCTGGGTGTGTGCAAGCAGGGGCAGTGTTTAAGCTCATTTGGCTGGTTCTCTTATGACCTTGTTAAAAGTTCCATTTTAAGAACCTGGGGCTTTATCTAAGCATTGTTGTATGTTTCTTTCCCTTTATTTTACATAGCACTGCTCAGAAATCTCCATTAAGAATTAAAAATACACACACACACACACACACATATATATAAATATATATATATATATAAATGACTGGGTCACTTTGCTGTATAGAAGAAATTGACAGAACATTGTAAATCAACTATAACGAAAACTTTTTTAAAAAGAATTTTGGGAGTTCTCGTCATGGTGCAGCAGAAATGAATCCGACTAGGAATCATGAGGTTGTGGGTTCGATTCCTGGCCTCGCTCAGTGGGTTAACGATCCGGCATTGCCATGAGCTGTGGTGTAGGTCACAGATGTGGCTCGGATCTGGCATTGCTGTGGCCGTGGTGTAGGCCGGTGGCTATAACTCCAATTAGACCCCTAGCCTGGGAACCTTCATGTGAGGCCCTAAAAAGCGAAAAGAAAAAAAAAATTCAAATATGTCAGTAGTAATTAATTACACACTGCTGTTAATGGAGTTAAATGGCAAGAGTCCCTTTCAATGACTGACTTTTTCCTGTTTTCTGTACATTTCAAATCATTAAAAAAAAAGGAAAAAGCAGCCGCAAGAACAAAACAAAGAAGAATAAGGCTGGACAAAGTGCTCAACAGTGGAAAGTGTGGTTGTGGAGTCCTTATAAAACACCATCTTTTAAAATATGTATTTCAGTGCTTCTAGCAACTTGACAAACTTAAACCATATTGAAAATGAACAACTGACTGAAACGAGCCAAAGCATGCCTCAGGCGACTCAAAGCTTCCCATCAGTTTGGGGTTAACTTCCATCACTCCTCACATTTGTGAGAGGATGATTCGGAATAACGTGGAATGGAAATCACGAATTCTTCACGCAGAATAACTGAGGGAAGGAGCAACACACAGTTAGTATTTCTTTTTTTTTTCTTTTTGTCTTTTCCAGGGCCGCATCTGCAGCATATGGAGGTTCCCAGGCTAGGTAGGCCTACGCCACAGCCACAGCAACATGGGATCCAAGCCATGTCTGCGACCTACACCACAGCTCATGGCAACACCGGATCCCCAACCCACTGAGCGAGGCCAGGGATCGAACCCGCAGCCTCATGGTTCTTAGTCGGATTTGCTAACCACTGAGCCACGACGGGAACTCCCACACTTAGTATTTTTAAGGCTGCTGCTCCTTTGCAACCTCTCATGTTGCACAGACGAAAGGGTCAGGAGGGGAGAGAGGTCCTCCAAAAGGGAGGGGCGGCCAGCAGAAGGTGGGCCCTGAAGCAGCGTTGCCCTGAGTACCCTCTGCTCTTTTCCTCTCATACCTCCACCACTCAGTATCTGGCCCAGAATCCCATGTGATCATTCTTTTGTGCCTCCATTTGGATCACCTGATTGCATCTCCGTGTCTTCCTTTGTGAAACAAGGCCGCGTTACCTTTCTCAGCAAGCTGAGATACGGGGATAGAAACCTTAGGCCCTTGACCCCTATAAAAGTTGTCTTCGTTTATGAAAGAAATCTTTACACCCTCGTGCCTTTTCCCTACGCCTCTGCCAGGCTAATAGAAAAGAAAGGAAGTTCTCTGATTTAAAGGGAGAATGGATTTTTATATCCATCTCCTTAATTAAGGACCAATTATTTTAAAAGAGGCTAAGAGGAGATTGGATTAAGATGGCAGAATAGAAGGACTGGAGCTCAACTTCTCTCCCAAATAACAGCAAAAATACAGCCAAATGCCGAGCAACCTTCAACCAAATGGACTGTAAACTT
>PVHT020000080.1:6680707-6714283 GCA_004024745.2 Catagonus wagneri
AATGTTACTCAGCCATTAAAAGGAACGAATTACCAACATTTATAGCAACATGGATGGACTTAGAAATTATCATGCAAAGTGAAACCAGTCAGACAATTAGACAGCAACACCCAATGACACCGCTTACATGTGGAAACTAAAAGACACAATGAACCTTCTTACAGAACAGACAATGACTCACAGACTTTGGAAAACCTTGATTTTTCAAATAAGACAATCTGGGGGGGTGGGGGGATGCACTGGGGCTTTGGGATACAAAATCTGTAAAATTGACTTGTGATGATTTATGCACACCATAATTGAAATAAAATCCATTAAAAAAATAATAAAAAAATAAAAGAGGCTAAGACCTCGCACTTTATTTGGGGGGAGCGGGGTCGGGTAAAGGAGAGTGGGAGAGATGGAAGGTCAGAACCCTCCAGCCCATGGCCCCTTTTACCTCCCTAATGTACCAGGGAGTTCTGAACCCTGAACAGTATCAGATTTTGCTTTTAGAAACACTTAGGAAGTGAAAATGGTGCCAAGTGACTCGCTAAGGGCCGCGGCATCCCCCTGCAGGATCGTTGGCTGGAGACCTCAGGATGAAACAGAGAATGAAAAGAGCCATTTCATCACCAGCCCCTAGCAAGGTAACCGAGGCATTACACGGAATATTTTTCCATATAAATTTCAGGCATTCCAAAAAATAAAATAAAATAAAGCAGCAATGGATACAGGCGGAAGTTCCCCGGGGGCATTGCGTGCGTGGAA
This sequence comes from Catagonus wagneri, assembly GCA_004024745.2. NCBI lineage: Eukaryota > Metazoa > Chordata > Mammalia > Artiodactyla > Tayassuidae > Catagonus > Catagonus wagneri. The sequence continues at coordinate 6,681,458 of PVHT020000080.1, forward strand.
GGGAAGCCCATCCACTGGGCCTGAAACCGCAGGACGAAGGGGAATGAGGTAAATGCTGGCTGTGAGACCGCGCCTTGCAGAGCTCCCTTTGTTGCAGTGAGTGTGAAGCACACGCCTTAACTTTTACTTTGGCTTTTTTGGCTGGCGTCACATCTTATAAGTCACAGTCTAGCTTCTCCTGTCCGTATTTTTACTGCACAGAAGGTTTCCCAATTTGCAAGCGTTTGCAGCACGGCTGGGCCCGGAGATAAAACAGAATGTGTATGTAGTACAGCATGCATTCAACTGATGCACAAGATTCTTTCCACCATATGTGCAAAGTAGTGTGCTTTTCACTCGGGGTGCCACTGCCAAAATTGCCAGGAGCACATGAATAAGGGGAGGAGAGCCACCCCAGAGGCAGTACAGTACCAGGCCTCGCCCCCTCCTTGGAAGGAAACCCTTGCTTTCAGCAGCCACCTGCATTTTTATACCCACTTTGGGAGGCTCACCTGTCCCACTGTCCTCCACTCGCCTTCACAAGCCCCCCAACCTCATCCTGCCCCCCCAGCCTTGGCCTGGGGTCCAGTCTGGTTGCCCTTCCAGTGGGAGAGGAGAGGTGGGAATTAACACTTATGCTAATAAGGGGAACAAGACTGTGGTTGAAGACCCATCAGTCACAGAGGAATGGCATGAGCAGAAAGCCAGCTGATGTTTTTTTCCTTCCCCATAAATGTTTATTGTCCTTCTTCTCATGCAGAGCATCGTTTACCAGGCTTTTTGACAGGAAAGTAACATTAGTCCAGGCTTTGCAGGTGTATCTTCCAGTGGAACATCTTTCATGATTAAAAAAAAAAAAAAAAGGTGAGAGAGATAAAAGAATTGTACTTTTCACTCACCTCTTTGAATCTGTCTTGAATCTTCTCATATCCTTGAGCTGAAATAAGCCAATTCAGAGAGTTTTTTTGGTTAATTGTATTTTACTTTCAAATTTGCTGCCTAAAGTTTGAACCATCACCTCCTTTGGCAATCATGGGCTTATTTGTTTGATAGTGTACTGTATTTCTGACCAAAAGGTGTCAGGGCACCCCCAACTCAAACAAACTCTCTTCTTGGTCTACACCGTTGGCGTTACATGGAGGTTATAACCATTCTTTCACTCTGCCAAGTGGGGGGCAATAAGTCCTAGCCCCGCTTCACAGATGGAAAACCAAACCACAGAGCCGTTACCACCTTTCACCTGTCCTTCAGCTTCTTTAGCCACCGGTCTGGGAGGTCGGGCCCCTCCACCCACAGGTCCTACAAAAGGAGAGGTTGGTTTATTATATTTGCTGAAGCATAGTAACAGTGCTGTTGTAATCAATCTCTTGTAACTAAGTCATTATCTCAATTCTGCTGATTTCACTGGAGTTATTTGCTGACTTTCTTCCCCAGCATGTTAACACACAACCTTTGGGCCAATAGAAAGTGTGGCTTTTGTGCTTCCGTTTTTTTTTTTTTTTTTAATGTGAGTTCTGACAGTTTGGCTGCTCTTGACTATTCTCACAACACAGAGCAACACGTGTCTCTGCAGGGACTATCTGTGTGCTGTGCCACCTTTCCTGAGCAGTAGAAGCAGTCTGGGGAATTCCTTGCCTGGGAGAATATGCTTGGAATGGCAGGGCTCTTGGGTTTTAGCATTGCCCTTTGTTGTTGTGGGGTCTGGGTGATGAACGCCACGGGGGAGAGAATAGGCCCATGATAGATCCTACCCTGGTCACGTGGAAATCTGGGTGGGCAGGCAGTCGTTGTGCTAGGGGGCGCTTGGTGAGAGGCAAGGCAAGGGTGATCTCTTCTGAAAAGATCAAGGGCAAGAAATGGTAGGGATGTTTGGTTGCCCAGGAAATCCCGCTGACCATCCACGGTGGCCCCGCTGGAAGCTTCATTCCCAAGGGCAGGGGCCAGAGGAGAAATGTTGTGCGTTTTAGCAAATTCATCGTAGAGCAGGAAAGCCTTCTCAGCCTTGGAGAGCATCCTTGGCTGGGGAAGAGCCCATCAGAGCTTCCCCTTCAAGCCCATGTTTTAGATGCACGTCATCACTTTGCAGTGGTGGCGACAGTCACACTGGGGCTCAACTCTCATTCATTTGGTAATTGGTTATTTTAACACAAACTATGACTGAGGAACATGATTACACACCTGTCAGCCATATGACAGGAAAGAGAGCTGTCTGTGAGCGGGGGAAGCGGCTGCATTTCCACCCGGGTCTCTGTGGAGTCTTCTCCATCAAAGATGTCATTTTTCATTTTTACCTTGAAACAAGATAGACATTACAGCTCCTGCCTTGTCTGTATCATTTATAGGAATTGCCGCCACAGATGCTAATCTAAACTAATACAATTTCATTCTGATTATATCTTTGTAGACATCAGATCCTAGAGCAGGGGAGGGCAGGATGTGATATAAAGAAACAAATGAGCATAAACATTATTCGCGGTATCCGCACAGCAGCTTCCTATGACAGGGCAAGGGGTGGAAAGAAATGAAATGAAAGTGTTTTGTACACAGAAGACACATTAAGATGAAATAAATCAGTAAAATAAAAGAAAGCTCTTACTGATTGTCTAGGTGTCTAAGCAGGGGCCAGAGGAGGGATTGTAATTTATGGTGAGGGGATTACCACGTGATTCAGAGTCCTGTATAAGGGTTGCACAAGAGGGATGATATGTCAGAAAGATAGGGATAAACACATTAAAAAACAAACAAACAAGCAAACCTCAAAGGCGACAATTTTTTTTTTTTTTTTGGTCTTCTTAGGGCCATATCTGCAACATATGGAAGTTCCCAGGTTAAGGGTCGAATCAGAGCTGTAGCCACGGGCCTAACCACAGCCACAGCAGTGCGGGATCCAAGCCATGTCTGTGACCTACACCACAGCTCACGGAAACGCCAGATCCTTAACCCACTGAACAGGGCCAGGGATCGAACCCGAGTCCTCATGGATACCTGTTGGGTTCGTTACCACTGAGTCACAAAGGGAACTCCTCAAAGGCAACAGTTTTGAACTGAATTGGAAAACAAACAAGGACTTCATGAATATTGCAACATGTCATTTAGACGAGATCGGGAGTGTTCAGGGTGGTATGGCCGTAGACTGCAACATGTCTTTTAAAAAAGCCCTACCCTTTTGAGTAAAATAATATCCACTTATTTGCACATCTTCTGAAAATGGTGGACCAAATATTAGATTGTTGGGAAATTGTCCCTCTCCTTTATTTTTCTGCTCCTGTCCCTCTTTGGTGAGGCTGTTCCGCTTGGAAAGAGTGTGGTCACCATGTGTGCGTGTCCAGCCTCTGCCAAGCACTGAAATCCGCACATGCTCCAGGGGTCCTCCGTCACCAGATTAGAAACCAAGTTATTCCAGGATGAAGTTAGTAGCTGGAAAACAACAAATAAAGGGAGATGATGTGAATGGTAAAGAAGGGGACCAACAATAAAAGCTTGGTCAAGTTACTTGCAGAGGTGTGGTGAGGGTGGTGGAATTCAACCAGGAGCAGTTTCCGTGAATCCCCGGCTGCTCGGGTGGGTGGGAACCATGCAGGGCGGGAGGACGTTTCCTTGATGGAGATGTTCTTCGTGAAACTGAAGAGGAGACGAAAAGATAAGAAAACAAAACGATGCCTTATTTGCAGAGAACCAAATAGGTAGTCAGATGACAGAAGAGAGACTGGTCATTAAGGACACACGTGTGTCCCAGGCTGTGTGGAAGGTTAGGATCCTGATGAGAGGGTGTCTTTATGCATTTCTAAGAGTCCTCAAACCTTCACCAGTGTCTTCTGATTGGCACTTGCCTTTGGCTGCTGAGCATGCTCTGTAGCTGCACGCAACTTAATTTTAATCAGGACTTCCGTGATAAGAAAAGATATTGAGTCCCTATTGCCTTCCTGCCAGCTGAGTTTTTCTCTCCAGAAAAGAAGTGGGTTTGTGAAATTTAAGTAACTCTCATCTATTGAGTTCTTGCTCCGTGCCAGGCATTGTATGGGATGTGAGATGGATTTTCTCATTTAATCCTTGCAACGAATTTCTGAGCTAGATGTTATATACCCCATTTTCACTGGAAGTCAAACACAGCTCATAATTGACACCAAATGGTTCTTCTCCCCTCTTTCTGTACCAACATCTTCAATCAAATAGCACGTGGGGTGCTTGACCTTTAAGAATTTGCTCTACAAAAATTAGTTTTTACTTACTCATAATTCTTGTGTATTTATGAAACTATTTTCTACTCCTTACTTTTTTGTGGTTTACTTTTATTTACCTTTCAAAATTTATAATCTTAAAAATCTGAATTTTAAATAGAATGGAAATGTATGATGTTTGACTCCCAATGGTATATGGTTAGACCTACCATTGAACTTAAAAATTAAAATGTGTTAAACTTGTGGGCTGGATACCATTCATTTTGGATGCTTAGTGGTAGATGCTGAATAAATGATGAATGAATGACTAAGACCCAAGGAAAAAAAAATTGTGTAAGTGCCCTTGTCATTATTGTCTGTTTTCTGTGGGGCCACAATGCCATATGTATTGGTTTGGTATAAGGGTGGAAGAGTGTAATGTACAGTGTATAAAGTTGGGCAAAACATTTCGTAATTCAAAGGGAGAGACCTGCCATCCCTTAAGGCAAAGAAACAAATGAAATTTATCTTACTAGGCTACTTGATTGCGTGTAAACACTGCTCGTTGTTATTAATAAGGGAAGGTTAACAGCTAGTAATAGTCATATCAAGTGATCATTCTTACTCCCCTCTTACTGTTTTCCACATCAAACCATAACAGTTTTCTGTTCTATGCTTAGGCAAGAACCACAGGAAGAGTTGTATGAATTTAGACTCCTTTGTCCTTGAAAATATGTCTCAACCTATCTTGATATCCAAGAAAAGATTTGGGCTCCTACCCTGACCTTAGAATCCCATAATCTTAAATTTGTTGGATGTGCAAATGAAACCAGCATATACGCGAGACGTGAAAACAAGCAGGAGCCCTAAGAAGTCTTTCAGGTTTGGACATGTGTCCTTTTCTATCTCCGCGTAGAGCTCGCCCACTGATGCACACGCTCCCATTTCCATGTCCACTCCCCAAACCTCTCCCCTCCCATCCTTCCCCATCTCTGCCCCATAGGTCAAGGGCAGACCGCTTGGAAAGGCCGTTGCCCTCCACCTTCATGGGCCTAGGGTTCGAGTCTGCTCAGCCTTTGGCTGTGTTCTTGTTGCTTGTGTTGTCCTTGGTCTAGTAGACAGACGCTCACCTTTGTGGAGTGCTGGCTTCCACGACCACCTGCGTTGGCCATCACTGCTTCACCATGTAGAGGGGAGACCAGACGGCTGGATTTCCCTCCACACAAGGATGCACAGGGACGTCTGAGCCATCACTTGTGTGCCTTCCAGTTATGTCTGCAGTTTCTGTTGCTCATCGGCAGCCAGGCTTCCTCTGCTGGCTGAGCCCCTGTGGTGTGGGCTCAAGAGCCCAGGCCTGGTGTCATGACCCCCGCATTCAGATTCTAGTTCTGACTTTATCAGCTCTTTAGCTTTGAACCAAGTACTTAAGTTCTCTACACTTCAGATTCCTTGCTGGTGAACTGGAGGTGGCAACGGTAGTAAGAAGGACCTCACAAGGGTTTGGGGACCTTCAATGAGCTGAAGTCTGCAAAACTTGAGTCTTGTGTGACTATCAGAGTGGCTTCCATATTGATTTTTTTTTCCTCTGTAGTGACAGCTCTGTAAAGCAGTGATTGAGTTGGAAGTTTCTGGAAATGGTAGTGTTCTGTCTGGTGGGGTCTCGTCTGTGGTCTGGGAACTGCCTTCCTGTGGGGCTACAGTTGTCTTGTATCTAGGACCACACTGGGCAGTTGAGATACCAGGGTGCAGAGGAACTGGAATAGTTTGGGAATTTTGGTACCAGAATGGTTGCCTGAGGGAGGAAATAGAGCAAATAGGAGGGGCAGGGCTGCTCACTGTGCAGGGAGTCTGCACATGTCTTGTTCTCAATTACGCTAAAAAGGTAGAGGATGTAGAAACCTGGGTCACTTTTTGTCTTTTTTTTTTTCATGGTTGAACCTGTGACATATAGAAGTTCCCAGGCTAGGGGTCAAATTGGAGCTGGAGTCACTTTTTGTCTTTTGTCACCTGGGCTTTGATTCAAAAATATACCTCCTAGAAATACAATAACGATGATGGTGATAATAATAATAATAATTATGACTATAACAGAGGAGCAAGTGTTAACTGAAGTTGCATCCAAAATGAACCTTAACCTAATACTCACCTGTTGGCCTCAACACCAGTCAAATTCTCCTTGAATGATTATCTCCTTTTTAAACATGCCACAGTCCCACCTTTTATTACCTCCTTTCATCATCCACAGAATGGCTGGGATTTAAGACTAAGACTCCAGAGAGTGCTGCTTGAGCAAATGTCGTTATTTATGAAGCCTCTCTGCCGCCATCCTTGCATTTGGGTCCTCGGAGAGGCCGACTGGCCCCGGGGTTGGATATAAGGCGATTTAGACTTTGTTCCTCTAAGACTGATGGTGCCTCTGTTAGCAGGTCGAGTGGCACGTGGCTCATAATTGAAGCTGTCAGGAGGACTATCCTGCTCAGAATCGCATTCCAGCTTCACACTTTGAAAGACCCGGGGGCAGAGCCAATGGACTGGTCACTCTGTCTTTCTCCTTTCGCTGCTGTCACCACGTAAATCACAGCACTGCTTCACATTGGTCAGAACATTTGTGTGGCCCTTGCACAGTGACCGTCAGGGTTGGACTCCTAGTCCTGGTCTTTCTTCTTCATGTTCAGGCTGGTTTTATATCTTTACAAGTACTGCATTATTCTCACTTCTGTTTCTTATGAAAAAAAGCTAATCTTTAGGACAAATTGTATTTGGGGCCCCATTGTAGGATGCTGACTGTAAAACTGTCCCAGGCCCGAGCAGTGACCAGAGTAACCCTCCTGTGATTGGAGGGTCGGAGTGACCTGTCCAAAGCTAGGTCCTGGAGGGGCAGCAAGCTCTAGGCAGGCCAGGTCAGAGATCTGAGGGCCCAAGGCAGGGCCAGAGTCAAGGGTCAGGGGGGAGAGCTGGGAGTGTTATGGAAGGGTTCTCAGAGCTGGAGCTGGCAGAGAACCAGAGACTAGAGTGCAGGGTAATTGCTGAGAACAGTCTTGGGGCCTCTACAGTCCTCCTTTGCAGTTAGTGGGCACCCAGGGGCTGCGTTTGACTGAGGCTTATGAACCATCCAGGGAAAATGTAGGCAACTCTGTTGTATCTGAACCTTGACCGAGGCATTTCTGTGGTTGCCCATGGGAGAAAAGGGAGTTTAGTTGGTCTGCGTGCTGAACCTTTATTACTTACCGATAAGAACTGTGACATCATGGTCTTTGACAAATATCACTGCTCATTCTGAATTTACAGTCCTTGACCTCAGAATTAGAAACTAACTCAAGGAGACCATTTGTTTCAGTTTGTGACTCATCGCTTTCCATGACGACCGTCACCGGGTATGATGGCCTTTGAGCTATTTCTTCCAGAAGTAGTGAGAGATGTGCTTCAGTTCACCCACGTCCTCTCACAAGTTTGCTGGTGTCCGTCTCCCCTTTGCCAAGACCTCTGTGCATATGATGTGGCAGGTCGTGATGAAGGGTGTGTTCTGTGACAGCCACAGAGCAAGCTAACTCTCCCGGGACCGTGCCCTGAGCCTCTTGCATCGTCTTCCCACCAGCTGAACTAATTAGCCCATGGACTGGATCAGGGTGCATTGCTATTGCTCTGCCTCAATTATTCCTAGTAGTGGAGAGGATTGTTGTATTGAGCAGGGACCCCTGAACTGGCCTTTGACTCCCCACACCCCAGCCTTTGAAGAATCACCACAGTCCAGGCCTGTTTCTCCTCTAGGCAAGTTCAGGGACTCGGTTTCACCAGTTTGTACAAGGATCTCCACTTGCTTTGATGAGTTGACTCATATTAAGTAAAGTCACAATCAGCCCTTTTTTTTTTTAACTATTTTAGGGCCACACCCTTGGTAAATGGAAATTCCCAGGCTACGGGTCGAATCAGAGCTGCAACTAGCCGGTCACAGCCACAGCCACAGCCACAGCCACAGCAACGCCAGATCTGAGCCACATCTGCGAACTACACCACAACTCACAGCAGCACCAGATCCTTAACCCACTGAGCAAGGCCAGGGATCGAACCCGCGTCCTCATGGTTGCTAGTCAGGTTTGTAGTTACCGCGGAGCCAGGACGGGATTGGTATACTAGAGCCAGGACTAAATGAGATAAGACAGGTAAAGTCCTTTACAGTCTGTATGGCATTACCGATGGGATTAACAAAAAATAATACGATAATATTGATAATGCTTTTAGAAATTCACAAAGCAGTTGCTAAAGCTGACTGAACTCTGTAGGATATCCTTCAGGAATTGATGGGCTTAGGTGTCCTGATCAGTGATCCGAAGGTTATTTAATAAGAATTAGGTTAAAGAGGTTGGTTTGTTTTAAGGATTAATTTTATAGATTTCGAAGAACTGTCTCCCTCAGGCTGTGCCAGAGGACTGCTACTTGATCTTGGATTTCTTTTCCTAGGCTCTTTGTAGACCACCACACCCCCTTTAGCTATATTTGCCATTAAATACCCTCATTTTCAGGCGTTCCCATTGTGGCTCAGTGGTAATAAACCTGACTAGTATCCATGAGGACATGGGTTCCGTCCCTGGCCTCTCTCGATGGCTTAAGTGAGGCATTGCCATGAGCTCCGGCATTGCCGTGAGCTGTGGTGTAGATCACAGAAGCGGCTCGGATCCTGCTTGCTGTGGCTGTGGTGCAGGCTGGTAGCTGAAGCTCTGCTTCAATCCCTAGCCTGGGAACTTCCATGTGCTGCAGGTATGGCCCTAAAGAGAAAACAAGAAAAGAAAAAAAATCCCCATTTTCTATTTTCCTTGATGTGTTCAGTCTTGGAATGCAAAAACCAAAGAACTAGGAAAACCTTCCTTAAATAATAAATAATATATATTTTAAAATTACCGACGGCAGTATTTTCAAGTTATTCCTTATTGATTTTTTTTTTTAATCACTAGCAGAGAGGTTGTGGGTTATCTGGGTTTAAAGTGGTGTCTCTGGAGGCAGAGTGCCTGGATGTGGAATCTTGGTTCCACCGCTTCTTAGCTATGTTACTTTGTGTAAAATACATAATCTCTCTGTGCTCCAATTTCCTTGTGTAAAAGTCGGTGCTAGTACCTGCCTCATAAGATTTTGGTTTTGTTCTGGTATATGTGTGGGTGTGTGGGTTAAATGGGTTCATATGTGTAAAGCACTTAGAACGGAGTCTGGTGCAGACCTAAGAGCTGCAGGAATGTGAGCTGTTACTATTAATCCCTGATACTATCCAGAGCAGTGTCTTCCTCTGGTTCTGGTGTGTTTCTTATTCCCACTTGAGACCAGGTGATTTCGGGGGAGACTTCCTGCGGATCGTAAATCTCCTCCATAACATTTGGATCTTTTCCTAGCCTTACAGATGGGGTCCCGGAGTCCTCTTCCAGCCCTTGCCTGTTTCATATTTGCTCTCATTTCTCAGGTCCATCATGAGGTTCGTATATAAAGACATGAGTCCAGCCCCTTCTGCTTAGTGATTTCAGGGGAAAAAAAAGGGGACCACCTGAAATGCCTCGCTTAGGCCAATTATTTGAGCTTTTTATAGGCACCAGGCAGTAGCAAAGTAGAATCATCGGTGTTTCCTTGCCTTTTGTTTCCCCTTTAGAGTCCTTGGATCATAGATACAAAGGAATAGTGAAAAGCCAAAAGGCAAGAGATGGGTGGAGGCAGGAGAGCAATCAGTCTGGATAACCCACTGTGGATCAAGGGTCCCGGGGTAATCAGAAGCTGCCGGGGATATGATGATGGTGCCCCCTTAGCAGAGAGTGGAAAAGAAGGGGCCGTATGCTCCAGCTGCCGGGTCTCACCTGTGGTCACTTTGGAAAAACAGTTCTTACCAAACAAAGACACTCAGGTGACCTGACAAGGAGCAGGGCAAGATCAGTCCAGAAGGGTCACCTATTCGAGAAAGGGAAAATAGATTTAAAAACGAAAAGCAAAACCAGGGATTTCAGAACCGCTTAGCAACTGCTCTGGTTATTCCAGACACAGCTGTAATGTGCGGGGACGAGGATGATAGATTTTCGTTCGGGTGGAGGCTGTATTTCAGGCTGATGTGGAATCTGTTGCCGTAACTGTCATGCAATCCATTAGGCCGCTGAGTGAGGGCAGCCATTAATCAGGCGCCAGATCAGCCCTGTAGCCTCACACGCTCGCAGCTCTGAGTGGCTCTGACCTGACATCGTTTAAGGAAATGCTCATGGAGGCCATAAACATGATTCGATTCCCATTATCTTCATGTTGCATGTTTGTTCCCGTTATTCTTTGAAGACTCTAAACTGGATATTAAAAATTTATGATATATATAAAGGTTTGTATGGAGTGAAAAAAATAGCTGCAGCCAGTAAGTCCGTCTCATCCATCAGAGATATGTGAGCTGTCAGAGCAGCCTGAAGAGGTATGGGAGAGCCCCTCTGCTTGCTTGTTGGGGAGGATGGAGACTTAGGAGGAACTTTGCCGAGGAAAACAGCTACTCCCTTGGTCCACCTGCTCAGTGGGAATTTATATACATTTTGTTAAAAGAACAAAGTAAAACAGCACCACTGCAGGAATCCCAGAGTCAGTCTTCCATGACAAGCTAATTAAAGGGAGGGTCAGGGGTCGTGATGCAAAGATTAGTAGCAGCTTGAATTGAGCAGATGCCTGGGTCCGCACATTGGTGTTTCTGGGTGCCTGGGGTGTCTCTAGAGCAAGGAGCCCGATGCCGGGTAGGAGTCCCGTGCAGGAGAAAGCCCTCTCCCTGGCCTGCACGCACACACAGTCCTGTCCATGACGCTTCTGCCGTCTGCAGTTCAGTGACTTGAATATGTACTTACATAGAAACAGCCCATACTTCAGGGGATCCTTCTGTAGAGGTAGGCGTTTCAGAGTGGAGAAAAATAGTGCACTTCTGGACCTCACCTTAAGACGGAGCAAAGCGTTAATGAATCCACTCACTGTATACACACAGGATTATTATACAAGGTACTGGCTGCCCAGGGGGCTTCATATATAAGCATGGTCTCTGCCCTCGTCAGGTTCCTTTCTAGTAGGGAAGATAAGACAGGAGTCCTGACCAGGGTGAGTTACACCGAGGAGTCCCAGACCGACCTGGGGCACTGTCTAGGCACCAGGTTGGTTAATGTCGGCATGGAACTGGGGGGATGAGAATTTGGTAGGCAAAGACCAGAGGTTAGACTGACCTTTGTTAGGTAAAAGTTAGTCCAGGTGGGAAGCGGAGGTTAGAATCATGTGGGACAAAAGGATTATTGGCTAAAGTCCAGATTAAGTACTGAATCTACAAGCCAAGATCCTAGTGTCTAACCGAGTGGGAGGGACAGGCGTTGGTCAGGAGTGCATGGAATAGTCAGTGAAGGTCCAAGGGTGAGGCAGATGCAATCAGAATCCTCCAGCAGAGGCTGGCTGAGTCTCAGGTATGAAGAATACTGTTGGGTTCAGGGGCAGAACACTTACCTCTGGGGACTGGGGTGCAAGGCAGAAGTGTGCAGTTGCTTGGGGTAGAGGTTAGGAACTCATTCATTCATTCATACATTCACTTACCATTTATGGAGCCTTTCTAATACACCAGGCACTAGATGAGGCTCTAGAAATTTGCAGCCGACTAGACCACAGTTTCTGCACTGGTGGAGCTCACAGATTAGTGGGGAAGGTGAACACGTAGATGGATGGGGTGGGTAGAGAGGTGGAGGTGCAAAGCCCTGGTCAACCTGGGACGAAGAGGTCTCACATGGGCTCCTAAAGGAGCTGCAGTCTGAGTGAAGCCTTAAAAGATGCCTAAGGATTTTCGGGGACAGGAGATGGAATCTAGTTTTACCCTCAGTAAATAAGGCAAAGGACAGGGATCCAGTTGAAGGGAACTGGCTTTCAGTCACGAGGAATTGGGCCACGGAGATGAGCATAACCAGGTGATGACAAGCAGAAGCAGGAGCCACTCTGTAGGCCTCCCTGTGTAATTTTAGCACTGGGCCAGCAGTGGCTGAGCTTCACTGAGGGGCTGAGAAACTGGGCTGCTGTTTCTTAAAACAAGTTCACAAAGATGCTGAGAACACTCTGAAAGGCCGCACGTGGCAGCTGCCCTTTATTACTCTCTGAACTTCCTCGAGAGGTATTTAACAAAGGAACGACAGATCGGAAAATGTGTATGAGAAAATGAAATTTCAAGGGTTTTCAGAAGCGGTCTTCCTGTGATAAATTCAATTTTTCTTGAATTTTGAAAAGAAGTTCAATTACTTTTTGGTTCAAAAAATTAGTTATAAAATATGAAAGTTTTTTTTCTGCACAGCTCTTCATCTCTAAACTCATTCCCACAACCTGGAGATGCACTCGTCACCACACCACATGTGTGAGCTGACATGTGCTGCATCTGCTAAAGGCTTGGAAAGCTAAGTCTGGAAGCTCTACAGCGTTCTCCCGAGCTCTGATTCCAGGCGGAACCTTTTCTGGTTTGCAAAAGACACTCTGAAATCACAATGACACAGAGGTGTAAACTCCCATTCATCGCAAGGGAGGATTTGCTCCAAGCCGGTTTTCTTTCCACTTAAATGGCAACAGTGTTAACCTTTTCCTCCAGTCAGAAACATCTCACTTTTCTGGAGGAGGCCAGTGGAGCTGCTTTTAGAATGTTCCACATTTTCTAAAAGAGGAGAAAAAAAATGCTTGGATATGCACCTGACACCGAGGGTCTTGGCCCAAAGGGAGAAGCGGCTTCTTTGAAAGAGTTCTGCAGTTTGCTGTGTGGAAGAATCGAAATTTAAAAAGTAAATTAGCGATGATTCACAGGGAGAGAGAGGTGAATACAAAGCTTGTTTTTAAGCCGGGGTGTTTGAGGTAGGGAGGCAATTAGCCTAAGTTTCGCACAGATCTTAATATTTATTCAGATGCTAGCCTCCACGTGAAAATGGATGCATGACTGGCAGCAAGATGGGGAAATCCCCTTGTGGTTTCGTTGCAGGACTTTAATTTCTATTTCTATTTTATGGCAAGAAGGGAAGGCTTCTTAGGAGAGTGGGTCAAAAATGCACATTTGGTCTGACAATCACATTTGTCATAAAACGTGAGGAACAACCTCCCATTTGCTTTTCCTGATAGTTGGCATAAATATCTAGCATATTAGGATAAAGCTGCCGAGAATAAGACACATGGAGAGCGTTAGTTCATCATGACGTGGCTTGACATTCCTTCTGTCAGAGCGGGTCATTTTAGAACAAAGTCAGACGTCCCCATAGCTCCTCCTGGCCCCAGTGGATATCGAGAGCCAGTGCTGGGGTGGTCCGTCGCGAGACAGGCGGTTGGAGGAGGCGCCGTCCATGGAGCACTGGAGAACAATAATAAAACCAGCTGAAAGCTCGTCTGCTCTGTGTTATCACCCTGAACAGTGATTCCAGACGACCTCGGTGTTTCCACACACGCCCTCCCTGCAGGGGTCGCGGGCTCACTCTGTCCACCCGCCTCCTCCATAGGCCCTTGTCTGCCACCCAACACGGGGCAGGTGCAGAAGGCACTGGCTTCAGTATCTAAGAGGTTACAAAGCCTGCTGGAATGAAACTGCACGCGGGGTAGGGAAGTTTTAATGGATTTTGTCTAACGTTGCCACTGAGTTACTATGGCCTGATAATAAAGCCCATTCCTACAGAGCACTCACTGTCCTCCAGCCTCTGGCTGGGGCCAAAGATCCAGTGATAGGAAGCCAAATACCATCCTGCCCTCGGTAAGCTTGCAGTCTGCTGGGGAAGACAAAAGTCACATCAGCCAGCAGAAGAGTGCCCCTGTGTCAGGCCTAAGAGCCGGCAGAGTGGAGCTATTGGTTCTTGGTTAGAGAGGTTCAGGAAGGCCTTTTTTTGAGGACGTGATATAGTGGTTCTTCTGAGATTATTTGTCACACCAGACAGTAAAAATAAATAGATGTAAACAAAGAATTGGGGGCCTGCAAGGAGCTAGTTATGTAATCTCCCGCATCTTTAGAAAGTAAGCCGCACTGCTGGGGCCGCATCCTGAAACCTCCCACGGTGCGTGGCTGTTCACTTCAGTGGGCGTGGGCTCTGGTTAGAGACCATTCCAAGGTCTGCCTCCTTTTAATACCTGCCTCCAGGCACACTCCTTAGCTCAGTGCTTCTCAAGCTGTCTGTGCAGTGTGGTCACCTGAGCTATTTAAAAAAAAAAAAATCATGGAGTTTCCAGGTGGTGCAGTGGGATAAGGATCCAGTGTTGTCACCGCTGTGGCTTGAGTTGCTGCTATGGTACCCGTTTGATTCCTGGGCTGGGAACTTCAGCATGCTCTGGGCTTGGCCAAAAAGAAAAAGAAAAAACAAAAACGGCATGTCTAGCCAGGCCCCACCCTGGACCAATTAAATGAGAATCTTGGAAACATGGTGGGGAGGGGAATTCAGGCATCAGCATGTCACCCCGGATGATTCTGATGCACAGGCAGAGCCGAGGACGCCTGCCTTCGATTAATGCACTTAATTTCACTTAATCCAATAGTAATAACTTAAAAATTTACATTAAAAAAACTTGAGAATGCCAGGGGAATTACTTTGGTGAGAGCTATGTGAGAGCGTGTGTGTGACACGGGTTGGGGTGAGGTCGCTGGGTCTCCCTGTGTAGGGCGTGCTTTCCGTCTGCGTGGCATGTGGTGGAAACGGCTGGAGGACAGAATTCCTGGGACTTGAGAATCAGGATGATTGTCAGAGGCAGACCATTCCAAAGGCCATGGAGTATGATGCAGAGGCAAATACATGGCCTCATAAAGAAGCAAATTTCTGCCTTTCTCTCTCCCCTTCTAATCACCCCAACCCTCCTCTCCTTCCTCTTCTGCTGTTTTATTTAATCTCATAAATTATGAGCCGTTATATGAATTCTGTAGCCCCTCTGAGGAAGCGCATTCAAAGCTTAGTTGGTTTTTTTTTTTTTTCGGTCCTTTAAAAACATTAAAAGCATTGTGAGCACCTTACATGTAAGTGGAATGAATGTATTTTTGCCGCTAATGTTGAAAATATCCCCAGGCATCTGGTGTGTATGAATGTGTATACATGGTACATGCATAATAAACATATTCCACCTTATGAATATTTATACACAAGATACATATATATTGAATATAGACATACATATGTAAATAGTAGCCCTCGTAAACTATATGCAAAGTATGTTTCCAAGCATATGTATCATACTGCATCAGGACTATAATAAACCTACCACCAAGTTTAGCATATTTTGAGGTGGCATTTTCTACAGAGCTGTTTGTGGTAGGGTCTAGTTACCATCCATGTCTGGGTTTTTTCATCATTGAAATGTTTGTTAAGCACCAGCTTAAAGTAAAGCACTGGGCATAGCAGAGTAAGAAAGATGAAATAGGTGTGGTCCCTGCCTTCAAGAGACCTGTACCTCATAGAGTGGCTTAAAATTCACTAAAGAGGAATCTGACACGTTTGCGCTCCATTGGCATCTTTGTACAGCTGCCTCTTATGTACAGACTCTGCTTTAAAATGGACCCCGTTTAAGCCTATATGAACCTGAACCCTGATGTAGCTGCAACTTGATGCTATGATAAGAAATATAACTGATCTCAGTGCCTTCCTAGCTGTTGGACCTGAACATGCTTACACTTTTTTTGTCTGTCATGTATAGTCCAGTCCTGTAACTGCATTTTCATTTTCCTCTGATTTGGTAGAGGGGAAAAAAGGTACAATTAAGAAGCACCAAGTCCTAGAGATGTTTATAAATCTCAAAACTGAAACCAAATCAGAGCATTCTCTTCACTTCCAAACTTCTGGTAACCCAAATGTTACTACCACGCCCGTCCACTGCCAGATTCCATCAGTTCCCTCCCTGCAATAAGCAGAAGCCTTTATTAAAGACAAGCTATACATTCTAAAATGTGCAAAGTAGGGACCCCTTTCTAAAACAATAACCAGTCTAGCTGAGAGCGCTGAGTGATGCTTGTCAGAGGCAGATTTCACGCAGTTAAAAGAGAAACAATGTGCTGTCATCGCTAGGCGCAGACTTATGCTGGTTGTTTTCTCCCCCTCAATCCATGCATCACAACAGGTAGTTCTCAGCTATTCCCCCGGTGCCAGACATACATTTTATCTAAGGAGACAGCAGACAGAACTACCTGCTGCTTCCTGTGCGGCTCTCCCTGTGTTTCTCTCCTTTTTTCCTACTTCACTTGGGCTTTTTAAAATCGGCTGGCAGGGAGCCAGGAGCTCATCATTTTAATGCAGTGCAAAATGGAATATGCATAATTATATGCAAGCCATATGTGAGGGAGACAGCTCAGCTGTGAATTTCGGGAGGCCAGGAAAGAGAGAGCAGTTAGGGCTGAGATGAGAGGAGAGCAGAGCCGAGTGCAAGTGTCACCCAAATGAATGGTTTAATGAGTGTGCTGCAGACACGCCTCCTTTCACCTACCTCTTTCTTCTCTCCAACTCCAAACCAGAAACCGATGGAGATTAGAAAGGGGAGACTGTATGCAAGGGGTATTGCTAATGGGTTCTGTTAATGTCTCCATTTAAACTTCAGCTTTCTTAATTAACAGTGTAGATGAAAATAACCAGTAACTTTTAATGCAGCTTCTTAATTAAATCTTTTTTTTTACTGCATTTGATTGAAGAATCATTGTTCTTACTAGATCATTGCTCCTTTCAGATCTTTATTTAAAAATTGAGGGGAATCAGTTTATCTCTGATAGTATTACAATGCAAAATATAACTATGCAAATTGCTTTTCTTATGGCCTTGCTATTAGAATTTTTTAAAAGTGCATTATCTAGAGATTGCTTAAGCATGCCAAAAAGTTTAAACACGTATGTATGTCATATAATCCTAAATATGCAACAAAACTCACTGGAAGTCTGAAGTGGTGGTAATTATTTGATTTTCGTTTGTTTTGTATCATTTTAAATATTACACCACAGTGAATTTGCATGTTCAAACTGAACTATGTTAAGAAAAATAAATCCCAAATTTTGATATCTAAAAGGCGTACTGCGTATTTAAACAATTTTCTTAATAATGTGTGATTTCTGGATTCCCGTTTGTTTAATGCTCTGAGCTGTTATGCTTTTAGCTTTTTTCTTCCATTATTGTAAGTCCCTAAATAGGCCATTATATTTCCCTTCAGGCTAGAGATGAAGATGGACATGCTGAAAATTTTCCCCAGCAGCACTATGCTAAGGAAACTCCAAGGCTTGCCTTCAAGAATAACTGCGAACTACTTGTAAGAATAACATACTTACAACAAGTCTAGAATGTTACTTTAGCACAGTGAAAACAGTTTTTGAAAGGGTTTGTTCATTATTACATAATTTCTGAAGTATTATAGTTTTCTGTATAGAGTTCTAAATGCTAATTCTGCTATCACTGAATATTAATTATAAGATCTCAAGTTGTTTGCAAATCTTTTATATCTGATTATAGAGCTTGGATGGCCCTGTCTTTATTAGCTTGTTCTGTGTAGTGGTTGATAAGCAGCCATTTGGAGAGTGGCCCGTGAAGTTAAAAATATAGAAAAAGACAGTTGATATATGTAGCTTGGAAAGAGAGAGAGAAAAAAAAACAAAACAACAATCCCTCCCCCCATCCCTCCTCCCACTTCCTAATTGTACACTATTTTAGGAGACAACATGGTAATATTTTGTTCTGCTAGAAAAGATAGCAGAGTTGACGCGCAGTACTCCCTTTAGAATTCAAGTATTCCTGCACTCTCTTTGCCAAACTCAATCAGGCGCTCTGTCTCTCCTGTGTAGAAGAAGTCAAAGCAGCGATAGGATGCAGGGATGTTTCCAACTCGTGAGAGAGGGGATCTCAGCTGTGACAGGGCCTCTGTTCCAACGCAGGGTTAATTTGCTGTTCATTTTAGCATTTACAGCGAGACAAAATGAAAAGCGAGCAGGAATGCCTATTATATTTCTATTAAACGAATCTGTTGGGACCTAATGTTCTTGATTAGCTTTTGAAAACGAGTGCTACGCAATGCCTTTTCTGTTTACCTAAAGTAAACAGAGAATGAATTGTCATTTATTTAGGGATTCAAACACTGCTTTTGCAAATGAAGCTTTATGAGGGATCTAGCTCTGTTGTCCCTAAATGTTCTTTTCTTTTCAATCGAATTAAAGCACAACATTTGCTCAACTACATGAAAACACTGCAAGAGAATGAGGATGCCTACTTGGTACATTTTGAGGTAGTCTTAGGTCTGTTGAGTTTTTTGGCCGAACACAGTCCAGCCCTGCCAGGTCTCTGCATTAGGAAATCCCACAAGTAACAGTCTTTGACTTTAGCTTTGATGCCAGCTGTTCATTAAAAAAAACGCAGTGTTCAAAGAGCAGGAGAAGACAGAAGACAGTTCTTACTCATTCTAGCCACAGTAGCTAGATGTTGACAGTAAGAAACTCCACCCTGGTCCACAGTGTGCATGGTTCCAATAGCATCACTTATTCCAGGTGTTGTCGCTTGACCAACCAATCCATAGACAGATTCACTACTTAGAAATGCAACTTCCCCCTGAAAACTTAACAGTTTATATTTTACCTTAGGGCTTTCAAACTTCCAGGCTTGCCAGTATCACGTGTTTTAGCGAAACCCTTTACATTCATTTCCGTTTTAATGTTTTACTCCGTAACTCTGGTTTTCCAGCGGGAGACCACAGGGGCCATTTATGCTATGTTTTGGTACCAAAATGCTTTTAGGAGTAGCTTACTTCATTTTAGAGAAATTGTTGGAAGTAATATGCCGTATTTGATTTCTTGTTTCTCTTTATTGGAAAAATGAATGTGCTTCACTGAGTCCTGGTTGTGGTCAGTTTATACTGGAGAGAGTAAAACATACATGTGAACATCTTTTTCAGCTATCTTTAGAGAAAATGTATGTTTAGTTATTGCTGTGCTTAAACACAATATTGTGCTGGCAGTAGTTTTGAGAGATTGGTACAATCTTTGTCCTTTTAGTCAGTGTTAGAAATGCTTTATTTTGGTCAGCACACTTCCTTGTGATAAAAGGGAAAAAAAGAATAGTAGTTCCTGTTGGGGCTCAGCAGATTAAGAACCTGACACAGTGTCCGTGAGGATGTGGGTTCGATCCCTGGCCTCACTCAGTGGGTTAAAGAACCCATGTTGCTGCGACATAGGTCTCAGATGCGGCTTGGATCCCACATTGCTGTGGCTGCGATGTAGGCCAGCAGCTGCAGCTCTGATTCAACCCCTAGCAGGAGATCTTCCATATGCTGCAGGTATGGCCATAAGGAGAAAAACAAGAGTAAAGAGAAAAAACAAGTAAGCTTGTTTTGCCAAGGAGAAATGTAACTTTTTTCAGCTGTAACAGAAGAGACAGTGTACCTACCGCTTGTTATGAAGCCCTGAGAAGTTATGCTTCTATGTGACAGATTTGTTAGTTCTTAAGAGAGAAATAGGAAGTTCTTGGACTTTTCTTAGTGTAGCTCAGAGCAAATTTTAAGACTCTGTCGTGGTTGCAAGCCCAGCTCCAGAGTGCTTTCTTGGCCTAGGGGTAGATCTGCCATCTTGATTGGTTCATTAGAGCGGGGCGGGGGTGGGGGGCAGACGATGGATCTTGGGAGAAAGTGTTGAGGGCATGGTTACTTCTACGGTCCCAGAGGATCAGGAACTGACTGGAAGGCTAATCCTCTGGGTCACAGGTCCTGTGCGCTGTGAAAATGCCTGGCCAGGTAGAAGGAATATGGCCTCTGACTTGATTACTGACTGTTGATGGTCTCTGCCCTTCCTCCACACTCCCGGGCTCTGCTTCTTGGAAGAGGGAGGAATATTAAGCAACCTAAACAAAAGCAAATTAGAATCCATGCCTAGAATACACAAATGTGTGTAATCACAAGGCACTGACAAAGAAAGCATTGGCTGATAGAAAAATCTGCTGTGTGACTGTCGATTTCCTGTAGGTATTGATTTGCCCATTTAATAAATGCCAAACTGTGATATGTGCCTTCACACTTAATGTACAACACAGATGACTAGATATTTAGCTTGGTGGCCAAGATTCCTTGGTTGGTGATTGTGCAGCAATTTCCTTATGCTTTTTATTAATTTTGAAAATGCAAGTCTGTCAAGATGAGAGACGTTAGGTAAAACTTGAGTATTATTTGATATATCACAATTCACAGTGGCCCATCTACCTCTTCATAGCTAGGTGTGTACACACACACACACACACACACACACATACACACGTACACACAAACGCGCGCACACACACACACACACACTCGGTATTTTGCTAGCCTAAGTTTATGACCAAAGCAAATAACTTTCAGTAACTGAAAATGTGGGAAATTCATAGCACTTCAACAATACATGACTTATGAGAGCCCAGAAGAGGGAACATTTAGAGCCAGCCACAGTGACTAGCTCTTGTCCCAAATTCCAACTCTTTTGCTGGTCCCTATATCATTATTGCCTCATTCCTTTGGGACTAGAAGGCCTTCTCATTTCCCCTATTAAAATGCTCCTATTGATGGTGGAAACTGGATTAAGAGCCAGAGTGGGAGGAGAACCTAATCACACTAGGGGCTCACACCTTATGTCAACCAGTCCTTGCTCAGTTCTTGAAAGTGAGTGGGGATAAGACCCAGCTTCTGCTAGCATATAATATGCATGCATACGCTATGGCAGAAGCTAACGGCTTGGAGGGAGAAGACGTCTAGCTAGAAAAAAGGAAGGTTGAGAGGGTTTGGGGAGGAGTTCCCGTCGTGGCGCAGTGGTTAACGAATCCGACTAGGAACCATGAGGTTGCGGGTTCGGTCCCTGGCCTTGCTCAGTGGGTTAAGGATCCGGTGTTGCCGTGAGCTGTGGTGTAGGTCGCAGATGCGGCTCGGATCCTGCGTTGCTGTGGCCGCGGCGTAGGCCAGTGGCTACAGCTCTGATAAGACCCCTAGCCTGGGAACCTCCACATGCCACAGGTGCGGCCCTAAAATGACAAAAGGCAAAAAAAAAAAAAAGAGAGAGGGTTTGGGGAAGGAAGTGAAGACAACTGACCCTACTCCCCAAGTATTCTTAGGACCAGTCCCAAGAACATCACTGTATTCAGGAAGAAGCTCAAAACAGAGTCAGAGATTAGCAGCAGGCAGTGTGGTGTAATTTGATCAGGAAAAAAAAAAAAAAAAACAGGTTTACACGTCTGCAAGGGGAAACAAGAGCAAGGAAGCTGGGGGAATCGGCCTGTCTTCCTTAGTTCCAGATTCCGCAGTCATTACCTAGGCAAAGTCTGACTCCTTTTGGCTTTTCCTTAGGCCATTGGAGGTGGGAGCTTTGCAGAGGAGGGGGGAGGGGGCCCTTAGTTGGGAGGCCAAACAAAACGCATTGGGGAAGAATTCTTTCTGGTCAGTTACAATGCCAGTGTAAGGGGAAGATGAAAACTATTTTAATTTTGTGGCCTAGTGAGTAGATCTGCTGGGGAGGAGAGAAGCTTAGGCAGTTCTGTGGGCTGATGTGTCCATCTTTATTTTCTTGTGGAGCCAGATTGTGGATTTCTTGTGGAGGTGGATTGTAAGAGTTGAACATAGGCTTTAGGCACAACTGCTCTGTCTCAGTGTAGTGTCCGATTAACATTCAGTTTCGAGCTTCTGTGTACAAGGCATTTTACTAGACAGTGCTTGTGGGAGCCACGAAGAGAACAAGGCGCAGTCCCTTCCCTGCAGGGGCTACAATTCAGTAGGAAGAACAGGCATGGGCAGTGTTGTAGTCTCGGGAATGTGGGCTCTCAGGTCCTGCTGAAAGTTAGAGTTTTGCCGCAGCTGGACTTTAATTTGTACCACATCCTTCTCGCGCGTGGTATGGCTAAGGATCGTAGGCACAAAGGCTTAACATTTACGGCGACACATCTGGCATCGCATCACATTGGATCTCCATTTTGCCTCTTGGACGTTTTTGCATTTGAGATCTTCATCTGTCAAATGTGATCATAAAAGGTAATAGCCTCAAAGGATATTGTAAGGATCGAAAGTGTTGACATATCTAAAGCACCTGGTACATAGTAACATTCGGTATGTGTTAGCTGCTATTATTCTGATCCTTCTTCTCTTCATGACTGTTACCATTACACCGCGAGCACCAGCAAAGTTCTGGAGTACAAAGGCGGAGGAGATTATTTCCACATGCAGTAATTAGAGACTTAACAAAAGAGGATACCTTTGATGTAGGCCTTCCGTGGACTGGATTTGGATAGTCGGAGCTGGGGTGTAAGGGAGGGGGCATTCCAAGCAGAGGGAAATAGCACACGCAGAGGTCAGGAGGTGGGAAAGTACAGGCCAGGTGATTCACACTTCAGTTAGCATCTAAGTTGGCTGCAGTATAGGGTTCCTGACGGATACAGGCTAGACATTTGCAGAAGTCTAAATGACTGACACCATCCTTTCAAAGTCTAGACTTTAGTGGTTGTACTTCATGGAAATTCCTAGTGCCTCTGTGGATTTAAAAAAAAATTATTATGGAAAATTTCTAACACAGAGAAAAGTAGAGGGTCATATAAATGGACCTCCATGTGCTAACAATTATCAGCTATTAATCTTGCTTCATCTTCCTTACCCTCTTCCCATCTCATTCTGCTTGGGCATCGTGAAGCAGATATGCTGCTTTGTTTATTGTGTTTTTTTTTTTTTTTTTTTTTTTTTTTTTTTTTTGTAAAGATTAGCACACCACTTCGCTGGCTAGAAAGAATCCATTGAGACTGATTAAACTGGGAATTGGAGCTTTGGGACTATGTATGCTCAAAACAGATGACTCTTGATTATGCAGTGTGTTCTTCCGTCCCTGCTCAGCACAACCTTGTCAGGCTTGGACGAGCAGATCAAGTGTTAAAAACGCTTAAGGTGAAAGACAGGCCATGATGCTGGTGATGACTTGCGTCTTCTTTACTCTCAAGCCCCTGGTTCTAAATGTAGCTCTTTAAAAAATAAGATCAGATGTCTTTACAGCCCGGCCCAACTCACCAGTACATGTTGCCTTCGTCACAGCAACGAAGGGGAATTCTGGATTGCTGTCAGATATTAGCTGCTGCTAGGACTTCCCAGCTAGCTGATGGAGACTTAGTGAGAACCCCCCCAAAGGTGAAAGAAACAACCACATTTCACTTGAAACTTGATAGGCTTTTCAAAATAGGTATAATTGACCAAAGACCTCCCCTTAATACTGCTGGTCCAACACAAAGCCATATACACACCCCAGCTCAACATGAATTTACACACTGTTTCTTTGATGTTACAGCTGAGCAGCCCAGGCACTGAGAATTCAAATTCATGGTGACACACTTGGACTCCCATCACATCAAAGAAAATATCATGTGACGTTTGCGTGTATAGTATGCTGTGTCCAAGTTTCCCAAAATAGTAATTGTAAAATCCCTAGAGGTGTAAAATGACCCAGAAATCCCCAGGGATTGGTTGCTGTCTAGAGAGAGTGGGCCTCTCCGACCCTTTTTTTCTACCCACCCTCTGGATCCCTTTTGTCTGGAGCTATTCCTGTGTTCCCACAGTCCTCCGACCTTTTTTTTTTTTTTTTTGAGAAATTGATCTTTTTAGAGGGAAAAGGACTGATCTTAGACTAAGCGAGGGGCAGTTTCAGTAGAGGTGGCATCATCTTGCTCTCCGTCTAGACCAGCTAGACTAACACAGGCAGAGGCGTGGATCCCCCCTGTGCCCTATTTTCTCCTGCACATTCCTCTGTTTCCATCAGTACTGTTGTTTCACCTTGCTCCCCAGCTGGCTCTGCTGCTTCTCTCTTTTTCTTTTAAACCTCCCGGTTCCCATTGCTGCCACAGGCTTGAGATTTAGAGCCTTTTCTTCTGTACCAAGACCCTCTCCCACGGAGACCATCTCCCCCTCCCCTACCAGCTATGCAAACCCTATTTTAACTGTCTCTTTTTACTTTCTTTCTTTGAGGGGGAAAGCTGACTGCAGGAGGGCCAGAGTTCCCCTGCTTCTGCTCTGCTACGGGGACTTTTCTTGGGACGAGAACACCCATCCCAAGATTTGGAGATGGGTTGGAGATCTTGACCCCCTGCCAGGTCAAGGTCTCTTTGATTGGAGACCTTGACCCCTATAAGCTCTCTTTTCTAAGGCGTGGAGATCTTTGCCTTTCCCATTCCAGAGCTATTGCACAAAAAGATCAGAGGTGTACGGTTTGGTGTGCTCGTGCTGGCCTCTTACATAGTGCGTCACAGTGGTTTTTGGAGCCAGAGAGGGGTAAGGAAGCCTGTGTGTTCTCCAGGGGAGACACTGTGGCATGGCGGGTAAGAGGGGGTGTCCCAAACTCTGCTCTGCAGACACTCCAGCTGTGCACCCTGGGCAAGTTTCTTACCTGCCTCGAGCCTTGGTGTTTTTATCAATACAATGAAGACAAATAAAGTACCTACTTCCTAGGGTTGTTTTCAGGAGTAAACGAGATCATTTCTATGAGGCACTTAGTCTGCCTGACACATACTAAGTAAAAGTTCAATTAGTGATAGTCTCGTTACTAATACGATGGATCTAGAAGGTGGCATTCGTTTAAATAAAACCTTAAGGCAGATGTTGGGAATACCTGCCCTTGTTCTCTAACTAGAGTCTCTTCTCGGTTGGGTTGGACAGAAGCCCACCTGTGATATTTTAATTTAGGAAGAAACCTCAGAGAAACCCTTGAGCATCTTTCCGCGTGTCTGTTTGTGCCAATGGCACTAGAGATGCCTGTTGGCTGCACAGCAAACGTTGCTGATTTGCGAGCTACTATAATGTTGGAGTACTTTTTCAAAGAAGAATTTAAAACTTCCAAAAGATAGTATGTTGTTGGAGTGAAGAGCTTGGACTCTTGAACCAGACTATTTGGTTCAGATTCGGGAAGCTGCACATCCCCTGGCTGTGTGAACTTGGGCAAGTCACTGAATATCTTTGTGTCTGTTTCCTTGTCTGTAAAGGGAACAATGTATCTATCTGGTAGGGTTGGTGTGGGGGACAAGATACCTTATGCAGAAAATTCTTAGAGCTAAGCTTTTTAAAAATATATGTAACTGTCCGGGAAGATTCTACATGGTCCAAGACCCCTTCATCTTGCCCTCCCATTTAATAGTAAAATTGTTAACTGTAGAAACATGCAATGAATAAAATAAATGCAAAGCAAAGGGAAAAATATAACTGACACGTAGAAATATCTGCATTTGCAAATGGATGTGCCTCTAATGAGCTTGTTAAGGGAAGGAGACAGGAAACCGCCCTTTGTGGAGTGCCTCCATCATGCCGTTATGCTTGGTCTTAATAGACCCTTTTTAAAGACCCTGTACGCTGTATAACTTTGCTAGTAGATATTGCCATTTCCATTTTACACATGGGGAAATTAAAAATCAGGGATGTTATGTTCCTTGCCCTGGGAGAGGCTAGGGGATCCTGTGAGTGGGCTCAGAGCCTAGATTTGACCCACATCTTTCTGACCTGTGCTCAGGTCAAGACATGCTGCCGCCTTCTCAAAGTGGGGACTAGTTCCATCCATCCCAGGGTGAGATGGGGTTCCGTCTGTGTTTGTGGGATGAGGGACGTAAGCATTTAATCCAGAATCGCTCCGTCTAGCTTCTTTATGATAACAGTTCTGTGGTGGCATTCGGAAACCAGAATGAACGTCTGTGGGAACTGTAGGAAGGAAAGTCTATTTGGGAAGGCACGTCAGTGTTTGAGAATTTCCAGTGAATACTAAATTATAGAGAAAGGAATCAAGTATCTATTTTTAAATTTGGCAGTCTATAGAAAATATACTTTCCAAGGTAATATAAGCATTTGAGTGGGTTTTTAAAAACCTGACAGCAATAGATGATATATGATAAGTGCTAAATCTTTTGAAGATTTTGATTCTTATGATCAGTAAGGTCATTTCAAAAAAGCCTGGCCTCTTTTGATTTGATGGGACTGTACTCCTCGGGGCGAGCTGATCTATTTCCTTCAAGACCTCCGGCCATCAAGTAGCATACTGGGCTTAGGCCTCAGTGACATTTTTCCTCATTGTTTTAATTGCTAGAACTGAACAATTACCTAAAATACCAAAGAGAATTCACCTCTGATGGCTTGACAGAAACTCTAGATCATATATCAGGCAAAACCAGAAAACCAGATAGGATATCAATTATCAATATAAAAGTGCACAAGAAACCAGCCAGAACTAGTATTAGTCATATTTAGTCAGATGCTTGGTTTATAGCTAGAAGAACAAGCTAATGGAAGTCTCTTGGGAGAAAAAGGGAATGGGTATAAAAAATATTTGGAGTTGAGAAGAATGACATATGTGAGTAATAAAGGAGGCAAGAAATTGGAGATGGGGATGTGGGGGGGATGGGGAATGTTGAGGGAATTTTCAAAGAGAAGAGGAAAGATAGAGGCTATGATTAAGCTGCAAATAAGCAGGTTCAGACAAATAAGGTCTTTAAAATAATGTATTTTCTCACTACATTTGGCCTGAAGTGTCTTTTTGTAATCATGTTTTTTGCACACTTCCTATTCTTCTGACTCGAGGCATCGGACTTTCTTGGAGGGCTCTCCTCCCAGCTTCTCCTCCCCGGCCACATACAACCAGAAGTGGAGATTTTCTCTTTTAAGTCCACATGAGCCACCCCTGGCTGAGAGCTCTGTGTGGCAAGGCCCTTGTCCTTCCTCGCTGTACCCCTGAGAACCGTGCTTGCCTAGTCCATATTTAATGGATTTTAAGATGTGCTTTTCCCACCTAACATTTTAACATCTCAGAAATGGGATTGTGGGTTACAGTTGATGACCTGTCATATAGTTTTTTAATTGGCAATGTTTTTCCCTAGTGGTATAAAATAATAGCATCTTTTTTTTTTTTTTGTCTTTTTGCATTTATCTAGAGCCGCACCCGCGGCATATGGAGGTTCCCAGGCTAGGGGTCTAATCGGAGCTGTAGCCGCCAGCCTTCGCCACAGCCACAGCAACACGGGATCTGAGCTGCGTCTGCAACCTACACCACAGCTCACGGCAACGCCGGATCCTTAACCCACTGAGCAAGGCCAGGGATCGAACCCGCAACCTCAAGGTTCTTAGTCGGATTCTTTAACCACTGAGCCACAAAGGGAACTCCTAAAATAATAGCATCTTGACAGTCAATGGTGATACAGATTCAATGACCCATGGAGACAGGTGCCAAAACATTATTCGTCAGATGAATGCATGTGGTAACATAGTGCCTGGTTCTAGTTCAGGTAAAAATGAAATGCTTAAGGTTGGTTCTGAATTGTGCATTGGCCACAGGCAAGGAGGAGTGGAAGGCTGACCTGTGGCTGCCTTGGCTGGGCATCTTACTGGTGTATACTTTTCCTTTCAGTGGAACTGATAGATGGCATTGTTGTAATTTCAAGGGAAATGTTGAACCAGTTAAGACATATCCCTGATGAGTCAGGTATAAAATAATAGGCAGTACTTTTGCCTTAATTATCCAGAAAATTGCTTAATTTTCTGCTTTAGATTGCATATCCATCTGTATTTCTCTTGAAAGTTTATGAAGTTATGTAGGTAGAGAAACAATGGTTTCTCTCTCATTCTCTCTCAATACAGCAAGCTATAGATTTAGGATAAAATATGGTGTTTTTTTTTTTTTTAAATCAGCATCTTTTAAGCCATCATCATCACCAACACCATCATCTCTTAGGTTCCTACTCTACAGAAGAGATAAGTACACACAGGTGTACACATTTCCTATACTGCAAATTTTTTAATCCACCTACAGGATATCAACTTGTATAGGTAAAGTCACACCCTGAATTTAAGTGTGTGAAATACTGTGCTGTTTTATAGTGTTCAGGTCTCAATATACTTTGGCTTCCTTTGAATGGAAAATTTGAATTTGATTCTGGTATTGCAGCAGGAGCTGTTATACTGTCTTCTTTGTGTGAACATGGATGGGGAAAACCACACAAATATTTTTAAATGTCAAAGCCTGAGATGAGAATGGAGGCAATATTTAAATATTGAGCTTATACAAGGATAAGGCTTTCATATGAAAATTATCCTGATTATTAAGATATATGAAATACTTTGGGGTGGTCTCCATTATATAGCCATCTCAAGCAGTAGTGGTGTTTTTAACTTCTAAATCATCTGATAAATGTGTTAGCCATTTCTGGCTTAGAGAAATATTTCCACATTTGCCAGATAGCTTGAATTTTGAAATTATGTGACATCATTGTGTATATACAGATATAAAATATAGTATATGAAGGCAAATTTATACATCCCATGAAGAGACGTGGATACATCCATAAGGGAAGATGAAAATAAACTAGCACATTATAGAAGTGCTTATGAGCCTATGGCATTTAATCACTTATGCAGTATTTGGTATAAACATCAAAAACATAATTTGATGTTTATATATCAATACATAAAAATAAATAACATGGAAAAATAAAGTTGTAGTGAAATTTTCATTTTCATTTTTCCTTAGCATTTTTATTTTTATTATATATATTTTTAGGGCCGCACTCGTGGCATATGGAGGTTCCCAGGCTAAGGGTCAAATTGAGCTACCACTGCCAGCCTGTGCCACAGCCATAGCAACACCAGATCCAAGCCGTGTCTGCAACCTACACCACAGCTCACGGCAACACCAGATCCTTAACCCACTGAGCAAGGCCAGGGATCGAAGCTGTAACCTCATGGTTCATAGCGGGATTTGTTTCCACTGTGACACAATGGGAACTCTTTTTTTTTTTTTTTTTTAAGGGTGGCATTTTTATTTTTAAACAATGTTCTGACTATCATCAAATCAGACAAATTGAAAATTGAGCTGCATCAGTGGAGACAGCTGGTCTTGATAATTCAAACCCCAAAGACCTTTTCTTGAGGTGGTATATTCTCTTGTGTGTTTGCTCTGAATAGTTTCTTATATCCCTGACTTATTCTTTTGCATAGAAAGACAATATCTATAATTTAATGCAATCTCTATAAAGATTTGAAACCTTTAAAAAAAAATCTGAGTATTTAGTGTCATGGACACATCTCAGAAAGTGGAATTACTATGAGAATAAGTGGTAGTGGGGTGTGTATGTGACCCAGATTTTGAAGATATTTGTCTTTCAATCGACATACATTTATTGAGTGCCTACTGTCTCCCCAGTGCTGTGCTTAAAAGGCATGTGTTGTAGTGCAAACCAGAAATATTGATCCTTCTCATAGGAGTTTATATGCAAACAGGGAGTGTCCAGTGTATATTAAAGTGCCAGATGGGGGTGGTATGGTGATTAGAGAATAGAAATACACATTAACATATTACGTGTACAAAAAGGAATATGGGGTCATCATTTAATGGGGAAAAGATGGTGGGCTGGGGCCATTAGGAGTAGGTACCCCAGAGTTCCCGTTGTGGCTCAGTGGTTAATGAATCCGACTAGGAACTATGAGGTAGCGGGTACGATCTTTGGCCTCGCTCAGTGGGTTAAGGATCCGGCGTTGCCGTGAGCTGTGGTGTAGGTCTCAGACGCAGCTTGGATCTGGTGTTGCTGTGGCTGTGGTGTAGGCCGGAGGCTAGAGCTCTGACTAGACCCCTAGCCTGGGAACCTCCATATGTTGCGAGTACGTTCCTAGAAAAGACAAAAAAAAAAAAAAAAAAAATGGAGTAGATCCTCCGAGGAGTTGGGGCCTGGGCTGGTCCCTATAGTGTGGATGGGCAGTGGAAGTGTACCTCCGAGGAAGAGAAGACTATTGGTGAATGATGGGGGAGGGAGGTGAGCAGGGAGCACGAGCAGGCCACTGCCTGGACCAGCATCCTTCAGTGAGTGGTGAGAATAGAGTTGACTTGGTAGGTTATGGTCAGATAATGAAAAGGGTGAGAGCCAGGCAGCTAATTTTACATTTGGTGTTTTAGGCTATGGGGATCTGTATTAGGTAGCTGAGCCAGGAAGAACTGTTATGAAAGCCGTGCTTTCACAGCTGGGAGGATGCGAACGGCAAGGCTTCTAGGAGGCGGTTAGAACAGTCCAGGCACACTGTGATGAGGACAGGTGCTTCTCACAGCTGGAAAGGCCAGAAAGAGACTGCAGATGACTGACCGGAATTATTGGCCATCGAGGTCTTATGACCATGTTAGTATAAATAACTGGCAAAGAGTTCATCTCAAGCCAGTTTTCTTGTAAATTTAGATTCTGGATAAGACTTTCAGTTGAGTAAGTGGCCTGTTGCGTGCAGTGGGAAAAACGGAGATCCAAGTAGAGGCCAAAAACTGACCTGTGATCCAGAATGATTCAGGGATCAGTGTGATTTAATTGTAAAAACAAAAACACGAGGAGGAAAAAGGCTCTTCCATTTGGATTGAAGAGGGAGAGGGTCCTCCTTAGCCAGAGCGCAGTAACCCCTTCCCTCACAGACCAGCCGAGAGGCAGTGCTGCGCGTGCGCCCTGCAGTCACGCTGCCCGGGCTGTGGGCTGACCAGATTTGTGGCCTTGGGAGGGTGGGTTTCTGGATCCTAACAGGCGTGATAGCTGTGTACGCCGTTTAGAGTTGCTGTAAAAGCTCAATGAGATAGTACATTTAAAGACCTTGGTGTATAATTAGCGCTCAATAAAAGGTAACTAATAAGGGGAATAAAAGCCCTTTTTGTTGTATTCAACGCTTAAGAAGGAAATGCCAAAACATAAAACTCACATGAGAATTTAGACTCCTTGCTTTTTTTTTTTTTTTAAATGAAGAGAAAAATCTTATGACACGTAGGTTTTGACTGTGTGGATTTAGCTTACTCTTTACACCTTGTCCATGTACAGGACTCCAGAAGGAAAACTGGTATTTATCCAGTAATGACCCTAAAGGTTTTTAAGATCTTCATCAGAGAAAAGACATCTTACTGAATTTGCCGTCTTTACTAAGATAGAATGTTAGACTAATATAAAATGGTTTGGGGGGTGGGTGGGGAGGGAAGTCTTAGCTAAAACGAATTTGCTAGTTAATCCCCCAGATTAAATTATAATCCCACATCCCCTCGTTTTCCTAATTACCTATTTAAAAATCCCACTTTTCTTTTGGAAATGAACACCATCACTTTTTTGGCCAACTTCTTTGTTCATATGCCGGTAAGTTTCAGAATATAGCCATTAGGCACTTAATAATTGATCTGATAAATCAGTTTGCCTTTGGTCTGATTTAGGTGTCTGGAATGCATTTGGGACTTGTTATAGTTGTAACAATGAAAAAAAAAAGAGAGCAAAAATCCAAAATCATATGAGCAAGCATCTCTTGGAGTTGGAACTCCTCTTTGAAACTGTTGGGCTGCCTTTCCCCTACACAGATTAGCAAGGTCATGTTCAAGATTAAAATGAGCTGCGGGACGATAAATTGCCCTTTATAGCGGAAAAACATGCAAACAGAAAATGAGACCTAATGCCTTCCCGCATGCCCTGCTTTTTCTTTTTTCTTTCTGAGCCTAATACACCTATTTAGTCTGTTTAGTTTTAACTTTAGTTATGGTTTTAAAATTACAATGAGTGTGAGGATTGGAATTTTGTTCTTCCAACAGGAATTAGAGTATATGTAAAATGCTTTTCTCTCCCCCTTCCGGGAATGGATCTCCCTCTTCTCTGGGTATCTAGGCCAACTGCAGTGAGCATACCTCTTACAGGGCTCATGATGGAAACAGATCCTCCCAGAACCAGCAGGATCATAGCTTTGCATCTAGACTGGCTCTCACGTCATCAAAGTGCTGGCCCCAGCAAACGATGAAAGTACAGTAATGTCTCTTCAGATTGTGAAACTAACCATACGAAGTTATTTTTAGATTTGGAAGCACAACTTAAAAAAATGTGGTCGAATCCACGGTTGTTGTTGTTTTTTTCACGACCACAATGCCTGAGTTTACATTTTAAGTTTTCTCTTGCAAGAGTGACAGGCCTGTTAAGGATACTGATGAGTAGAACAAGAAACCTGGGAATAGAGGTTCTGGAATCAGTTCTCCTTTATTATAACTCAGCTTCCATCATTGCCATCTCTTTGGCTTATTCTGGCCATGCATTAACATCTCTTAACTGTTTCCATAAGTTAAATAGAGAACTTTATGCAAGTGGCACACACACTGTGATGCTTTCCTCAAAGCCCACAGCCTTCCGTCATTCAGGCAGCAGGCTTTTATTGAGTACCGACAATGCCCAGGGCACAGGAGCATCTTGGATGGGTATGCAGCGGACTCCATCTTCACAGAATTTCACCCCTGTTTTTTTATAAGGTCTTTGTACATTTACTTTATTGTATATCTAGATAGCTAGAGACATATTTAAGTATAATAGAATCATCCTACTTAAAGCCTTTGAATAGGTGCTCAAGAACTAACAACTGTATGTATGAATGAATGAACAAGCTATACGGCTGTGGCTCCCTTTTGGCACCTCTCCACAGTCTGCTCAGACTCCAAGGTCTCTCCTGTGTCTGGGGAGCTGGCAGGAATGTCTGGAATGCGGCAGCATCAGCTGAGTGGAGTTCCTCTCTGACAGATTTGTCCGGTTTCTTGGGCAGAAGGAATGGTGGCAAAAGATGTGGGAGCCACCTGTAGGCTCAGAACGCTCTGGAGCTCCCTCTTTAAACTATGGCGTATCTCCTCCTCCCCTCTGACTCCAGCCACCCAGCTTTGTTTCCCAAACGAGAGAGTGGGGCCTGGAAAGAATTTTGTCCAAATTGCATTCAACACCCACATTCGTGTTTA
>PVHT020000080.1:6714383-6789202 GCA_004024745.2 Catagonus wagneri
TCTGCTGAATTGGCCCCATAGAATTATTCTACTTTTTGAAATAGAACAATGCAGTCTTGAATTTTATTACAGAATTTAATGCCAATAATTGCTTAAAGTTTAATGAATTTCACTACTGATTTAATTGCTTTTGAGCAGTTCCACTTAACTTATTAAAAAGAAGCAAGGACATATTCATTTAATGAGCAGCACAAGTCTTGCCCTCACATCTGCCTACATTCTCTTTTCAATTAATCAATTACAGTCCGATGGTGTATAATTACACATTAAGGAAGTTATTGGCTAGCGCAGCGTGCCTGTCCCGGGGGTCTCATGAATACACTAATATAACACACCTGTAATGACCTGCGCTCAGTTCTGCAAATTATACTCATTTCTCTCCCTCTCTTCCTCTCTCTTTGCTGAATTAAGATGAGTGCAATTACCATTAACTTTTTGAGTCACATCT
Organism: Catagonus wagneri; assembly: GCA_004024745.2. Taxonomy (NCBI): domain Eukaryota; kingdom Metazoa; phylum Chordata; class Mammalia; order Artiodactyla; family Tayassuidae; genus Catagonus; species Catagonus wagneri. The sequence continues at coordinate 6,714,832 of PVHT020000080.1, forward strand.
CGTCAATGTGATGTGGAGAGAGAAAGTGGAAAAGAAAGACGGAGAGAAAAGTAAAAATGAGTGGAAAGACTTTATCTACGAGTATGTGAGCAATCTGCCTTTTGAAACTAGCTTCCTGAGACCTGCTCCTGCCATCACGGCCATGGTCGTCCATCAGAACGGCGTCTCCTGAATCATATCAAATACTCGAGAAAATCGGGCCAGCACTTTTTGAACTCAAATAGTGTCTTGCTTCCCAGCTTCCTTCAGTCTCCTGATGAGAAAAATAGGAAAACCTTTTGAAATCACATTCAGGCAAATTTGCTTGGCTTGTTTCAAATCAAACCAAACTCTGGAACTGATCCTCGTGCGGGAGCGCTAAGCCTCCGCATAGCAACTAAGCTGCGTTAAAAAGAAAAAAAAAATAATAGGAAAGAAAGAAAGAAAAAAGAACCCACTAAAAATGCAGCACAAACAAAGAGCAAATTTTACTGTGTTCATGGCCTAAAGGCTCTTGGTTATGTGAAGGGGTGTATTCCAGTCTGTCCTTCTGATTTATGCTAAATCAGTAAAACCCTACAAGAACCTCTTAATCCAAATTATATAGTCAGAGGCATTCTAAATGCCTGAACCAACCAAGTGATTTTAAGCAAATGCCCCGTTAAAATAAGCTTTTGATGTCTGCACAACTCCAACTCAAGAAGCAATCTGTTGACATTTTCGGCAAATGCTATCTTTGTCTGAGACAGAGGCAGCCGTGGCTTCTTCAGAGTATTTTTCAGAGTAAAGTGATTCTTCTCCCCTTCCCTCCCTCCTACCTCACAAAAACCCAGCTTCTATTATCTCCTCATGGAGGTACTGACAAGGTCAAGTCTCCTGTGATTAATGGCGGTCCATCAGGCCAGAAAGAAGGAAACATTGTTACTCTACTAGCAGATGCTCATGCACATGTAAATGAATGTGGTAAGCTTCCTTGGTAGGGGAGGATTTGCTTTGTTGATGTTTTCCATTCTGCAGCCAGTTTTGGGTATGCTGTGCGCTGTTTTCCCTGCTTCCAGCCACTGACCGTGCATACCCCGCCGTCACTTGGGCAATGCCTGCCTCTCCTGGGGGATGCCCAGGACTCCACTGGTCAGAACAGAGGATGTGTGTCAGCGGCAGAGGCACCCCGTGTACTTTCAGGGTGTGTCCTTTCCTGGCACTCCGGGCCCGTCGGGACAAATGTCCCTGCCGAAGGGGCTGTCTTCCTGTGTGGGCTCCGCTTGTGGCATCTCATGGGCCTCTATGGGGTTGAATTGTAAATAGTGGCCACCACATAAAACATGCCATCTGTACCCCTGTGGGTAGTAGGATGGAATACAAAAAAGATTTATTCCAGGAATATGAACTGATGTTTACAGACATGCCGGGGCTGGCTTTGAAAACACAGTGGAAAACTGTCTCAAAAGCAGTTTAAGTACCATGTAATAGAAGCCTGAAAAAAGTGCTCTAGGAGCATGAAGGAAACCTCTGTGCTCAAGGAGAGGCTCCAAGCTGGTATGTCCGCACCAGCCCCTTCACCCAGGGGTGGAAGGTACCGTGAGAGAAGGCAGGGCCAGAAGTGACAGGGTGCCTGTGGCTGTCATGCTTTGGGGGCCTGGAGTTGCCCCAACCCCAACCCCTGTAATAATTCCTTAAAAACCGGAGGGTAAGGAGATACATATGGTTTGAGCAAATGAGATTGTCATGGTGGGAAAGCTTCCTCGTTTATTGGGCTGGAATTCAGGGCTGTGTTGGGGGCATTATACCCCCAGGCGGACACAGGCACCGTGGCTATCAGAGTGATGACCACACATCCCGGGATTTGCACAACTTTTCCAGTTTCACGTACGTCATCTTTCTTCAGAAATCGGTGGTCCGCACGTGAGCTCTGGGGCCCAGCATTTGGAAGTGAGTGTGACTCTTGAGGACGCTAAGATATTGACCTATGTAATCCCAGCCGTGTGAGCTGGGATTATGATTATTGCCCTCTATAATACACAAATGAGTTTAACAAATGTATTGTCAAGTTAACTAAATGATAAATGTATTGTCAAGTCCTAAAGAGTTTAACAAATGTATTGTCAAGTTAACTAAGCAGGACGAAGAGTTTCTTGTTTCCCATTCATACGCCTCTGCTGCTTGCCCGTTGTGATTTTGAACGCTTGCTAGCAAATGCAGCAGCCTCGGTCTGTGAGTTGAGCCCTTTCCTACTGAACTTGGGTCACTTCTGTGTACGCAGCCTGTGGTTTCTATCTTGTGATGTGAGTTTATCTCTCTGCGCAGCCTGTTCTGTAGACATGGCCACTGCGTTTAGGAAGAGACCAGGGTCTCACCCAAAAAGATGGCGCCTCACGTTTCTAGACTCAACCCCACATCCCTACCCCGCACCGCAGAGCCACCTGTTTCCCTTTACCACCTCCTTCCGCTTCAGAAACCGAAGAGGGTGAGGGCAGGGGCGGGGCAGAGGCCGTGGCCTTCCCCGCTGCATGGCTGTCTGGGAGGGCGCCCCCTCGTGGCTCGTGGTATAATAACGCCCTCCCCGCAGGCCCTGAAGTTGGACCCTGTGTCTGGTCACAGACCTGCAAATCGTGCCAGCACTTGGGGACCTGTGAGTTTGATATTTTAGATTCTCTGAGCCAGACGCTGGTGTGTGTGTGTGTGTGTGCGCGCGCATCCGCTCACGTAGGTGTGCATGTGCACGCAGCAGCTTTTACTGAACGTTTGAGTCAGCGAGGGCTCTTCTCTAACAGGACTGTGGAAAGCTTAAATGTGACATTCCAGTTCATAAAAGTTTTTCAGCCACCTGCCTGCAGGAATTTCTCCCTGGCTGCATTTCTCCACACGTTCTGGTCACCTGTCAGCCTGCTCAGCGCCATCTCACCCGCCTCCTGTTTCCTTCTCTCACCTTTCTGCCCGCTCCTGCCACATGCTCGCGCTTCCCTCAGCTTTTTATGCTGAACGTAGCAGCCATCACTCAGGCAGCCTTTGTGCTTCCTCCTCTTCTCTGGGTACATTTCTCTTTTGTTCTCATATACTGTGTACTGTAATATCTCTTTCGAATTCCCAGTGGGGATAAAGCAAATCAAAGGAGGGCCGACGCTTGTACCAGAGTGTTAAAGACTGGCAGCTGCCATTTCTAGACCCATGGGGGGGCCAACAGGGCTGGGAGGGGGGACCCCGAGGTGGTGAAGCTCAGGGGTCACTGCCTCTCGCTCAGTTAGCTCCCCTTCTCCTACCAGAGACTCTCCTGCTGTAGCTCAATCTTGAAGTCTTCTAATTAAAGCCGAGGAGAAAATCCTAAATTTGCAAAACCAGTGCATTGCCGTTTTTCCTCAGTGGTCTGGGAGGAAACAAGAGTGATTTGATTGCAGCAGCAGCTCCAGCTGGTCCAGCTCACAGGCAGTGCTGTCCTCTGGAGCTGGGTTTGAGAACCACCAGCCCAGTCTCTGAGAGCATCGCAGGGGATGCAGAGCCTCAGCATATCCTGATCTGGCTCCAGAAAGCAATCCCAAGTCTTTCCTCAGACTGCAGGCTCTGGTTTGGGGTTTAGAGGATATGGTCCCCTTGACTGTGGGCTGACCCTCCTACCCCAAGCTGCCTCTAGCCCCTTGCTGTCAAAATGTGGTCCACCCACTCGCCCGCAGCCTAAGCTCCACCTGGGCCCCCCGGCAGGAATGCAGACTCTCAGGCCCCACCCCACTGTCCTGAATCAGAACCTACATTTTAACAGGATTCTGGGGGAGTCACGTGCACTCTAAAGTTTGAGCGGCTCTGGGCTAGGGTATGATGTCTTATTTTTTTATCCTGTAGATTTGGGTCTGCTTCAGCGAGCTTATCATTTTAGGACGTGTGCCCACAGCACCTTCAGAACCTCACACGCCGTCCTCCTTCCCCTGCTGGGGTCTCTTTCACAGCCGATGAGAAACTTACTGCATGCAGCAGACAGATTTCTTCCTCGCAGCTGAGAGTGTCTTGCTGGGAGTCCAGGAGGAGCAAATTGGGGGCTGGCGACAGTAGGGGGGATGGGGGACAGGGGTGGGGACACAGCCTCAAGGAAACGCAGCTGCTTGGGAAGTTCTGTCCGCTGCTTCACCGCCTCTTGAAGTGTGAGTCTCAGGGCTCCAATTTAAGAAAAAAGGTGAGGCAACTAATGGGAAACTGCTTCTGGTGCCTGGAATTTGGGCTTCCTTGTTTAATCTCCAGATGGAAAAGAGAGAGTTCCCGCGTGGCCTCTTGCCCTGGGGGAGGTGGCTCAGCCAGGTGGCCTGGGAAGTGGGGTCCACAGACTGGGCAGGGCCTGCACCAGGATTCACCCCCTGTTTTCTGCCAGCAGGACCAGGAGAGGTTGGCCTTGGCCGGCCTCCCTCTGCTCAGGCAGATGAGCACGTGCTGTGGGAAGGTAGCCAGGTCATTCCCAGTGCCTGCCACGGGATTTCAAAGTAGCTGTCCCCAAAGTAGCAGTCCCCCGTGGTGCCCAGCTTGGGGCTTAGCACCACCCCGTCCCTCCCCCACCCCCACCCCGCCCCCCCGCACCGTGTGCACTGAACAGGTGAGGAAGCTTAGCACATGGCCGCCTGGGAGGCCTAAGGTTTCTCCCAGTCTGGGGACAGAGTCTGTTGTCCATACCAAGAAAGGGAACCAGGGAGAAGGAGTGTGTGACGGGGGATTAGGGCCTGTGAGCTTGACCTTTTGTCCGGTCACGGGGCTGTGCTGTGGGTGATGTTATTAATATGGCTACTGTACATTTTCCAGGGCACCTGCTTTCAAATGTTCTGCCCACTGCTATAAATCATCAAGATCACTTAGGGCGCCAGCTATACGTCCCAGTCTGCCTTATACACCCCACCCACGGCAGAACAAATACAGGTCACATGATGTGTCCTGATTTCTTTTTTTTGGGGGGGCAATTGATGACGATTTATAGCACAACAGGAAATGAATGGTTAACTGAAAGGATCATGTCTCTGGCCACCTGGAATTTCTAGGACAGGCTCACTGTAAAACCTTCTGACCTGTTATCATTAAGCTCCCAAGGAACACTAGTGTGCCTCCAGCTGAGCCCTCGTGTTCTGCTGTTGATGTCATATATTGGCGTTGTTGCAGAAAAAAAAAAAGTTAATGAATAGAATTTTTTCCACTTGAGTTTCTCTACGAAAATCCCAAAGATGTGGTTCAATCTGGGACCGCATGACTTTTACCCCAAGCTGGTAAAACATCTCCATCCTTTTCAACCTCTCTCAGCTGTAGGGCACATGGACTTTGCTTCCTTAGGAAGCTCAGCGACCAGCAGTCTCTCAAATGTGGCGCTCCGAGTTGACCACAATTATGGTTGATTCTACCATGGGACTGAGGCCGGGGAGCTAAGTTGGGGAAAATCTGGTGGTGCTGAGAGGTGGAGGTAGGGAATGAAAAATAACAGGAAAACACCTGGGAAAAAAGATCCAGGGTTTGACTGCAGTTTTGAAACAATATACCAAAGTTGAGCCCTAAAGCTTTGGCGGCCCAGCTCTGCTGATTGGCTGTTGACCTTGGGCAAGTTACTTCACTTCTGATTCTCTGCTTGTTCACTAGCAAAATATGTACAATAAGGAGTTCCCGTTGTGGCCCAGCAGAAATGAATCTGACTCATATCCATGAGGATGTGGGTTCTATCCCTGGCCTTGCTTAGTGGGTCAGGGATCCAGCGTTGTGGCGAGCTGTGGTGTAGGTCGCGGACGTGGCTCAGATCGCGCATTGCTGAGACTGTGGTGTAGGCCGGCAGCTGTGGCTCTGATTCGACCCCTAGCATGGGAACCTCCATATGCTGTGGGTGTGGCCCTAAAAAAAAAGCGCAGTAATAGTGTATACATTAAAGGGCTATTAAGAGGATTAAATGAGAAAATACACATAGTCCAATTAACATATTATAAGGACTCAGTAAAGGATAGTTTGACTACTAAAAAAAAAAAGTTTTTCTTCTAATTTTTCTTAAGAAAAATTTTATACCTGGTACCTATTGTACCAAGCATATGCTAACACTTGACAAAGTGAAGAAGCAATAGAAAAAAAAAATTAGTATGAAGAACTCAGGAAGAACTGATTATGTGTAGTCCAGTAGTCTTTTGTGTGCATGCAGACAGCATGTTGCTTGAGGTTGGGTTTTCTTGACTACATACATGCATAATCATGTATATATATGCATCACTATGTACATGCATAATCACGTATATTTATGCATGACTACGTACATGCATAATCATGTGTTCTGGGTATAGCATCGTTTTCAGTTCAGCTGATCGAATTTAGCAGATCAGCATTTTCTGCTGTCCTCTGACCAAATGTGAGAGACTTTGTGTCAGTCAGGGTCCCCATGGCTGCTGGAGCTTCGGACCTCCCTTGGGGTCCAGCTGGAGAGAGGGGGACAGCTTGGTAGCCCTGAGCGTGCTGAAATTTAAGGGGATGTTCAGGGAAGGGAGAGACCACCCACCCACCCACTCACCCGAAATCCCTCCATCTGGGGTGATTTTCTTCGGGTTTTGATGCTGTCTAAGGTGCGAGTCTTGTTTTGACATTTGGGGTTTTATTTGCCTGGCATCGAGCCCCTGAAAGAAGGACAGATAACTTAGAGGCAGACAGACTGATGAAGGAGAAGATGGGACAGACAGCCTGCCTCTCGTACATCACAGTTCAGTTCAGAACCGGTCTTGTCTTTTCCTTGACCGCCCAGGGCAGCGAAGTGCTGTCCGTGACTTGGTGGGAACTTGCAGTGCGGCTGTTCCCCTCCACCTCGGCTCTTCCTAAATGGTGATCTCCGGACGGGGGTGTGATGAACGGGAAAAATGAGGGTGGTGTTGAGGTGCTTTACAGGGAGGCATAAGGTCCCAGGCCTTTTCTGGGAAGGATGATCTTTTCTTTCTGAGATTGTCTTTCGGCTGTGAGGTACTGAAATGTCTCTTTTCTTTTTTTAAAAAAAATGAAATTGCAGTGATAATAAAGAGAGGTTTTTCAAAAGTCTTCAGGCAAGGGACTGACATCGGGAGGCAAGCTTAAAAGCTGATTTTGAGTTTTCACTGACTGTGGAATCCAAAGCTGGGAAAAGCCTTAGTGCCCAGCAACCTCACTGTGACACGGTCATCTCTTTTAAAATGAAAGCTTTATGTTTGCAAGCGTTTTCCATCAGATACTATATGCAAAGCCGTGAGGAGGTGAGTTAAGAAACAGACATTGCCCTCAAGAAGCTCAGAGGCTGGGACAGGCAAGATAAGAACTCAAGTGACATCAGAAATTACGGTGACCTGAGCTTTGAGCAAGCGGAAAAAGGGCCAAAGAGGGGTCCCAGGGAGGGACTAATCACTTCCTGGTGAGGATGGGGAATCGGGTGAGTCTGCGGGATCTGGCTTCAGAAAGCTCCCTGCGCTGACCCGGGAGCAAGGGGCATCCATGCCTTTCGATCTGTTCTTTAACCCCCTCCCCAAAGAAGAACCCAGGGAGTATCATTTTTACCCCACGGGTACTCACACCCTCACTGCTGCTTTCAGTGTTCCATGAAAAGTGAGGCCAGACTCTCCCGTAGTCTTGTGATCTTAGCTGATTTTTGGTTACACACCCACCGGTGAAGAAAAAAAAGTTGGGTGTCCTAAATATTTTCTTTCACCACTTCAAGGGGTGTCTTTTTCACCCTCTGGGGTGTCCTACCCCACCTCAGAGATCAACCCTCTAGAGAAGAGCACACAGGCTGTTGAAAGAGACTGGGTTTTGTAGTAACAGCTCCTCTCGATAAGAACAGCCTCGAGACATGTAGTGTTAGGCTACGCATCCTACTCCCGAGCAGACCTCAAGAATACATTGATATCTGTGGAAGGTAGAGAGAAATTCCAGAACCGTGGGGCACGGTGCTGAGATTCAGCTTGTGGCGCAGAATCTGTTATCACACAGGTAGTTCGTACATCCCCCGGGACCTCGCTGCTGGATCCCAGGGAGTTTTCAGGCCCGGGGGGTGTGTGGCATTAGCAGCCCCAGTCCACGGTGTCATCTTGCCTATTGGCTCCATTAGGCACTAGGGATCCCAGTCAGAAGGAGGAGGACAGAGGTTCTAGAAGGTCTAGTGGGGAAAGCCTGCACTCTCCAAATCACCTCTGTCCCTGAGGAGGACTAAACTTGAAGGGAAACGTTAATTTAGGGCTGGGCAGTGGGGTCATGGTCTTAAAATGCTGCCCCGGTGTTCCCGGCTCTCCATCGTCTGGTGCCCTTTGACCCATTCCTGACCTGGGGATCCAGTTCAGGGAGGCTTCCCCGCCACAAACAAACCTCCCCAATTTCCGTAAGCCAGATTGGGGCTCACAGAGGGATTACTTCCTGGGAGTTCATTTAAAGAGCCTTCTTCTTAGTCACATCCTCTCTCCCAACTGGAGGCCACCGGGCTCAGCTCTGAGAAAGCAGCCAGCACTTCAGCCAGCCTCTCGGGCAGCTACCGAGGGTCAGGCCATGGGGAAGAGCCGGGAGCAGAAGGGGAGTGAGGCAGCCTCTTCCTTCCCCACAGCGCTCATCGGGTCCAGAGCTGCCTGGGGTCCCCCGGAGCAAGGCAGCTGGGCCAGGAACCAGAGCTGGCCCGTCTTCCTTTCGGGGGGAGAAGGGTCCGTAACGGCTCTCTGGACTGTCTGCTGTGAGACATTTCACAGCCGGAGTCTTTTGCCAGCTCCCGAAGAGTAAGGCGCGTATCAGAGGTGACTGCCCACCGAGGCGGCGGGGAGTGAGCAGGGCTGGTCTGCGAAGAAGGGACACAGCATGCCTGAGCGGCCAAGAGATCCAAGAGCCAATCCCCGGCTTTTACTCGGGAGGCCCCAGCAGGTGCCACGTGGCTGCCTTGCAAGCCCCGAGGGAGGCCCCACCCGCTGTGGACCAGCTGAGTCAGAAGCCCTGAGAGTGGAGGCCAGAGGAAAGCTCCCACGGAGATTCTAACGTGTTATAACCACTCAGAGCATCTAAAGGCGCTCAGGTCCTGTTCCAAGCAGTATCTTCTTGCTGGTTCTGAAAATACCTACAACTTTAATCTCTCCTCCTCCCTCCCTCCATCCCTCTCTCTCTCCCTTCCACTTCCCTCTCTCTCCCTCTCTCTCTCTCTCTCTCTCTGTCTCACACACACACAGACAAACACACACACACACACACCAAGGGCAGGAAAGAAGGAGAAAGAGAGAATAATAAAGGTTATTGAACACTTGCCTCCAGAAGAATTAAACATTTGCTCAAAAATATAACATTACCATAGTTACCCTTTGCTGGCTGTCACGGGAATATCTGGAAAACAAAATTATTCCAGCACGCGGGCGGGAGCAGGCCATCTGCTTGGCCGGAGCAGGTGTGGCTGCCGGGCGGGTCCCAAACACAGAAGTCTCGTCCTCTGGTTCCGCTTCCCAGCCTGCCCAGCCCGTCCCATCAGGCTCAGAGGCGAGGGCTTGTGGCAATCGCCAGCCCCCAGGCGAGGCCCCCGTGGAGCCGTCTGAGCCTGGCGTGTTTATTGTCTTTCTTAATGGGCGTTCTCCGGGGCGGGGGGGGGGGGGGGGGGCCTCTGGTGGAGCCAAAGAACAGACAAGGGCCAGCAACAGCAAAACTCCCTGCAGATGTGGAATCTGAAGGCATCCAGAGGAAGCAGGCCTATTTTTAGCGGGAGGGAGAGTGCAAACCGTGATAGTCTCCACGGGCTGCTGTCACTAACATTTGTCTGTAAGCAACATTTTCCTACTTAAACATGACAGCCCTGCACATTGAAAAGGACCCGCACTTTGCTTACTGAGTAAAAGCCTTGGCCTTCCCTCGGCCCGGAGGGAGGACCTGCTCCATGCGGTCAGTGGCCGGGCTGGGTGCTGGGTTCATCTCTGCTGCCATGGATAGTCCCATGTCCGCCACCGATGGCGACAAGGACGCTCTTCTTTCCGGTGAGAAAGCTGTGCCATGTTACCTCTGTGGGCAAAAACGTCCAGCGCGCTCTGCTCAATTAAGCATGCATGTGTGGAAGTACAACGCTCAAATGAGCAGGAATAAAAATATATTAAATTTGAAGAAGTTAAGCAATACCATCGGGAAAGCGCGTGAACTTGAGGTGAACCCAAAAATGTCAGAAAAGCGAATCTCAGAAACCTGAGCTCCTCGGCAGTTTACCAGACCCCCGATGAGACGTGGGCACTGCGTCCTTTATGCCCTGTGTGATTATCTTTCCCAGATCGATACCGGGAAACCTGGCACACAAGTTCTTTTGAAGCTGTAGGGGATGAGCCCTTTTCTAGGTTCTATTAGAGAATGATTCACTATTAACGTGGCATGAAGATGACTTCTCGAGGCCCCGAAGATGACTTCTCCACATTCCCACTGCCCCCCCCCCTTTTTTTTAGGGCTGCACCATGGCATATGGAAGTTCCCAGGCTAAGGGTCGAATCAGAGCTGCAGCTGCCAGCCTGTGGCAGAGTCACAGCAATGTGGGATCTGAGACGCATCTGCGACATACAATCACAGCTCACAGCAAGGCTGGATCCTTAACCCACTGAGTGAGGCCAGATCAAACGCACCTCCTCAGGGACTCTAGTCGGGTATGTAACCCACTGAGCCACAGCGGGAACTCCCCCCACTGCCCACCTGCACCTGTCCACCCTGCTGAGGTTGGTGTTGGTTATTAGCGTTCCTACTGGTCAACAGCTCAAAATTGAATGAGAAGAAACAGAGAGAGAGAGAGAGAAAAAAAAAAGATGGGGCAGCATCGAGAGCCTCAAGTTGGCCTGGATGCAGCTGCTTTGATTATCCCTAGCTTGGGTTGACGTTGCTATATACGCACAGAAGTCTGAACTTTTTTAGACAATCAGCAAAGCAAAGCAAGAGGAGTTGAAGGGTTTGCTATCCTGGGGGCACTGCGCTTGGGGTAGTGATTTTAAAATGTGGTCCCCATACCAGCTGTATCAGCATCACCTGGGAACTTGTTAGGCAGATTCTCGGGCCCCCATCCCAGACCATAATCACAAACGCTGGGGCTGTGGCCTTGGAATTTGTTAAAATTTATTATATGGTGCTAGTATATATATAACATAACATTTGCCATTTTAACAATTTAAAGTATATACTTAGTGGCATTCTCAATGTTGTACAACCATCACCACTATCTTTTTCCAGAACTTTTTCATCATCCCAGACAGAAACTCTGTAATCATTAAGCACTAACTCTTCACCTCTCTCTCTCCCCAGCCCCTGATAACCTCTGCTCTACTTTTGGTCTCTCTGAGTTGCCTATTCTAGATATTTCACACAGGTGGAATCATGTAATGTGTGGCCTTTTGTGTCTGGCTCCTTTCACTTAGCATAATGTTTTCAAGGTTCATCCATGTTGTAGCGTGTATCGGCAAGTCTTTCCTTTTTATGGCTGAATAATATTCCATTGTGCCATAAATGGCACGTGTGTATATCCCATGTTTTGTTTATTCATTTATCTGTTGATAAACATGGGTTGTCTCCATCCTTTGGCTGCTGTGAATGGTGCTGCCATGAACATTGGTCTGCAGTACCTGGAATCTGTGTTTTAACAAGATTGCCAGGTGATTCTGATATGTACCTAAGTTGGAGAAGCTCTGCGCTAGAGTCCAGAGCTGTCTTTATGCAGGAACTTGAACCCTCAGTGCAGTGTGCCCTGCAGCTTCATCCATCTCAGCCAGGATCAAGGCAGTGGCATTTCATTTCTGCTGCAGAAATCAGTATTTAGAGTTTCTCGAGGGTCCTTCTAAGACTGATTCCAAAAGAAAAATGCCTGTCCAGATCAGGGATTCTCTTTGACTTTGTTTTAAGGGTGATGCCTCAAAATATTTCAAAGGGATGGCAGAAAAACTTTTATTTAAAATATATAACTGCCCGTTTGTTGTTGCTTGGAGTTTCACTCATGTGTTTTGTGTTACCCCATTATGGCCTCGATATTAACTATGACCCACTCTACTCCTGTCTGTAGAAGTCAGCTTCCCCCCCCCCCCGAGAATTGTAGAAATAGTAGATGGGAAGAAAAGAAAGAAGGAAAAATGTATTTGCTGTAACACAGATGTTTGGGTAATGTTCGATGACTATTGCCTTAAGAATGTACAGGCCCCAATACCTTATTCTCAACTCATTATTCTTCTTACTCAAGAGAGGTTAAGTAGCTTGCTTGTGGTTGCAGAACTAGAAGATGAAAAGGCACCAATCAGAATCCAGGACTCAGTCCAAAGTTGCTGAATAAAGCAATTCATACTGGCTGTGGGTGGGTTAAAAATTTTACCCCTTTGGGGTTACTTGGATTTTTAACAGAGGACTCGTGGATATATAATTTTTTAACCTAAGGATAAATCTTTAAAGACAGAATGTCATCCCTGAAGAAGAGAAAGGGGAGTTATTTCCAACAACTACAAAAATCACACCATGGAGTCTCCTGCATGCTAAACTCTAGCGATCCCCGGAGCGGATCAGGATCAGCAGAGCTGTGTATTTCACCTTGGGCGTCATTTATTGATTTTTTTTTTTTTGTCTTTTTGCCTTTATCTAGAGCCGCACTGTGGCATATGGAGGTTCCCAGGCTAGGGGTCTAACAGGAGCTGTAGCCGCCGGCCTACACCACAGCCACAGCAACGCGGGATCCGAGCCGCGTCTGCAACCTTCACCACAGCTCACGGCAACGCCGGATCCTTAACCCACTGAGCAAGGCCAGGGATCGAACCCGCAGCCTCATGGTTCTTAGTTGGATTCATTAACCACTGAGCCACGACGGGAACTCCGGGCGTCATTTATTGAGAATGAAATGGAGGTGAGATGGAGGCAGCCCGGCTCTGATGGTTGAAAGTCATGTTGCCTTCAGGACAGTGGAAGCCACTGAGGATGTTCCTCTTGGATGCGAAGGCCAAGGGCACACACACACCCCGGCGGCCGTGTATATGAGGGGCGGCTGTGTGGAACCGGATGCAGTCACGCTGAGTGGCTCTCAGGGAAAGGACTCTGGGTCGGGGTTGCAGGAAGGCAGATCTTGTCTCAGGGTTAGAAAGAGATTGTTAACAAGAATAGGACAGACACCCTTATGAAGTAGTGAATCCCCCGCTGGCAGAAACATCACAGTTGAGTTAGGTGACCAGCCAAGCATACTGTGGCAGGGCTCCCTGCACTGCCTGGAAGGGGAGATAAAATTGACTCCCTGGACTCCAAGGCGTTAGGACTTTGAACTTCCAGAAGGTGCAGAATTGTTATATGCTGAATGCAAAACCAATGTCGAAAGGGAATCTGATAATCTTCTATCATTTTCACTGCTTAAAAGTATGTCTCTCCTTGTTTTTTAAAAAATGAAATCACTCAGCATCACTGATGGAAATTTCTGAAATATTTAGAGTTAATTATTCTTGGGGGATTTTTGTCTCCTGTTTATGAATTCAGTGGGAGCATCAGTTTGAATATCCTCTGAAAACTGTGTACTGCTCTGACCTACTGGCATTTCCCTTTTTAGGCTAATAATTGGGAAGCTCAAAATGGAGCCGCTCAGTAAGGATCTTGGGAGCTAACAAAGCAGGAAAGACCCAGCTGGAGTCTGAGGCAAACACAGGGACTGTTTGTATTATTATTCTTCCCATTGCATTCGGCTCACATTAGTGAGGTCTGAGGATTTGGGTGGCATGATCATAGTCTTCAGACATCTGAAGGATGCAAACACTGAGGAAGGAAGGAATTTATTTAGCCCGAGACAAGGGGTATAATTAGGGTAAGAGTGATGGAATGAAATTAAGCAAAGAAAGATTTAGACTGAATATTAGCGGGGGTACTTCCAAGCAATAGATTGATGAAGCTTTTAGATATTTTCTAGGGAATGTGGTCCTCTGTTTTCTAAATCATTCGAAAATCAGAGGGACAAAGGCTGAGATAATCTGGAGGAAACCACAGTCTCTGGGGATCAGGCAGATGGAGAGTGCGTAGCTATTTCTGCTTTCTAGTCTGGCTTATAAACATGAAAAGCTCAGTGGGCGATCTCCTACTGAATGACTTCTGTCTGCTTATAGCAAGGGCTTGCCTTTCGTAAAACCAGGTATTATTCCAAGGTTGGTGTGTTCCCAAGGGTAAAATGTGAATGTGAGAATCAGAGGAGAGTTCTGCAGAGAATCTGGGCTGGAGCAGGCACCTGACTTCTCCACCTGCTTGTCGGTCCGCCTCTGAAGGGCAGGAAGAGGAGGTGAAAGTCAGTCCGTTCCTGTGGTTGGTGGGAATGGGTCTTGAAACTCTGGGCTGAGACACCGGCTCCAGGAAGCACTAAATGCTGTTGGCTGAGAAAAATGGAGGCCCTTGCAGAACTCTCCTTAAGCCCAGAGCTTTTCTTTTCCTACATGCTAGGACGCTACTTGTTCTTCCCAAAGCCTTGCACACATAACTCTTTCAGGATGCGCTCAGCTTCGGGGGACCACAGTTTCCACAGTCTAGGACTTGTGGCTTTCCTAGACCAGCCATGCTGGGCACCTTGCATTGCCTGGGCGGTGTGGGACCCGGCTTCCTTCTGAGACTAATTAGAGACATTTGCATTGAGGTATTTTGCATAAGCCATTCAGTTGTACTGACAGGTAAAACAATAGAAAGAGATACTGACACTTGGTAGAGATTTTTGTTTAATCTCTTGAGACTGTCAGTACTCCTGGCTTCCTCCGTGGTCATACAGGAGCAGCTGTGGAGGCGCTTTTGCTGTTACAGGGGTAGCTCCCGTCTAATTTTCCACTTTGAATCCTATGTCTTTTTTTTTTACTAGGTAAAATGGAGTTTTGCTTTTTAAAATAGACCGTGACTGCCCAGCTAGCTTCATCTTAAAAGTGAATACAATTCTTACATTGAAACCAAATCAGAGACTGCCCGATGGCGCTAGGTGAGGGGCCGAGCAGAGCCGTGGGTCTGATGATTACCGTAATCTCTGGGGCAGTGGACCCTCGCTGCGTGGGTTCTCCCTGTCCTTGGATTTTGATGGTCCTGCCTGGCCTAGAATCCTGAATTTCACTGATGCCCAGCCTGAGGCCGTCCAGGCTGCATTCGGGCGTTTGCGAAGCCCTCATCTCTGTCCCCAGAATGTTCTGTGTTTGAACCAGGAGAGGACGGACAGGCCGCAAAAATCAGAGTCAGAAACCCAAAGCAGCGGAGAGAAGGGCCGGGAGCTGCCGTCAGGGATGATGAAATGGGAGGAGGGCAGGCCTCAGCCGAAGCAGCAGCTTTCCCCAGAAGGACAGCGGCCACCGGGCACCCGAGGAGAAGTCCTCTCGGCGTGAGGGCGCTGTGTAAAGCAGGGTTAGCCTCTAATGAGGTTTTTTGTGTGCTCTGGGTTTTGAATTTTTCTGCTGGCCTCTCATCCCAGTGTGGGGCAGTAGCCAAGGAAACCCGCACATGCCTCCCACATCCATTTCCTAACCCTGGTTCTGAAGAGGGCAGGGTACCCCCCCCACCCCCTGAGGTCTCAAGGGGCGTCATAAAACCCTCCAAAAAAGATGAATTTGGATTTTTGCTAATTTAAAAAGTCAGCGTAATAATAAGTGTGTTGGAAAACGGAAGACACCGCCTTCTAAAAGGGGGGTAATTACGGTATTGGATGGGACTGAGCAGAGGGTTAGTGTCGCATTTACTGTTCCTGAACATCAAAGATGTCTTAAGCTAGGAACACAGTTGTCTCTCTCAGTGTGACTCCCATTTACTGCGTGTCGAGCTGCAGGAAGTCCGGCTGATGTAAATAGATTAATATTTAAAAAGTAATACAGAAGAATGAGGCTCCAAACATGTAACGTTTAATTATTAAAAACGCATAATGGAATTCCAGTCCCAACTCATGTCTCACATCTCACTGGGGCTCAGCAAAAAACTCAATTAGCCGGCGAGTCTGCTCACCCCGTGGCTCATTTTGTCTGTCCCAGGCTCAAGCCCGTATTCTCTGAAAGTGTCTAGAAGCATAGGCGTGGGCAACTTAGGCAGTCTTAGGTTTTCTCATTAGATAGTTGTTGTCAAATTGATGGGTGAAATAACATAAGTTGTTAACTGGACTTAGAAAAGAACTTGAGTTAATTCCAGCTGCTAGAACATGGAAAGAAGGTGACCTGTTAGAAATTTCAGTATCGGAGTTCCTGTCATGTCTCAGCAGTAACGTACCCAGCTGGCATCCATGAGGACACAGTTTGGATCCTAGGCCTCGCTCAGTGGGTTAAGGATCCAGCATTGCCGTGAGTTGTGGTGAGGTCACAGACACGGCTCAGATCCTGTGTTGCTGTGGCTGTGGCTATGGTGTAGGCTGGCACCTGCCACTCAGATTTGACTCCTAGCCTGCGAACTTCCACATGCCATGGGTGCGGCCCTAAGAAGGCAAGAAAGAATGAAAGAAGGAAGGTAGGAAGGAAGGGGAAAGAAAGAAAGGGAGAAAGAAAGAGAAATCACAGCATCAATATTAATATTAAGGCATTCTTGTTCCTGTTGGGTTTATCAGGCCATGAAGTATTATAGGATGCAGGCCTCTGATTGGAAATTTTTCTTAGCCCAAGAATAGTTAACCACCCGATTCCTCTCCTGGCCTTGAGGACACACTTGTCACTTACTTTTGCCCCGATGCCTGTGATGGAGACTGGCCAAAGGAAGAGATCACATGATCACTGGGGCTTAGAGTAGAACAAACCCTTATGGACCAAATGAATTTTTTTTCAAAATCAGTGTGCCAGCAAGGCTGGTTGGAGTAGTCTGCCTGCCTTTCTCCCTTTTTTTCTTTTCTTTTCTTTTCTTTTCTTTTCTTTTCAAGGCTGCACCCTCAGCATATGGAAGTTCCCAGGCTAGGGGCTGAATTGAAGCTGCATCTGCTGGCCTATGCTACAGCCACAGTAACGTGGGATCCAAGCCACATCTGTGACCTACACCACAGCTCATGGCAATGCTGGATCCTTAACCCACTGAGCGAGACTAGGAATCAGACCGGCATCCTCATGGATCCTAGTTGGGATCGTTAACTGCTGAGCCACGAAGGGAACTCCCTGGACTAGTATTTCTTGATTTTTATATAATAGATATAGATATAGATTTTTTTTTTTGGGCTTTTGTCATTTCAGGGCTGCACCCACAACATGTGGAGGTTCCTAGGCTAGGGGTCTAATCGGAGCTACAGCTGTCAGCCTGTGCCACAGCCACAGTAACGCAGGATCCAAGCCGCCTCTGCAACCTACACCACAGCTCACGGCAATGCTGGATCCTTAACCCACTGAGCGAGGCCAGGGATCGAACCCGCAACCTCATGGTTCCCAGTCGGATTCATTTCTGCTGAGCCATGACGGGAACTCTGATTTTATATTTTTATTCAGCAGGACAGACAGGGTTAGTCCTTTGGGTATGAATATGAAAATACTGTTAGGCCATTTGTCTTTCTTCTTGCTGTGCTCTAAGAGTTTGCGCCCTCAATTGTGGCACCTTGATTCTCATGAGATGCTCATGCGTTCATCTGTAATGCAGAAAATGCAATGGTGTGACCTAAAACGCTCTTGGGAGGAGCTTCAGGGTTTGGAAGGTCACACGGGAGGTAACAGTATTGATGACATCCTGTGGGCTGGCGGGCTGTGGGGTAGCCAGAACTGAGAGGGCAGAAATTGAGTTTGCAGTGACTACAGAAGCTGAAACCACAGGGTGAAATGTAATAGGGTCCCGGCCTCAGGGCACACGGGAAGCTGATGAGAGCTGAGTGGGGAGTTGTAGGTCTGAGAAAAGTGCTGCCCAGGGACTGATAACCTTGATTCCCAGCAGGACGGAGCCTGCAAACACACAGAGGGGCAAAGGCATGGGAGTTATCTTCACCTTCTCTTACAGTTTGGGTAACCCCCAGCAGGCGCATGTGGGAGCCCTTACTGTGTGCAAGACAGAGCTTGGGGTGTGGAGGCCCAGGCCCAGTACTGCAGAGGAAAGCTTTAATCAAAGGAAAAATAGGGGAGTTCCCGTCATGGCTCAGTGGTAACAAACCCAGCTAGTATCCATGAGGTTGTAAGTTCGATCCCTGGCCTCGCTTAGTGGGTTAAAGGATATGGCATTGCTGTGAGCTGTGGTGTAGGTCACAGATGTGGCTCAGATCTGGCATTGCTGTGGCTGTGGTGTAGGCCGGCAGCTACAGCTCTGATTTAACCCCTAGCCGGGAACCTCCATATGCCACAGATATGCGCACCCTCCCTCCCTCCTCCAAAAAGGAAAAATAGTGAAGTCTAGCTTTGCTGCCTCTGTCTTCCATGCATCCAGATCCTAACAGTAGCATTTCCCAAAGTGTTTTTCTATAGGATCCTACTAGGCAAAAAACATTCTGTTTTTGGAAAGTTGAGGAAGCTCTGGATTAGTGAAGTTAAACATTTCTTTTCCGCGGAACCTCTCAGAGGTTTAAAAACAGCCCTGTGCGTTGAGACCCTCCCGGAGTGGCATAGCGTGTGCTACTTTCCCCAAACTCGCTTGACCGTGGAATCCTCTTCTAGGGGCAGAACACTGATGGGACCGCTGTTTCTCACAACACTCTGTAGGCACGGAGTTGGGGTAGGAGTGGTCGATGAGAATGGGGGGGGTTGCCATGGGTTTAGCGACAGGCAAGAACTGGGTGTAGCTGTCACATTTCTTTTCCGTGGCGACCCTCAGAAATTGTGCCGGTGGAAAGAGGCATTTCCTGGTGTCAGCTTCCTTCTTCCCTGGGCTGTGGCCGCCCTGGTCACCCCACACCCACAGCCGGGTACACAGTAGGCTGCTGCCAGAAGGAGCTCCGTAACCACAGGAGGACGTATGGTGGGATCATGCAAGGACTTTGAAGTCACTGCCTCTTCCCAAATTTCCCTCATCTTTTAATAGAGACTAATAATGGAGAGGGCTGTGGTCAGGATTCAGTCAGAGGATGTACATCAAGCTGGGCTAGAGGCTTGATCTTCCTAAAGGTATGGAGACTTGCTCTGTGGAAGCCCAAGGAAACAGGCAAGACAGGAAGAGCCACTGCTGCCTGTCCTCGTGGAGCCGGGGCGGTCGTTCTGGCAGCAAAGACGGCCCTGCAGTGCTCATCACTGGGCGACTGGACTGTCTTATTGCCCCAAGGAATGGGCATTGTTGCTTCCCGCTCCAGCCCACGGCCTTTGAGGACTTGCAGCTCCTGCTGCATGACTTCTGCTTCTGCCACTTGCAGCCCTCTTCTGCCCGCTCTGCCTCAGGCCTCTGCTGCCCCAGAGCTTCTGCTTACTGCCTGTCCAGTGCGGTCCTCTGGCCTTATGCCCGCAGCCGCCACTACTTAGTCTCTTGGGATTTTGTTGATTCCCAGCTCCCCAAAGAAGAAAATCTGATCAGCTTGTTGACTTGATCTGTCCGCACCAGACGGACGCCCATTCCCAGGTCTTGAGGTATTCTTGGGTCCAGCCTGCCATGGCCGGGAAAGCAGCAGGGCTCTGGCCATAGCGGGCACTCAGTGTCGAATGGGTTCTGTTCTGATACAAAGGTAGTTCCTACACAGCCTTCTCCTCCTCTGCCCCCTTTCCTGTTCCTCCCGCTTCTGTACATGCCAGTCCACACCAAGCGCACGCCTGAATAGAGCAAATCTATCCAGTGGCACTTTTTTTTTTTTTGTCACTCTTAGATACGAAGCACAAGAGGAGAGACGCAGTCTCACCTATTTAGACTATCCCCCCACAGGCCTTTCTTTTCTGTCTTCCCAGGCCTGAGGGTCAACGCACGGGTGCTTGGGTTAGGCTGTGCAGTCACACTCGTTTCTCTTTTCGCCCAGGAACCAGTTGTCCAGTGGGTCAAACGGAAGGATTCTTCTCCCTTTCATTTCCTTTTTTTGGAGTAGACCAAAGAATGAGGTAGTTAGTTATATGGGGATCACGAAGTGGGGAC
This sequence comes from Catagonus wagneri, assembly GCA_004024745.2. Taxonomy (NCBI): domain Eukaryota; kingdom Metazoa; phylum Chordata; class Mammalia; order Artiodactyla; family Tayassuidae; genus Catagonus; species Catagonus wagneri. Next base: position 6,734,689 of record PVHT020000080.1, read on the forward strand.
TTTTACTCAAATACTGATAATGGACATACAATTGTTGCTAATCTCAATTTACTTATCTGGCTGCTTGTCTCTTTACAGACTTCTGTTGAGTAGTATTCCGATAGTGTCTATTGCACCACTTGAATTTCCTAGAAGAAAGGAGTTGTATCAATAACAGATGTGTTTAAACACAGAACGATGCATTACCTTGTCCCAGGTTGTCTTGCTTCAAACCCTTTAGCGCTTCAGACATTCAGCCTGGATGGGGAGGTGGGGCTGGGCTAACCCAGGATTTGCTTACGAGGCTGGAATTGTAAGACGGATGCCCAGGGGAGAATCTAGCGTTACTGGAGTGTTGGCTTTCAACTAAGGACGCAGCCCAGCGGGATGGCGGCGTTCACAGAACCAGGGTGGGAGAGAACCAGCCAAACCAACGGTCCGCAAATACTCAGGAAGCTTTTCAGAGACAAAGGAACCAACATTTGGATCTGAAATCAGAAGCAGTCTAGGAGTTCCCGCTCTGGTGCAGCGGGCTAATGATCTGGCTTGTCTCTCTGGAGGCGCTGGGTTCGATCCCCGGTCCCCTGGGATTAGGATCCAGCTGTGGCGTAATTTGCTGCTCTGGCTCAGGTTTGATCCCTGGCTCGGGGACCTTCCATATATCATGGGGCAGGGAGTGGCCAAAAAAGAAAGAAGAAAAAGAAGCAGAAGCTGTCTGGTACATCCTTCCTGGTTACCTAAGAAACTCACTAAGTAGGTGTCTTCACACTGATTTTAATTAGCCAAAAAGACAAGACAACGGGCAGCCTAGATTATTTCTTTTTCCCAGGTTTGTGAGCCCAGCACTCTTGGCCTTTTGAATTGGTAGCATTGTGTACCAGATGCCATAAATGTCACATTTGTGTGTAACTGAGCATAAGGGATTCCATCGGTGACTCTGGCCCGGGTGACTGGTGCTGGCCTGAAGCTGAGCCTAGGGCTAAAACATCCGTGAGCTAAAGACCACAACCTGGCCAGCGAATCTCCTCATTATTGCAATTATGTTACTGTCAGACACTCCACAAGTCCTTGGAAACACCATGGAGAGAATTTGGGGGGTTGAGTGCTTTGTTGAGTTGCGTTTCTGGGTTTTTTTTTTTTTTTTTTGGTGGTGTGCTTTGGACTTTGAGGTGCACATCCTGGGAAATTTCATAGTAGTGGATTTTCTCTTTGATTTTAAGAACTGCGATTTAATAAAAGAATAATGAGTAAAGAAGAGTGTAGTTCGACCAGCTGGCTCTGTTTTAAACCTGTAAAACAGAACACATCAAAGGCAGCAGGCACGACACAGGAAGAGATGGGAAAATGAAAAAGGGGCCAGTCCATTTCCAGAGTAAATAAAGTCACGAGCAGGAACAAACAGTGGCTTCTGCCATCTCTCTGTCAGTGCGGGGAGTGGGAAGGAACAATTTACTCTGGGTTGTGGGCACAAAAAGATAGAAAACAATCTCAGAGATAACCACTGAGATTTGAGGCGGGGGCTGTGCCTACTGGAGCTAACATATAGAACTGAAATGTAAAATGCCATGTGCCACCAACATATCTAATAGTTGGGTAAAATTTAGGAAAGTGTATCCTTGCATGGCAGTCCATGCACTTGAGGGGAAGTGCAAGATGGAAATTTTAAGAAAATTAAAGGAAATAGCAAAAGAATTTGGGGGGGTATTGAGTACAAAATCTGAAGTAGATGTTGAAGCTGAATTAATTAGCAAAGAAGCAAGACATGGGACCACTTACCTAGATATCTGTTAAGAATATTATTCTCTTAGAAACAGCAATTGATCCTTCTTCTCAGGGCCTGTGGACAGTTCTGAGAAGGTGGAGACCCTGTGAGAGGAATCCTACTTGGATCACCTGAGGATGAATACGGGGAGAGCTGTTTGGTGTGAGGTTGACTGGAAGTGACCCAGCCACCCTGGAAAGTGCAGTGCAGACAGAAAGAATGCTGGAGGGGACCAACCACCCACCCCTACAGTTTAGAAAAACAGACTTTTTTTTTTTTAATCCGAGGAAAGCTCGATTCATTCCCCAAATCAGAGGCTCAGTGTAGTTTGTGGGGATGAGGAGGACAACGTGGAGGGCGAGAAACTCTGCAAATGACTGTTGTGGCAGGAAGGCTAGGGTGCGTGGTGGGATAAACTCTGGGGGGAGCTGGCCAAGGTGATCAAAGGAACCATTAGGGCCACGTTCACGGAAGGAACAATAAGTAGAATTGGACAGATCGGTGTTGAGAGCAAATGGTGTAATATTTAACCAGAAAGGGTGAGAAGACAGAGGTGAGTGACTCTTACTTGGTTTCTTTCCGTTGACTCCATAAAGAGAATGCTCCTTATACCGGAAGGGGTAGAACAGATGCCATAAAGAAGACTCTGAATCCCACACTGGGGGCAAAGAGGGAGGCGAAGAGCACCTGCTACACTCAGATCTCCCTGCTGCTTTGAGGGAATTTACAGATAATTTCGTATCTACTTTTGCATAATCTTTGTCCTGTGGGGATGAAGGGGAGAGGTTTCAAAAACACAGAAAGGGACTAAAATTTCAAAACTGGAAAAAGGGATTTCTGATTTCTGAAACTCTAGACCCGTAGGCTTGATGGCTTGCTCTCAAAAGTCCTTGAATATATCATCAAGCAGGTGGCTGATGAGCACTTGAGAGAAAAAGGTTTTGGTTGACCAAAAACTCGAGTGAAGCAAGCAGCAGGGCAGGGTGAAGAGAAGGCGGGTTGGACGTTCTGATCTGGATCCCGCCCCGTTGTTTGTAGGCTGTGAGAGCTTACGGAAACCACATCCTCTCTTTGAACTTTTGTTTTCTCATTTTCAAGGAAAACGGGAAAAACAGTAGCTCCTTTACAAGTTTGTCATGAGAATTAAGAGAGAACAGTGAAAGCTTCAAGCTTGGTACATAACAGAGATTCCAAAACTGCTTGTCTTGAAAAAGCAAATAGGGGTTCCCATTTGAAAAGCAAATAGGTGGCTCAGTGGGTTAAGAAGCCAACTAGTATCCAAAAGGATGTGGGTTCAATCCCTGGCCTCGCTCAGTGAGTTAGGGATCCGACATTGCCGCAAGCGGTGGTGTAGGCTGCAGCTGCAGCTCTGAATCAGCCCCTAGCCTGGGAACTACCATGTGTCACAGGTGCAGCCCTAAAAAGAAAAAGAAAAAGAAAATTCCTGATAGCAGGATACGAAGGCTGAGAAAGCACATGCATTGTGGGGAGGCATTCTTGGAGCGATGGTGTTCCATGCAAGAGGCAGCAGAGTTCCCTGGACGCAGTGCCTGGCCGGCATGCTGCATTCTGTTTGGGCTCCACCCAAAAAGGAGCATTGCCAAGGTGATGTCTGTGCCTGGGTAAAGGATGCAGGAGGACAGACAGGATAGGAGGGCTCGGGAACTTGTCCCTGGGGAATGGGTGCAGGAACTGGGGATGTTTAAAAATAAAAATCCAGGGAAACTATCCTGACTCTTTTAAAGGACAGTTTTAAAGGATAGGCTCTTTTGAAAGGAGTTCCTGTCGTGGCGCAGCAGAAATGAATCTGACTGGCATCCATGTGGATGTAGGTTCGATCCCTGGCCTTGCTCAGTGGGTTAAGGATCTTGCGTTGCTGTGAGCTGTGGTGTAGGTTGCAGACGCGGCTCAGATCCCGCGTTGCTGTGGCTGTGGCGAAGGCCGGCGGCTACAGCTCCGATTTGACCCCCAGCCTGGGAACCACCATATGTCACGGGTGTGGCCCTAAAAAGACCAAAACAAAAAAGTATTTGAAAGGCTGAGATTTGTGCTGGGAGACCCTGGTGAACGGAACTCCTGTCAGTGGGTGGAAGTGACAAAGATGTTGATGGTTAAACTTTATCGTACTCAAAGCTGTCAACAACAAAAATCAGCTCCGCAGGGCCCTGCACTGTATTGCAACCCCCTTTAGAAAGATCACCACCGTGTGAGTCACCCTGGCTATGTGCTTGCATCTGGATGGTCTCCCTGTCCCAGGAAGGTGAGTGGCACTTGGACAACCATCTGTGTGGAAGGAAACCTAGGCTTGCCCAGGGAGATAGGTTGAGCTTGACCTGTGAACTTCCTTAGAGGTGTCGATGTCTATGATTTTGAAATGTCCAGACAACGTTATTATCAACTACAGACCTACCTTAGACATACTGCGAGTTTGGTTTCCAGAACCGAAATAAAGCAAATGTCATAATAAAGTGAGTCACATGATTTTTTTGGCTTCCCAGGGCATATAAAAATTATGTTTACATTGTACTGTAGTCTCAGTGTGGAAACAGCATTATGTCTAAAGTAATGTACCTACTTTAATTAAAAATTACTTTATTGCTGAAAAATGCTAGCCATCATCTGAGCCTTCCGCAAGTTTTAATCTTTGCACAAGAGTAAAATAAAAATCACTGATGACAGATCACCGTAACACACATGAAATAATGAAAAAGTTTGAAATACTGTGAGAATTACTGCATTGCGACACAGAGCCACGAAGTGAGCAAATCCTGTTGGAAATAAGGCACGAGTAGACTTGCTCGATGCAGGGTTGCCACCAACCTAATATGTAAAAAACCCCGTATCCGAGAAGTGCAACAAAGCCCAGCTCCATAACACGAGATGTGCCTGTGTTTATCAGTCATCTTAATCCTGCAGTCTTAAAAGAAAATGCAAAAAAGTCCTTGAGATAGTGGGGCCAGGAGGGACTCTGAAACCAGATAGATCTGAGTTAAAATCTGGATCTGCCATCTATTATCTTCATAGGTAATTTTGGGCCAGTTATTTAACCCGTCTAAACCCCAGTTACCTAGATGATAAGGTGCTTGTGGAGATTAAAAGCGGTAATCCACGTAACATGTTTAGCATGGTTACTAGGGCTTAAATAATGCAGGCTATTGTTACTCATATGCTCTATTATTATTACATGAAACTGGCACTTCCAGTAGGCACTGTAATAAAAGCCATAGCTTTTGATGGAGTGTCTTGGAGAGATTTGAGGAGTGGTCAAAGATTGACACCAGGGGTTGAATTGGGGCAATCCCGGCATCGACAGGAAGGAGCTGGTTCAGTCTGGAGCCTGGGAGCAGAGAAACGTGCGAGACTGTTGAAAGGAGATTGAATGAGGCATTTCAGGGAAAGCCCTTTGCAGGCATCTGGGAGAGTCGAAGCTATCAGTATATAGTTGGCAAATAAACGTGAGGTCACCAGGAGCAGCTCTGAACCTTCGAGGCATCCAGAGAGGGAGCTGAGGAGTAGGCTGCCCGAGGAGCTGGGAATTCTGCCCGGCAGTGCCCTTGACCTGGACCACCTGCATACACACAGCCTTGGTCCTCTGCTATTTCAGCGGTGCCATATGAGCACAGCACCGATGCCAAAACACAGCCCGAGTAGGTGAGGCCGGGAGGCAGGTTCACATAAAATCCCTAGGAAAAGAGACTGTTTTCAAGTATCACAGATAATAATTGCAATCTTTGCAAAGGGCCTATTTTTGATGTACGATTAGCTGTGTGGCAGAATTAAGGCCATGTGTTTTGAAAAATGATTTTTGCCATTTCCTAAAAAAAGTCTATATGAAGGAAGAAGTGGGGTGAGTGACCACAGAGGAAAAGAAGCCAGGTAGCTAGTACACTTCACTTTGTAACACACCACTTTGATGCATCTCCCTTTATGCACCAATGCAACCCGAGGTCCCTCCCTACAGCTTTTTTAGGCATATAGTCACAAACAATGAAACTTCAACTATTCAAGTATACATTTAGGACACAGAGAGTGATCACGATAAATGCGATCAAAGATATATTTGAAAAGAGATTCAGATATCTGCTTTGAAAAGGAGAGTTATAATAGCCAAGGTAAATTTATATCTGAAAAAAAGATTCAGATATACATTTGAAATAAGAGGAGTCATAGGGTTAGAAGAGCAAAGGGGAGTTGGATACCGAGAGAGCAAAATATTAAGACTGTCTTTTAGTTAAAGACTGTTAGTTGAATTTAGAACAAATCTGGGGAAATGAGGTTTGTGCACATTTCTTCCCTGACTGATAATAGACAGATTTTGAGCTTCTTGAGGGCAGGTGCTGAAGCTTTCCTGCACTGTTTGACAGTTCAGTGTCTCTCTTGAGCACAGCACAGTACTTATTTTTGTGTAAACAAAAGCATTACAGTTAGAAGCTCGGTTTTTCTTAAGCTTCGGTTTGAAGCAAAGATGGTTCAATAAAAACAAAACTCTCCCTTGTGGCGCAACGGGTTAAGAATCTCACTAATGTCACTACAGTGGCCTGGGTGGCTGCTGTGGCTCGGGTTCAGTCCCTGGCCCGGGAACTTCCACGTGCCAAAAAAAAAAAAAAAGGGAACGAAAAACAAAAATGTGCAGGCCTCCTGTTTCTGCAGTAGATGCTAAGCTGTATGGGCGTGGGGGTACATCTTGCTTAACTCATGCCCCTGGGTTCTAGCTCAGTGCCCGACACAGCATGAGCCCTCAGTAAATGTGCACTTATGAATAAATAAATCGAATTATGGGATGGCCACATTTTCCAGGCAGGTCATAGTTGGAATATCTAGAGTTGATAAAAAGCAGAGAAAATCGAGTCACCGGGCATGGCTGCAGCGTTTCATGGCTCTCTGCTTTTATGGACCACAATTTCCCTGTCTGCAGTCGCTTGCTGATGCTTTCTTCCTCATGTTTCCTGGGCGGTGCGTCACTATGGATGATCTGAGTTTATGGCTGAGCACCTGAGGCTCAGTGTGATTAAGTACCTGTGCCACAGGAGCTGGAGGCTGGAAGCGTGGGCTAGATGATGTCCGAGTTTCCGGTCGGGGCTAAGTTTCATTGCTCTGAGATCTCCTGGGCTATTTTTGTGTCCTCTCAGGGCCGCAAGAACTGGAAAACAGGCAGACATTTGGCACCAGGTAGACCAGATTTTCTGATGTTTGGATTTTTCAGTTTCCATCTGGATGGCTTGTGTTAAGAAGATGTACGTTGTATTTATCTAGCTTAAATGAAGCAGAGAATTTTGTGATAATATGCTAATGCATTCAAGAGACCCGATATGTCCAAACAAAGGGGAAAATCACCTTCTTCTGAATCATGTGTTTGGCCCTGAATGTGGACCTGCGGTCCCTAAACACAGGAGTCCATCTCTTGCTTTGGCTGTGGAAAGAGAGACTTGGGTCAGTAAGGAGCTGTTTGTCAGCGTTCACTGAGATCCTGAAAACCAAGCCCATGGGAAAGAGAAGGATCTTCCCAGGTGACCTGAGCTAAGGTTCTGGAATCCAGCTTAAAAGTAGAACTCGAGTCATGGTATAAAGTTCCCACAGGGCAGTTTTCTGTCTTTTTTTTTTTTTTTTTGTCTTTTTAGCATATGGAAGTTCCCAGGGTAGGGGATGATTTGGAGCTACAGCTGCTAGCCTACATCACAGCCACAGCAATGCCCGATCCTTAACCCACTGAGTGAGGCCAGGGATCAAACCTGAATCCTAGTGGATACTAGTTGGTTCTTAACCCACTGAGCCACAACGGGAACTCCCTGCCTTTTTTTTTTTTTTTTTCCAGTGGCTGCACCTGCAACATATGGAAGTTCCCAGGCCAGGGACTGAACCACAGCTGCTGATCCTTTAACCCACTGTGCCTGGCTGAGGATTGAACCTATACCTCTGCAGAGAGCTGAGCTGCTGCAGTCAGATTCTTAACCCATTGCGATACAGCAGGAACTCCACAGGGCAGTTTTTTAATAAGATTTTCAATTCTAACAAAGATGCTAATTAGCCTCTCTTTGAGTTCCAGATACTTCATGAGGAGAGAGGGGGGAGGGGGGAAAGGGGAGAGAGAGAGAGAGTGAGTGAGAGAGAGAGAGACAGAGAGAGAGAGAGAGACAGACAGAGAGAGAGACAGAGAGAGGGAACTACAAAGCGAAACAAAGCAAAAAGCCCCAAATAAGGTCCTTAAACAAAAAGAACTGTGTAGCAAATATCATTATGTTGGATTCTAAACCTGAAGAAAGTTTATTTTGAAAATGAACTTCTCAGTGAATTGGCTTTTTAAAAAAATAACAGCCCTTTCTGGTTCTAAATCCTTTTCTAACTTTTGTGTGGCTGTGCATGTCTAAGGCTAGGTCATCTTTTTCCTTCCTTCACTATGATCCATCTTCGCAAGGAAACTTGGAGTGGTACGCTTGGTCCCCCCATCAGGGTTTGGCGCACCGCTGCGTGCGGGCTTGCCCCCACGTGCATTCTGCCTTGCAGGGCTTGGGTCATCCTGTCTTCAAGGCATGTGATGCTGTGGCTTCTGGCCCTTCCTTTGGAAGAGAGTTCTGCCATGTAATGAGTCAAGCAGATCGTTCGTCAGCTCTGTTTTTTAATAAAACATGAAGAGCACAGTTTATGGCTTCCACTATTCAAACAGAAGTTGAGCTTAAGAGGAATTATTCATTTTAATGGTTCTAACGCTCATTTCCAAGCAGCCGTGCTGCTTTATTAAGATTTTGCCTGAATTAGAGAATGACTAGCCTTGGAAAAAGTAGACTCAGCAGGAGCTGAATGGGTGATGGGCAACTGGGATGCTTATAGGCCTGTTGCCCAGCTCCTTGTCACCTCAGACAGTTCCTCTGTCACCCTAGAGATGGCAGGATACAGGATGGGGGCTGGGGTCTGTGAGATTCAACATGTGTTTGCCCAGGGAGAAACATGCTCCGTTCTATCTCAACAACAGGTAGGCTCCTAGGAAAGCCTGTATGAAAACCTCTGTTTTCCTCCTCACACTGGCACAGAAACATCCTCCGAGTGAATTAAACTGAACTTAAGCACTTGGGCTGTTTCTGGGACATCAGCAGCCGTGAGGGGGAGGCAGACTAGAACTGAAAAAGATTCTCTGTGGAACGAGGTTTCGGATATGCCAGGCACACAGTCTTTATCTGTTACTGCTATTAGCTCCATTTCACAGATGAAGAAACTGAAGCTGGGATTCTCTTAAGGTTACACTGCTAGGAAGTGATGGAGGCCAGACTCACACCCACATCTGATTCCAGATCCCATGTGATTTCCGTATCCTCTTTTGCCAACTTAGGCAGCATTGAATTGGGCCCTGATGGAGGCAGTCTAAACCCAAAGGAACAGTCGATTCTGGGGCCATAGGACTCCAGGGTCAGGCTGGAAGAGAGTATTTAGATGGGGCCAGTCTGAGTCCTTCACCTCATGCTGTGTGGTGATGATCTACAGGTAAGGCAGTCCCAGATCCTTCCAGCACCGACCACCCCTGTGCGTGTCTCTCCATCCTCCTTTGTTGCGTCTCACTTGGGTGAGCCCATGATTTTTTGAGCTAGCGTGGACTGCAAGGTCAATGCCACATTTAACAGGCCAAGATCTAGAGAATCAGCCTCTAAAGGCAAGCTCCAGTTTTGGGTAAGGGGCCACAAAGTCTGAGCTGTGACCTGGGTGCTGTATGCGTGAAAAAGCGGGAGCATGTGAAGATTTTGTTTTGAGTTTCAAGTTGTTGATGGCATTCGAAGGATTGCTAGTATCTTTTTACTGTTTCGTGGCTGCAGATGTCTTTGCCCAGATGAGAAAGATTTCACCAAAGGAGTTTCTTGATGAAACATTGCCTGATGCCAGGTTACCACTCAGAAGGCAGCGGTGGATGGGTCCCATTAAAGGATGAACTTCAGTCCCACAGCCAACCGCTGATTAATGTGTTAATTAGAAACCCTGTCCCCCACTCCGATCCGGAATCCTCTCCTTCTTCTTCTGAACCCAGCAGAATGTATCTACTGTGCCCACGTGGGTAACCTCATGACATACTTTGGCTTTGACTTTGGCCGTTTATATAAAAATAAAGGCTCAGTTGCCAACACGAATAGCTTTCTTTCTTTTCAGGGGAAATACAAGATGGAAAGAGTTATAGGAACCAGAAGTCATGCCTTTCAGTTTTCTTATATCAAGAGCAAGTGATATTTCTGCTGAGGCAGTGTCTTTTGAGTCGTTTAGCGGTGTAGGTTGCCACATTTATTTCACAGAAAAGGAGTGAATCCATCAGGCCACTGAGCTTATAAGTACTACCCTGGCAGTCAGCCACTAAAATATAAATACTCTAAATGGACTAAAGGAAATGTTCATTCTGTTGTTTAGAATTGGACACATCCCAGGAAGGTAAATTTAATCTTTTTGAGGACGGCTGTTAGAGGGTTGAATGGAATCCGCCTTTGTTTATCTCCTTTGTGATCTTTTTGTCTTCCCGGTGATACATTATGTATTTGTGATACGAAGCATTTCAGCTGTCTCGCTCAATGGCCTCACATTAGCTGATTGTTGGGTCCCCAGATTGCCATCGTTAAACAGCCTCAGCCTCAGCTCTGTCCAATCTGGGACCTGTTAGGGAAAGAAGTGGAACCAAAGAGGCCAGGCTCCAACAGAAACAAACCTGGGTGGAATTAGGGGGAAATCATTCTGGAGCCCAGTGAGTTGAGCTCTGCACTTCTTGGTCTTTATCTTCTAAAATATCTGAAGGAATTTTGGTACTTCTTGGCATAATGGGGAAAAAGATAATGCCTCAGAAAGTTTAAAAATAATTAAAGCCGTCTGTGGAAAAAAAGAAGGGACAAATACCCCATAACCCCACAAGTCAGAAAACCATGGTTTATGAGACACAAGCTGTGTATTTCATGGATATGCAAATGTTAATTTATCAAAGAGAGAGAGCTACAGTATATATTTTCACCTAACTACCACATCTTAAGTAATCAGCTCAGGCTCTTAAGATGAAATCTTTAATTACCAGAAGTGTGTCATTAGTTAGATGTAGAATGAATGATGTGCTGGATTTTATTGCTTCACATGATATAGCCATTTGTGCCATAAATTCATTGACCTAATCTGAAATGATGAGTCCCTGTAAGACAGATGTGATTCATTACGTCTTAAGTGACAATTTTTTCCTCTAATAATTCCTTGCTTCATCAGAAAGATTGCTTTACTGTATTTTTAGACCAGTGTTCAGAATTGAAATGTAGTAAGACAAGGATACACACACATTCACACTCATTAACCCAAAATGAGAGAGTCATAAACTGTCACATTGTTACCTAAATACTTTGGGATGTTGCAGAAAATCAAGTAGGTAACCATTAGGCTTTTGCTTTAACTGGAAAGTTTGCGAAATAGGATTTGCATTGAATTCTGATTCTGTAATTCTTTTATGTAGCAATAGGTAAAATACGGTGGAGAATTCTCATTGGATAATTGGGATGGACCTAGAAACATTCCTGATTTTTCAATGAATTATTGAAAGTGAAGGAAGCGAAGGGAGAACATTTAATTTATATTTAGATTATTTTTTGTGAGTCTACTTGAAAATATTTATTTAGCTTGAGGAAACAGAGGAATTCTCTGGAGGCAAATAATTCAATCTGGCAATTTGAAAACCAATTAAGGATTTCAGAAAACTCTTTCCCCTTATGGTTAAAAAAATATGCTCCAAAAGAAATGTGCCAGAAAATTTGGTATATTACTTTAATTAGTTTAATTCATTGATAATTTTTTTTAGTTAATGATTAAAGAAGCTGTATTTGCTCCTTCACTTCAAGCTTAAAAGTTTATATTTTGAAACAGAATCAGGTGACTTTATTTCATACTGGGATTTAAATGTCATGTCGTTATACATAAAATTCATAAAAATGATCAGTTTTTTAAAAATAATATCTTACATGTGTCGACCTTTCACTACTAGTTAAACGTTTATCTAGATGAGAATTTTGAGAGTCTGATAGATTCTGTATGTCTCTTCTCATTAGAGGCAATTCTGTAGTTATTTGTAAACTAGACATCTCAACTATGATAAAAAAAATTCTCTTAATTCTGGATAAATTTGAAACGTAGTGAAACACAGGAGTGTGTTAGCATTGACAGTGAAAAGAGTATTCCGATGTTAGACCGAACAAAAAGCTAATGTTTTCCAATAAATACTTGTTATTCAGTCTCACACTATCAAGGATATTACCTGCAAATATCAGTGGGGAAAAAAATGTGAGAAGGAAAAGAGTGGATTTACACATACAGACCCACATCTGCCATGAGTGTGTATACTCACAATCAAATACTAGCGTGCCACCACTGTTTACAGTTAAGGAAAGCTGAGAGTTAAATGAGATGAATAATCAAATGCCCAGCATATGTTGTTTTTACATTGTTTATGTGACCAGTCATTATTAAAATTTATCATCTTTTAATGCTATCAGTTTACCATAGTTAAAAAAACAACATGCACCAGCAACGGAACAACAGACACCCTCCTCAACAAAAACAGGGCTGCATTTAGAGCAATATTGGAACCAGGGCTTTATTGAAAAGAGATTCTGATTCAATGAACTCACTATTGCATTGTGTTTCAGATTCTTCCTCTGCTGCTGTATGGCTGAGTACTGAGGAAATGACTAAAAAAAAAATAAATAAGAAAAAGAAAAAAAGATTGTGTGTAATGTTCAGTCAGAAAAGTAAGGCACTGAAAGAACTATTGAAAATTTTGACATCTGTTTATCTGTTTATAGCTATGGCAAGATTACTCATATTAATTCTTGTTTAAAATGCCATATGAAGGAAAGACATTTGTGCAAACAAGAGTCATATTTGAATTGTAGATCATGTCTTCACCATCTGTGAGAGCTGATGGTGTTGCAAAATTAATGTGTTAATGAAATCACAATAATTTCTCCAAAGTAATGGGCTCTGAAGCCGAGAATGACTATTTTTTGAACTTTGATGTCTAGTGATTTCCAATTGGGAAATGCTCTCAGCCTTTAATTAGTTCTGCAGCCCAACTTTAAAATAAATTTGGTGATGTCTTTCTTTTGCCAGGAGTAGATTTGAAGGGGGGGGAGCCATAAAAAGTTTTGGAAAACGTCCTCTGGTGTTTGAAAAGTTGTTAAATAAGACTGCCTGCCAAGAAATGTCACCAAAAATTCTGACTACTGAGAGAGAGTGGGCAAACAGCTCAAAAAATAATTCTAGCTTGCCGCAACATCACAGGTTGGGAATAGCTAAACCTCACACAGACTACATGACCAATTCCAAGTTTCCCCTTGGAAGCCAGGCATAATGATGTTCAGTGCTATGTGTTATTGGTTAACACAGCACTCTCCTTCCAAAGGCATTATCGAACAGTCAATAGTGTAAAGTGACTTCACGTGAGCAGAATTTTAAGGGTCTATTTCAAAACCCACTGAACTTTCTGGAGAGTCCTTCTCGCCAAAGCCATTTAGACTTACAAGTTTGCTGAGCCTCTCTGACCAGTGAAAATATGTGGGCAGGTATATGTTTTCCTTTTTTGTCAGCTCCACCTTTAAATCAGGCTTAAAGGAGATAACAGTTTCTTTATCCCCCTTTTTTTTTTTAAATAGGAGATGGTGGTAATTGCTATTCTGAAGAGTTAATATTTATAAAGCAATTCTGGCTTCCAAAGGGAAATCATTTCACAAACATTTAAGAATTTTACTTCTTAGAAGGAAACACTTGAGCCTATTTGAAAAATTATGAGAAATTTTGAAAGACCCTACCAAAGGAAATTGCTTATCTTACTTCTGTCTTTGTTCCTGTGTTGTAGGTATGTGACTGGTGTAAGCACATAAGACACACAAAAGAATACCTGGATTTTGGGGACGGGGAAAGAAGGCTTCAGTTCTGCAGTGCAAAATGTCTCAATCAGTACAAAATGGACATTTTCTACAAAGAGACACAGGCCAATCTTCCAGCTGGGCTGTGCAGCACATTACACCCTCCCATGGAAAATAAAGCAGAAGGCACCGGGGTGCAGCTGCTCACTCCAGACTCTTGGAATATCCCTCTAACAGATGCTCGCAGGAAGGCCCCCTCCCCGGTGGCTGCAGCTGGCCAAAGCCAGGGCCCTGGCCCATCGGCGTCCACCACCGTCTCTCCATCGGACACTGCCAACTGCTCCGTCACTAAAATCCCTACGCCAGTGCCCAAGTCCATGCCCATCAGCGAGACTCCGAACATCCCTCCTGTCTCCGTCCAGCCACCTGCCAGCATCGGGCCTCCCCTCGGCGTCCCGCCCCGCAGCCCTCCCATGGTGATGACCAACCGCGGCCCGGTACCGCTGCCCATCTTCATGGAACAACAGATCATGCAGCAGATCCGCCCGCCCTTCATTCGCGGACCGCCGCACCACGCCTCCAACCCCAACAGCCCTCTGTCCAACCCTATGCTCCCCGGCATCGGGCCCCCGCCGGGCGGCCCCAGGAACCTGGGCCCCACTTCCAGTCCCATGCACCGGCCCATGCTGTCGCCTCACATCCACCCCCCGAGCACCCCGACCATGCCGGGGAACCCCCCGGGCCTGCTGCCCCCGCCACCTCCAGGCGCGCCCTTGCCGAGTCTCCCATTCCCGCCGGTGAGCATGATGCCAAATGGCCCGATGCCGGTGCCCCAGATGATGAATTTTGGGCTGCCGTCCCTCGCCCCGCTGGTGCCGCCCCCCACCTTGCTCGTGCCGTACCCGGTGATCGTACCCCTGCCCGTGCCCATCCCCATCCCCATTCCCATCCCTCACGTCAATGATTCCAAGCCTCCCAACGGATTTTCCAGCAACGGGGAGAACTTCATTCCGAGCGCCCCCGGCGACTCCTCAGCGGCAGGAGGCAAGCCAGGCGGACACTCCCTGTCCCCCCGGGACTCCAAGCAGGGCTCGTCCAAGTCTGCGGACTCGCCACCCGGCTGCTCCGGCCAGGCCCTGAGCCTGGCGCCCGCGCCCGCGGAGCACTGCCGGAGCGAGGTGGTGGACCTGACGCGGCGCGCCGGCAGCCCGCAGGGCGCGGGCGGCCAGCACGGCTTCCCCGGCGTGCTGCAGGGCCCGCAGGACGGCGTCATCGACCTGACCGTGGGCCACCGGGCCCGGCTGCACAACGTGATCCACCGCGCGCTGCACGCGCCAGTCAAGGCGGAGCGCGAGCCGGGCGCCGCGGAGCGCAGGACCTGCGGCGGCTGCAGGGACGGCCACTGCAGCCCGCCCGCCGCCGGCGACCCGGGCCCGGGCGCCCCCGCGGGCCCCGAGGCCGCCGCGGCTTGCAATGTCATTGTGAACGGCACGCGCGGCGCCGCCGCCGAGGGCGCCAAGGGCGGGGAGCCGCCGCCAGAGCAGCCCCCGCCGCCGCCGCCGCCGCCGCCGCCCCCCGCGCCCCCCAAGAAGCTGCTGTCGCCGGAGGAGCCCGCGGTGAGCGAGCTGGAGTCCGTCAAGGAGAACAACTGTGCTTCCAACTGCCACCTGGACGGGGAGGCGGCCAAAAAGCTGATGGGGGAGGAGGCCCTGGCGGGGGGCGACAAATCAGACCCGAACCTTAATAACCCCGCGGACGAGGACCACGCGTATGCTCTGCGGATGCTGCCCAAGACTGGCTGCGTGATCCAGCCTGTGCCAAAACCCGCGGAGAAGACTGCCATGGCGCCGTGCATCATCTCCTCGCCCATGCTCAGCGCCGGGCCCGAGGACCTGGAGCCGCCACTCAAAAGGAGATGTCTCCGAATTAGAAATCAGAATAAGTAAAAGGTTTGTATGTCGACCGGGGCTCTTCTCCGCACGAGTCAGCGCACCTCTCCTTACTTCTTGCAAAGCAGAGGCGAGAGAGGGCGAGTTGTATTGATAATGATTTTACCTTGCGTGTTTTACAGTACACCTTGTGTGCTCACATACCATCATCGTTTGATCCAGTGTCGCTCCCATTTTACAGCTGAGAAAACTGAGTCCTAGCGTGTAAGTGCCATGCCCTAGGTCACTTACTTAGTAGTAAAGCCGGGTCGTGAACCTGACCTGAAACACTCTCTGCTTAATTCCACTTTTATTATTAGGCTCTTCTCTGTAATTCATGCTGTTGAAGTAGGGGAGGCATTAAGTGGAGGAAGGAGGGGTTACTTGGGACCCACAAAGGTTCAGTCATGAGGTTACAAGGCTGTGGCCAAAGACAGGCTGAGCCACTTCCCGGTGCTGGTAGATTCATTGGCAAATGTCCCAACTCACCAAATGTTCTCAGTAACCAGGGGATTCCCTTTCCAAAATGAGAATAAACACTAACCTTCTCACATGCTTATGTTAACCGAACCCAGACCACGAAGCCCCACTTGCCAGGCTGCACACTGAAGCAGCTCTTGTTCCTGGGGTCGCTTCCTTCGTTTGTCACCAACCAGCATTCCCCAGGGTGGGCCTTAAGCATCACTGACCAGCTATGCCTTCTCCCCTTTTTGGGCTCAGCGCCTCAGCTGGTGGGTAGCTCACCTCTGAGGCAGTGGGAGGCTTTGACAGGGAAGAGGGCCACTTTGCTGAAGTGGGTAAGAGTGCACAGCCCTGACCTCACACGGAGGGGTGTGGGGGGGGGTTGCAGTGGGCGGGGTGGGGGGTGGGGATCCTGCTTAATACCCAGTGACCTATAAATAATGAGTCCAGAATTTCAGGGAGGGGAAGGGAAACTAGCCCGTGTGGTGTGTCCGCTGTAGCCCCGTGGGCCTCATTTGACCTTCTCGCCAGTCCTGGTGGAAGAGGCATCATTTGCATCTTACCAAGGAGGAAGCTGAGGCTTGGAGGTGTTGCCCAGATCGGAGGTGGTGAGTGAAGGAGCCAGCATTCAGCTTGGGCCTGCTGGACCCTGAACTCTCTCCTCTGTCCACGAGGACAGCAAACAGGCTAACGTTCAGGTGAGGTTTACCAGCTGTTTATGGAGAGAAAAAGGATGGGAAATGAACACTTAATGGGCACATAACTTGTGCACCACTCTCTCCAGGAGCTGGGGAGATACAAAGGTGAATATGATGCAGGACCTGAGCTCGAGGCTCTTACGGTCTGCTGGTGTACACCTGGGGAGGAGGGAGGCCTGGGTAGGTGAAATGAACCTTCTGGGACGAACAATTGCTCACATTTGTAGGTGCAGGCCCTCTTCTAAGTGTTTTCCAGTAATGTTTATTTGGATCAAGATCCGTTTAGCAGCCATTATTGTCTCCATATTATTGAAGAGGAAACTAAGACATAGAAATTGGGTACCTTGGCATTTCCATCGTGGCGCAGTGGCTAACGAATCCGATTAGGAACCATGAGGTTGCGGGTTCCATCCCTGGTCTTGCTCAGTGGGTTAAGGATCCGGCGTTGCCTTGAGCTGTGGTGTAGGTCGCAGACACAGCTCGGATCTGGCGTTGCTGTGGCTGTGGTGTACACTGGCAGCTGCAGCTCCAATTAGACCCCTAGCCTGGAAACCTCCATATGCCGTGGGTGCAGCCCTAAATTAAAAAAAAAAGAAAGAAAAAAGAAATTGGGTACCTTGCCCAAGATTACCGAGTTGGTAAGCAGAATTGAGATTCAAATTTAGCCTGTCTGATTCAAGGGCTACATTTCTTTAAACCACTGCAGGAGGAAGGGTTAATCGGTCCCTTTATTACCCTACATGATAAAATTCTTTTCTCCACCTCAGTTGTCTTGGAGGAAAGTTTCTAGACAAAAACCAAGCCTACCTACCAACTTCTCTAAGTGTTGTTCGGACAGTGTTCAATTTTTTCTTTTTTATTGTAGAGTGTTCAGGTGTTTTTTTCAGCAATAACAGTGAAAAACCTAGAATACCAAGCTGTTACTCCACAGCAGGAAATGCAGGTGTATACCAGAACGCTTGAGGCGGTGTCCCCGAGCTCTTGTTTCTAAGTCCGTATCTTTACACGGCACCTACCTAACTTCTAGCCAGGAGTTAGCTTGGGAAGCACAGAGCCAGCACGCGGGGCCTTGCTGGGTGGTGCAAGAAGGGTTTCTCAGCCTCCATAGTTTGAGGCGTCCTTTCCAATGGATGGCTTTGCCAGTAGCAGCAGAATACTAAAACTCAGTTCACCAAGCCTTGATTTTACATCTGCAGGTTCTGCTCTCCAGAGACAGATGGCCTCAGCCTTCTCATAGTCACCTCAATTGAAAATGCCCCTGATTTCTCCACCAGAGTAATTGAATCTGCTTGACAAAGCAGTGAGTAATGGGAAGATGTGGGGCAAAAAAAAAAAAAAAAAGTGATGGGCTTTAAAAAAGCCAGAAAGGCACTGGGAATTGTAATTTTCAACACGTTCTAGTATCGCTCATTCAAATGACGTTAAAGGAAGAACGCGAGGGTGAAAGATTTTGCTTCCATTACTGGAGTGAGAAGTGACCAGGTCAAGAAGAGTGTCACTAGTCCATAAGTAGCATGGGGCCAAAAGAACATAAAAGCATGAAATATATGATGGCTATCTGGGTGATATGTGTTTCTGAATAGGGAACCAGGCTAGGGTCTTGTATGTGGACCAGAGTCGTTGCTAAAAATAGTAACCTGGCTTCAGCCAATTTCAGAAGATGCGATGACGAAATTGAGCATAGTCCCTTGAGATTTGAAAGTTCTTTTTATGATGCGTCCCCCAGAGATTACAGCTTTTCTCTAACGCCAGAGACTCTCAGGCTTTGCCAGCTACAGTAGGTGACAAGGCCAGTGATTGAAGACGAGGGAAGAGCGACTCTCGCCATTAAATCACGTTGCCTCTTGCCCTCGGCGGTCCCGAGTCCGCTCGCCACGGTCTCAGCCTGCCGTAACTCACTTACATTCTCTGACCCCTCCTGATGTCTGTGCGCACATAGTGCTGTTTTTCTTCTATGCTTTCGGAAACCCAGCGCGGGCGTGTGGTTGCAGAAATTGGAAACACATCCATTAAAGGACTGCATGGCTTTTGTGCCTTGACAGTGAGCACTGCTGGGTGACAAGTTAAAGCCAAAGGGGAAAGGATTAGAAACCAAGACCAAACCTGGGCTGAGTGGTGGTGGGTGAGGCGCAGGTGAGTGAGTTCTCCACGTGCTCGGTGGTGACTCATAGTATTACCTCTTGGAGGAGAGCCTCTTGGTAACTTCTGGCAGGGTTCGTCCAATTCCCTTCACCATTTTCGTGTGTGTTACTATTTAAAAAAAGTCATTTAGAACAGACTCAAAATCAAGTGTATCTTGACATCAATAATCCAGGCAGCTACAGTTGTCTTCACCAAAGTCATCATTTTTGCTAGTTCTTGGAAAATTATAGGTTTTTTTTTTCCCATTTTGAAGTTCCGCTGTTCTGGTTACCTGACTTTATACATTCTTGTTTGTTGATATGATTACACGTGATTTTAATGGGCAGATATTTTCCTCGATGCAGAACTAATCAAGTTCAGTTGAAGATTGTAAAAGGTTGGAAACTTCCTTTAATCTTCAACTTTTAAGACTCCTAATACCAGTTCTGCAGCTTCTGTAAGCTGAAAAAAAAATCCCCCCAAATAATAAGGAAAACAATGTATAAACATTTCCCAAGCAGTTCTCTCCACAAAGAATTCCACTTATAAATGGAATATTCCCTTCTTTGTCTTTGTCTTGGAGCTTGGGGGATGGCTGTTTGTATTTGTACATTTTCTGAATTTCTACAGTTTACACTTGTTTATGGTACATTGGGGAGTTCAGAGTAACCATTTGCAAATGTTTGAAGATATTCAAAAGAAAATACCCCTCCTCTTGATTTTCCAGGGAAATGACATCTTCTCCTTAAGTAAAATAATCAGTGGAAAAAATGTGTTCACGAGTAACCCTTTCACCCTCACTTTTTCCGTTCCCAAGGAGTGGCAAGACCTGTAGCTTCCACCTTTGTGGCTCCCAAATTTCTTGTGTGTTTCTAAAACCAGAAAGAAAATCTAAGACTCTTGTCCCTGGACCCCATTCCAAGAAGCTCCCCCAGTCTCGGCAGCAGGAGTTCCTTGTATTTTTTGTTTTCTCCGCGAGAGCTGAAGAAGAGGGCTGTAGTTTTGGCTTTTTGGAGTGTAGAGTTTCATTACTGGTCTGGTCACAGAGCCACAATCCCAGACAGGACTGTTTCAAGAGGGGTCAGGGGACTCACCTTATTAGGAAAGCCAAAAGGGTGGAGGTGGCAGGTAGCATTTTGCCAGTTTGGTTTCTCCAGCTAAGAAGTTTGAGAGAGTCAGCTGCCTGCAAAGTCAAGTCCATACAGTCGATATATGACTGTAGGTGCCAACTATGAAAGCAAGGAAAAGAGGAAAAACTGAGAGTGAGAAGAAGAAATCCATATGAATAGGATGTGTCAGATTCCTCTATCAGACTTAAGGGTTTTGACGTCCTAGTACTTGGTTATTGGAAATGTTCATTGGCAACTTGAACCCCTGACGTTAAAGTTCTGTCTGTATGTCAGAATGCAGATGTTTGTCCAGTTCCAAGTGTAGGTCATTCAAAGAGCCAGTGAGAAACGGCCAGGTCTGCCTCACACACATGTGAATGGTGAAGGCCTGGGAGAGCACTGGCTGGGATCATCTCCGACTCATAGAGGAGAGTTTTCTGGATGAATAGTGTCAAGGTTGGCCTCAGACACATCTCATTCAGTGTTGCCGGCTCACCTTTAACCCTTAGGACAAGGGCATTGAGGTGGGTTTTAAAGTGCAGGAATCTGGCTTTTAGGTATTATTTCAATCAGATTTTGATGCAATAGGCACTGACATATGTGAGCAGGTATTTATTTCTTTCAGATGTAGCCATAACCCTCCATCTTCAGCAGGGCTGGGACCTGGGCAAGGCACAAAAGGTGCTTAGTGTGCAAGCTTTAGAGAGGGTCCTAAGTCTCAGGACCGTGACCTGAGTCTTGGTCCTGATATCCAGACCTCCTGATTTATGTGACAGCTTCCCAAAGTTGGTCTCCATCAACTAGTCCATGCAGAAGCTTCAGCCATTCCCCCTGGAATTTTGTGGGAAGTTTTATGTGCGTGTGCACGGAGCAATTTTCCCAGAAGGCGTGGTCCATAGATTTTGGCTTCAGAAAATGTATACCTTATATCTCTGAAGGATTATTTTCTATCATCACCGAGCAACATCTGAGTTGGAATTTTTCTTGTTACACCGAGGAAGCTGAATTAATTGTAAGTTTCCCTTAAAACTTGCAATTTATTTTTAGCAAATTTTGCTTGGGACCTAATGTTGCAAAATCACTGTTGCAGCTACATACTGTAGCCATTGCCTCAATAAGATTGCCTTAGTAGCAAAATGCAAAAGGGGATAGAACTTTCTTCAAGTTACTGAGTGCCTATGGGGAAGAAAAAAAGGGAAGCAAGAAGAGAAACAAGCTAAATACTTCTCTAGCACTTGGACCTTCGAAGTTTCTACTGTCTAGGGAGATGCTGGCCTTCGGTGGGAAACCTTCTCCCCTGCTGTTGAGGCCAAGGGAGTGGAATGGCTGGAGCCTGAGAAGTGGCCGGGTCGGTAAACACAGGGCCTGAGTGTGGCCGTGTCTGGGAGCTCTACCGATCTGGCCTCCCCAGCTCCCTGGCCTGCTGCTTCCCCTGAACAGGGTGTACCTGAAAAGGTAAAGGCGTTCAACCAGCTGTTAACAAGCCACTGCCCAGAAGGGCACTGGAAATAAGTTCCCTGTTTGGTTTCCAATGAATCGCTCCCTTGCCAGCCCGAAAAACTGCTTGGGCATCCTGGTTCAATCATTTACACCTACCCTCGTGCGGACAGGCCTCGCGCAGGGGCAGAGGTGTTTGCGGACCAAAATACACTTGCAGCATGGAACACTTTACCTCATGTAGTGGAACGCTTACCTCCACTGCCAGCATTTGCCTTTTCCAGACTCCTCTGCTCAAAGAGATTGTGTCAAAGGGGCAGAGGGTGGCCACTCCATTTTCCTTCACCCTGTCCCCTGCAGAATTATTTTGTATTCTTCAGTGGCTGATTTAAGTGCATGATCCTTTATATTGTGGATGCATGTTAAGGAAATGCATTCTGCACGTGTAAACTTTTTTTTTGAATGCCTCAAACACATGCAAGGAATCCATGTCAGAGAAACAAATAAATTAGCTTTAAAAGCCAAAACAGTTTAGAACCGTCATCATTTAACAGGGTCCCATCCTCAAGGAAAAGGAGTAAATGCCATCTTGGATGCTAACTCTAAACTCTATAACCCCAGAGAGCTCTTCTCCAGAGTTGTGGATTTCCACAGCGTTCTGCTTGAGAAAAAAAAAGGGAAGGATGGGGTCGGGATTGAGAACATGAGGCCATCAACAAGGAGGGGAAACACACACATGCCCCCGTGTGCACAGAAATTATTTCGAGGGTCATTTAAAAGGTTCTAGTGAAAATGAGCAGAACAAAAGCAAAGGACAGTAAACAGCACACACTTGGAATTCATCTAGTGTGCTTTAAAATAGCTCCTGAGTGTAGTAAACATTCTTAATTTGGACACTAGTCAAGTGACCCCTGAGATCCCCTAACTCTATGCTCTTAGCCCTGAGCTATGGCCAAAAGCAACGACAGGCTCCGCTCGGGCCATTTTACCGGATGTACAAGTCTGAATAGAGGAGAGAAGCTGAGAGCAGGACTGCCTTTCCTCGTGGGCATGGGGTCAGGACTGGGACAGTCCAAGCCGTCCGGCGCGCCCCAGCCCCATTCCATCCAGATAGTTGGCTGCAGTGCTAGTCGTCTCATCATTTCCGCCTTTGAACCTCTAGTTTGTTTTCTTTCTTTGATAGCAAGCTGTGTTTTGTTTGGGGGTAAAAAGGGCAGTAAGAATGTGGCTGATAGCCTTTAAAGAACAGAAGGGAGAAACACATTTGATGGACTCCTTTGATATGAAAGATTGACCTAATGTCCAAAAAATGCAATTAAAAAGTATATCTCTCCTTCATTTGCATGGCTTATCTCCCCAGACATGTTTTTAGTATTGAAAATGAATGGTATTCCCATACAACATGTGTCTCAATTTGTAATGATATCCTCCTTGCAGCTGGCTTAGTTCTCCAACTGTTTCTAAAATGTTACTGTCTTAAATTTGAGCCAACCTACAATAACAAATTATCTAGAAGCAAAGTAGCTAAGCTGCATTTGGTGAGAGAAGGGGAAACCCTATATTTCATCCTTCAACTCTTGTTTTGGAAATTCAGGAGGTAACATGATCTTTTTCTAAGGAAATCTACACACGCACGCTTTAAAAATTGTGCAGATTGGGTGTTGTGGGAGCAAGAATGATCAGGTTTAAGTTTCTGTGCAAAGTTCTGCATCCCATCAACAAGCCCTTTTGATATTTTAAACCCGTGTTTAGAGTAATTTCAAGATATTTGGAGCACATGTGGTTAAATGTAAAAGTTTGTCATTATGATTTTTTTAAATGCTTACGCTTTAAATATTTATAAGCCATTTTTAAGTATTTTATCCAAAAGCTTTCTCCTGCTGTAACACTGTCATCGAGTGGTCTCTGAGTGTCCTTTGAGCATATAGTAGATGCTCCATGAAGCCACTGCAGCATGCGTGAATGTTCTTCCTGCTTTTCTGGTTTTAGGGTTTTAATTCAAATGTCATTTTTAAGCAGACTCAGCTTATTTTAAAGCTGTATAAAAAGTCATCAACAGGATTGGTTGTCTGTGATTTTTTTAAAAAATTGCCAGGTCCCCCAAAGGTAAAACGTTCACCTCGAATCATGTCGATTCCTACCTCTTTTTCTTACCCTCAGAATAATGTGTAAAACTTTCCATTAGCATGTTGGATCTGAATCTGTGTCCATGTGAACTGAAAGTGTCATGCTGTTCCTCTGAAATGTCTTAGGGACAGTTTGTTGGTGTTTAGATTGAATTCTTTATTATTCGCCTTCAGCCGTCTCGGAAACTAAGACATCTTTATCGTAAGTAGTCTGTGTGAGCACTTACTGGGGCAAAGAGGAGAGGGAAAATCACTTTTTTGTAAAAACTCAGAATCCATTTAAGCTTCAGAGCTTATAAATTTCAAACTGACCACAGGCCTCTGGGGCTCACACTCTTTATAGCTGGCAAAATACAACCTTCTGGTAAGAACGGGGAAAAGAAGGCTTAAAAGGGGCTCATAAACTTGCTCGGACATCTAATACCTCTTAGCAAACAGCATTTTCATGAGTTAAGTGTAAATGAGTCAGAAACATATAGATTGAATTTCTTTTAAAATACACATGGGTTTAAAAATTAAGGCCAAAGTGCTTGGCAAAGTAAGTTTTGGTTTTAGCCAAACCCCCAAAATGTTTGAAAAAATCATTCTACAATTTGCCAAACCAAAAATGTATCCAGGTTCCCCCCATCTCCTTCATTTAATACGATGGCATCGTAAACATGGGACCGAATGTCTGTTTTCATATACCAAGGTCTGAGCAACATGAATCCCAAATACTAATTGAAAAGCTCTGAAAAACTGTGTTATAGAAGAACATTAGGATCTTGCGAATGAAGATGAGTGGCCATGGGTTCTGGGTTCTGATTTTGACAGCAACCCTCACTGTCTGATGCTCTGATCAACTCATTCTCTGTCTCAGCTATGTGCGTGTGTGCGCACTGTGATGTGTGTCCTATGTACAGGAATAATAACTTAAAAAATCCTGTATGGAAGGCTTAATTTATACTTAATTACTCTATTATAATCCACAAAGTTATAAACTATTTTTTATTTTATGTTGCACCCCAGCATATGGAATTTCCTGGGCCAGGGACTGAATCCAGGCCACAGCTACAACCTACACCACAGCTGTAGCATTGCCAGGAATTGAATCTAGACCTCTGCAGCAACCTGAGCCACTGCAGTTACTGCACCATAGTGGGAACTCCAATAAATGCTTAATCATATCCAAACAGAGGGAGGCAGTACCCTTTCACTCATTTATGATTCAAAGGTGGTCTTCATTTGTTTCCCTAGAGGATAAAACATAACCATTTTTCAACGAACCATGTAGAACACTGACTCCATCAGGGTCACTTTTACTAAGAAACGAAGGATGGAAGGGAGGAAGGGCGTGATGAAGGAAGGAAGGAAAGAGAGAAGAAGGGACGAGAAAAGAAAAAAGCGGGAGAGGTAGTGGTAGGCGTCTTTGACTTGTTTTGAAGAGCTAATAACCTCATGAGAGACAAGAAATGACCAAGGTCACTTTTACAAGCATCAGGCAGAACCTGCAAATGGATGCGACACTGTAGACAGCAGACTTCAGCAAGGGGCAAGGACTGGGGCAGTCCATGCATTGCTGTAACTGAGTACCGAGCTCAGGGTTGGCAGAATGGGTACGTGGGTCTTTACGGAGCGAAGAATGAGAAGAGTGTCAGGAGAGGAACAGGTAACGGCATTGCCATGATAGGGTTCCGTGTAACCGGTGCATTTGGAGTTAAGTTCTAAAACTGGGGAGGGCCATGAGTGAGTCCGGAGCGGAGGACCGAGGGATGGAGTGGGATGTCAGAAGCCACCGGTGCAGCGAAGCAGAGGCCGTGTGAGGGACAGCCTTCTCCTCCCCTGGGCTGGAGCAGAGGCCAGTGGAGCAGGAGGCTGTAGAACCTGTTCACTGCACTTTAGGCAACGTCAGCACAACCTGGAGCAGAGGAGTGATGGGGGGAAGTCTGCAGCTGTTGGTAGACTGAAGGGAAGCAAGAGAAAGACTGGCGTCGCTGAAGCCGATCGTTGCGTTCTGATGACAGGCTAATTACCTGTGGTTGATTCTGAGCATCACGGGATGTTATCGCTGCAGTGTGAGGGGTGAAGCCTGCCACGTCTCTGTTTTAAGTACGTAAGGCCATCATGGCAGTGCCGTGGGATGATGGATTCTTTTCTTTGTGCCCAGAGTCGGCCTGTAGAGGCTTCATAAATGCTCAGTGGAAGGAAACCTCACAACTGACGGGACAGTCCAAAGTTAGTCAAGGGGGCTGCTGGCCGGGCTCTGATTGCCCTGGAAATAGGGCTCCACTCTTCTGAGGACCGGCTGCTCTGAGCCTTAGGCCAGCAGGGCAGGGCGTGGTGCAGGCTGTCGCCGGTCACCTAATGGGCGTGTGAGGCAGGCAGCAGGCTTCCTAGCAGAGGACTTCCCCGAGGACGGACACGGAGCCCTGGACAGCGGCCGTAGTGATGCCCGAAGCTCTGTCTTTGGACTGCAGGCTGGGGTGGCGGGTGGCTTGCTCTGCCTCAGACACCTTCCGAGATCTGCACAGAAACTGAACCAGATCCTCCCAGGGCCTGCTGGGACTTTTGCAGAGGTTAGACAATTTCCGGAGATGTCCTTTTATCCTGTTTACTTCCCAAGCTGTAGGCTTTCTGAAGCTACCACAGCTGGTGACGGTGGACCCCAGGTCGTGAAGGAGGGTGGCAGCACGGTTGAGTGAATAAAAGCATCTGATTTGGGGTTTGGACTGACCTGGGTTCAGATCGCAGCAGAGCCAGTTAATAAGGGAGGCAGGAAGTGACTTTACCCTCCTGAGCCTCAGTCTCTAGCTCATAACATCCTGCGACGTCTGGGAGACAAGGACAGGGCGAGGTCTGCCTGGATCCGGAAACTGGCTGTGTCTCTTCTCAGCTGTGCATTTGGACAACTTTTATAACCTCTCTGTGCCTGCATTTTCGCATTAAATTGGTCTAACAGCTAATAGTTACCGAGTTACTAAGCACTAGATGTAAGCCGTATTCCAAATATTACATGCCCACGACAACCCTACGGGATATTGCTATTAAACCCATTTTATAGATGAAGAAACTGAGGCACAGAAGGGTTAAACATCCTACCTAGAGTCAGTGACCAGTAAACAGCAGCCCTGGGATCTAACTGGTTGCAGAGTCTCCCTGCAAAACCACCAAGCAATCACCCCTACTTCGCAGAGTTATCAGGTTCAGGTGTGAACAACAGGTGTCAAATGGCCAGGAATCACCTGGCATGTATATAGTAGGTGCACTTTGTAAGAATTGTCTCGGTGGCCCCTGCAGCTCAGAACGTCTTCCCGCAATGTGTAATGGAAGGTAATGAAACGCTTCCTTGCTCTCCACCTCGGAGGTTAGGGAAACTGTTCCAGAAAGTCTCCTAAGATGTCTGGTTCCACTTCTGCAGAGCCTGGGGCAGACAGAGCAAAAGCTCAAGGTCACAGTGTGCGGCAGCCAGGATTAGAACCTGAGTCCTCATCTGCCTTTCCCCTCTGTGGGACACGAGATACGACCAGAGCTGCTTGAGTTACACGCCCTGTGCCAAGGACCAGAGTCATATTTTTGCCACCCATGGCCTCGCTTTTTTCAGAGAGGAGATAGGTTGAACTTGCACATCTGGGGTTGAAGGGTGGAAGGTGGCAGAAAAGCAGTTATTAACCTCACTCTCCATCTCCATGGCTGCTTTTTTGTTTTTTGTTTTTTTTTCCGAGGGGGGTGCAGGGAATCCGTACGCTTGCTCTTATTCTTTACAGTGAAGTGTCCATGAATATGAAGCCCTCCTCTCTCTCTTTCTGCTAATCAGCTGGTTGTAAAGAATAAACAGTGTCAGACCTCTTTTCCAGACCTAGCCTGAGATCTTAAAATCTACTGATCCATAGCTACTTACCACATATAAAGCCGCCTTTTTTTTTCTCTAGGTTCTTTCCCCCTTCCTTTTTTTTTCACAGATTATCTGCATTCAGATTATCTAAATAAATAACTCGGTACAATAAACATCTACTTTTGTTTGTCCAAGGCAGAATTTTTGGAAGGCACAAGAATCAGCATCAGCTAGTTTGTGTAGTAGATGGGAGTTGAATGAAAATGCAATTGTTTCTTTTTTTCGTTTTTTTTTTTTTTTTTGCGTTTTAGAGCCACACCCGAGGTATTTGGAAGTTCCCTGGTTAGGAGCCGAATCAGAGCTGCAGCTGCTGGCCTACACCACAGCCACAGCAACGCCAGATCCAAGCCACGTCTGTGACCTACGCCACAGCTCATAGCAAAACTCATTTGTTAACCCACTGAGTGAGGCCAGGGATCAAACCCATGTCCTCATGGATACTAGTCGGGTTCGTTTCCGCTGAGCCACAATGGCAACTCCCAGTTGTTATTTCTTATCAAGTAGCTTCCTAGGGTTCTTGTTTGCAAAGCAAGAGGACCGAACTACGCATGTCTCTAAGGCCCCTTCAAGCTCTGACATTGTGACTCTTGCTTGTCAAGGTGAGGAAGGGGAGAGATGGAAACCTGGCCTAGGGGGCACGCCGGGGAGGGGAGCATGGACTTTGGGGCTGTAGGAGCTGGGCTTCTATCCAGCTTTGCCCCTTGCTAGCTGGTAACCTTGAGCAAGTAAGTTCGTTAACCTTCCTCGGAAAGTTTCCTTATTTGTAAGATGGGGACAGTAATAAACACTTCAACGGCATTGTTGTTTCAGTGACAGTAGTATGTAAAACATACTTGTTTTCAGGAGTTCCCATCATGGCTCAGTGGAAATGAATCCAACTAGTAACCATGAGGTTGTGGGTTCGATCCCTGGCCTCACTCACTGGGTTAAATATCCGGTGTTGCCATTAGCTACGGTGTAGGTCACAGACACGGCTCAGATCTGGCGTTCCTGTGGCTGTGGTGTAGGCTGGCAGCTATAGCTCCGATTCGACCCCTAGCCTGGGAACTTCCATATGCTGTGGGTGCAGCCCTATAAAGCCAAAAAAAAAAAAAAAAAACTTGTTTTCAAGGAAAAGAAATATGTAAAAGTGCCTAGCACAATATTTGTTATAAAGTAGGTACTTAGTAAACTTTGACACTTTTTTTTGAAAACACTGCAGCTTTCCCAGACTATGATAGAAGTGCTTGGTCCTGAAAGCCAGGAGGGGATTGGGCTCCAGGCTCTTCTAAATTTCTTGCAAAAAGTTGGCTGTACCATGTAATTATTTTTCTCTCTTGTGAGGGATGTAGCCACTTTCTCCAGTGCATTTGCAAAAATGTGCAGTTAGTCATGAATTTTCCTGCCTGCTTTTAGAAAAGGAGCAGAGATAGAGTAAGTTGTTTTCCTTTAACTCCCAGGTTCCAGAAAAGATTTGAGATAAGGAGCATCCAGGGTGCAGATAAAGGCTCTTGTGAGTACACAAGGGGGGATTTGATGGTTCAGGGTCCTTTGTCCCCCAGGAACTTTTAGAGGTCAGCAGGAGATAGCAGTGGTCCTTTGTGTGAATGGCCTCTTTGCCCATTTAACTTCGCCCATAGAACCAGGTAAGCAAAGAAAAGCAAAACTTAAAGTTGTAAAACAAAGAATTAAAGTGGAGTTATCCCAGTGAGGGGTCTTCCGTGGTTGTGATTTTTAGTGACTAAAGAGTAAAATAGGAGATGCTGCTAAAGGAGAAAATGATTTTAAAAAAAGGAAAGAAAAGCAAGGCCTTATGTTTGGTTTTATTTATTTTTTTAAAACCTACATGAGCCTTAGCTTATCAGAGCCGTGGGGTAGGCAGCACCGTGGTGTCGGAGCTGTAATTCAGATCAGAGCCCAGCGCCGAGCGGAGCCGAAGCTTACCCTTGGTCCCACTGCCCTCTCTTCACCATGGGTTTTCCCATAGCAATCACTCTAGAAAGGAGAAAGGGTGTTTTTAAATTATTTTCATCAATTAGGAAGCTATGAGAAAAGAGATGCGCTCCGCTTCATAAATGAAAACGGTTTCCAAGTTGGTAAAAGCCATTTCAAAACTTTTCACTCAGCAGTGGTCATGGGAGAGAAGGGGAACCCTTTTTTTCAGCAGAACTCACCAAGCCCTCCCCCTTTCTGGGGTGGGCTTAGGGCGGAGACCACTCTGTCTGGCGGCACACCCGGGCTTATCAGCGGGTACAGGTGGCTCTGTTCATTGATCACGGGGCTGTACGCTTGTGAGTGTCCCAGGATAGCTGCAGCTACCTGAGAGCAGCCCAGTCCTCAGGGACTCATTACTGTCCCAGATAAACAGCCAAAGCCAGCACGTAATAGCTGTATTTAACCGTAATAAGTGATGGGCCAACGTGCCCGAGTGAGTGGCATTGGACAGAGGCAAGCCAGCCTGGCAGTGGGCATTTCTCGCACATCATAGGGTTGATGCCACAGGTTTTGGGACTCCAGGGAATAAACATGAGAGTCCCGGTGATCTTGCCTTCTAGACACGTAGGCCAGGACGGACCTACCGGATTTTGATTATGCCAGTGACGAAGGTATTTGAGACAGCAGAGAAGAATACAAGTTTGGAAAATGGATTAGATTAATGGAGGCAGGCTTCCTGGTGCAGGTGGAATCTTGTACCACAGAGAAACTGTCTTGGAAATGTTGGGATGTAGGATAAGAGGCAGTTTCTCTGGAGGCACCACTTACTTTGGGGAGTGGTTGCCTGGGAATTATAACATTTCCTTTTAAATGTAACCAGCCTATGTCTTAGGCTGTAAAGGCCAAAGAAGAAAAGGGGAGAATGACTCTGTGTTGCCAGGGTCAACACTGAAAGACGTTATTAGTCCTCAGGCCTATCTGTGTTTCCTCGAATGCTCTAAAAATGCTGTGATAAAGGAAGAGAAGCCATGCGGTACGTTCTTAGCAATGCTTTCCTGGTGAAAAGGGAACATGCCGGTGGACAGAGGCGCGCTCAGTGCGCTTGGTGTACAGCCATGACTCCGTGAGGGAGACGCTGCTTTATTCCTCTGACCAAAAGGGGCATGTGGGCCTGGAGCTCTGAGGGCATCTGGCTGTACATGCCCGCTGGAGGCCGTGCGCTGTGGAGCTGGTCTTTATATACGGTGCATACACAGTATCTGGGGGCGGGCTCCGTGTGTCTGTAACCTCAGAACAGGGCCTTGAGTCGTCCTGCCTTCAGACGAACCCTCAATTCAGAGGAAAAGCCAGATGGCACAAGTAGAGCCACTTCTCCAGAACCTCCTGCAGTAAGGGACATTCCAAAAATCCCTGCCAGAGGTGAGTGTGTGTGTGTGATCAATAGAAAGAAGACTCTGAAACCTGGGATCTCAGGGTCAAGAAATTCATAGTCTTTCTTACTCATTAATAACAATGCATATATACTTGATGCTGCCCTTAGTTCAAGGATCCTACAGTCACAGAATATGAGAGATGGAAGATGTAATAGCAAAACCTCACCCAGGCCTTCGCTTCACAGAGGAAGAATCCAGGCTTGATGAGGTTAAGGAATAGGTTCAAGGTCACACAGCTACTCAGGGTTCACGCTGGACAGTAACCTGCGTCTCTGTCTCACTCACTGTAGTAGTATCTGCTTTGCTCAGATCAAGAAATGTCGACAGGATGGAAAGTGCCATAAGGTGCCTCTGGGTGGCACAGGCCAAGTCAGAACCAGCTCTGGCTCTGGAACTCCCTGCCATGGTCACTTTCTAAAACTCCAAGCTTGCTTCCTCCCTACTCTGGAGTTTCATACCTTGCAAACCAATAATTCTCAGAAAGGGGACGCCCCAGTTTGGTTCTTCATTGATTCCAGAGTCCATCCTGTGTCACCTGCAAGGGCCTACCCAGAACCAGCCAGACCCAGAAGGACAAGTGAAAATGATTTCAGTCCACCCCCTCCTCAGAGGTCCATGGAGACCACCACCCTCTGGCCGCCCTCTGGCCTTGGTGGGTGTCCCCGACTCCAGACTCGGCGAGTGTGCGGTGAGAGGGAAGGAAGCGAAGGGCACGGAGCACATTCGTCTCCTCTGCCGTTCTCTTAAAATAAGCTTGGTGTGAGGAGGCTTTCTGAGCAGCCGGAGTGGGGCTGCAAAAAATAGAGTGTGGTGCAGCTGCACCCTTTAGAACTTTGGGGGAAAACACATATTATTTACTAGACAATAATAGATACCAGAAAATAATGATGATTATTATAGTGTTTGGGATGGCACCAGAATGGCTCTCATTATAATCCCATTTTCCCAGTCCCTTATGAAAGCCTTGAGATTTTCTCCAAGTAGGCTGATGCTGTCCACGTTTGGCCTTTGTCCAAAGGCGATTTCAATATAAGGGAACTTATTTGAGGAATATTCCTCTTTGGGAGGGTCAAGATGACATTAAAGGAGAAAGCTACCTCCTTGAAAAAGCAATTGTAGCATTCTTAAGTAATTCAGAATGATGGTGTTTCCCAGTGGCTGGAAGAAAGCATTAAACATCTTTTTTTCCCCTTTTTCCTTTTTAAAGAAAGGATCCAGAAGTCCCTGTGGATTATAAGATTTGGTCACTTGGTCCCAGGCCCAGAGATTGGGAAAGCTTTCCTCCCTCTATAGCAAGTCCTAGCCTGTGCTTCCTAAACAAAAGAGAATCGTCCCCAGAAGAAGCTACACTGTCTCTGGATCCATTTGTCACTTCCGAGCTCCCGTCCCAATCCTTTGTGACTTCTCATTTGATGGTGGCTCTTGGGGTTTTTGGTTTTGTATCTCTTCTTGTCATTGTCAAAAGAAAGACAGAAAGAAAGAGACAGAAAGAAAAGAAAGACAAAGAAACAAGGAGAGAAAGAAAGAGGAAGAAATTAAAGCGAGCTCTTTATTCAGAGATAAATATCCACATTTCCAAACCTGACCGTGCCAAATGAAAAGGTTTCCATGGCCTTGTAATTCCACTCCCATTGCATATTTGTGGTGTTTTGCATTTTCACTTTGGTTATTTAATATACATATTAAATGCACACAGACCTGGTGATTTAATGTGATTTGGGGAACGCAGGCATTTCCTGTCATGCACATTCAGATTTTCAAGCCTTGTTTTTGGCTGATCGTTATTACCGTTACCATTAACACCGGGATCTGGACGGCGGGGTTCAAAGCACAAGCTTGGACGTAGTCCTTCCCATGGGCATTTTGACCTCCTCACACTAGTGCTGAATTCATGCTACAGCCACTCTGTGCAAGTTTCCAGGTCTCTTTGTGGCCTCCATTTCTTCATCTATAAAGTGAGGAAATTGTGTATATCATCTCTGGGGTCCCTTCAAGTTCCACATTCTGCCACCTGTAATTATTTGTTCATTGTTCTAGGAATAATCTCAACAGTTGTAAAGATGTTTACAAGTCCTCTGTCACCACCTCACGTTAGCCAAGTTTTACCCATTCACATTTCTCGCATCCCCATTTATTGGCAGGAAAAGTACTGTTTGGGGACATGGGGGGACAGGAGCGGTTCAATTCTCGTTCATTTGTCACACGTGTGTTGAGCCCAACTTGGGGCCGGGTGTAGGGACATGAGCAAAACAGACAGCCCCAGACCTCAGTTTGGTTGACCGGCTTCTGCATGGCTGCTTCCTGGGGGTGTCCTCGGGAGGTTGTATTTCAAAGCGAGAGACAGGTAGCAAATGAAATAAACCAGTAGAGTTAGAGAGTCAGAGCCCCAAATCTGGGGTGGAAGTCGGGGTGGGCGTTCCCTAGAAACCGACTTTGCTGGTGAACGGTCCTGTTCAGACCCTCTGCCCAGGGATCCGGTCCCACGCTTGGTGTGGCTTTGGAGGGATGTGAATGGCTTAATTTTGTCAGGCAAGACCCACAGAGCAGGACACTTCTTCCAGCTCAGTTGCCCCTGGAGGAAACCTTTGAGGAGAGGTGCACGCGTCCCAGCAATTTTTCACATGCTACAAAGTCCATGTCATGGCCTTTCTCCTCTGCAGCAAACCCCTGGGTTGTCACACGGGGCGCGGGGCCGAGACCTGCAGCATCAGCGTTCCCCGGTCACCTTGCCTGGCTTTGGGGTGACCTTGGGCAACTCCAAGGGACCTCCCGCCAGTGAAGCGTGCAGTAACGCGGGGCGTGAAAGTTGCCCGGTTGCAAAGGAAGCTGTTGCGGTCTCTGGGTGGGGGCGCGGTGCGCCACGCTCATTATGGTATTCCAAAAAGCGACTCGAGTTTCACTTCCTCACACAAAGCTGGCAGGGCTGACCCTGTGCAGAACCGTGAATGAAAGTCGTGTGGAAATCAGGCTGTGTCGCCTTGGTGCTGGGGCCCCGTCTCAGTCTGCCCTGCTGGCGGCCTGAGACCGTGCTGCTCTGACTCATCACGTCTGGGTTCTCCCCAGCCTGGGGGTGGGGAGGGGGGGAGGTTGGTCTGGCGGATTCTAACAAACCCCACCTCTTCTTTTTCTAGGAACGCTCACTCACAGGGTACCTTGCGTGGAGAGAGGGCGCAGAGCAAACCATGTCTCGCCATCCAATGACACCAGCTGGTCAGCTCACCACCCCCTCTGGCTGAAACTCAAGCAAATAAAGCCGCTTCCTGTCATTAAGCATCTCATAGGAAGCAGCCCTCCCTCGGTGGCCTCTAGCCCAGAGAAGCCAGCACGTCTTGGACCCACCAAGCAGGGCCCAGCCTTCCTGCTGCCACCATCTCTGCCCCTTCCCAGAGGAACTTAGGGTTTTTGCCCCTGGTTTAAACAACAACAACGACGACGAAACAAAACACCAACAAGCCACAAGGACCAACGTTAGGTCTTCTCCCCGCCACATCTTCAAGGCCCAGAGGGTGAGGCTGGAAGATGATACGGATTTGAAAACAAAAATCTTTTTTTAATCTTTTTAAAAACTGCTGTGGTTTTGCTGCTACACGAGGAGTTGTGATTTGCATTGTACGGTTTTGGACCTAGACTGTTCACGTTTTGATGGCGGAGAGGGATCGTTCTGGAGTCCCAACGCTTCAGCCTCATCTCTGTCCTGCCCCGGATGCACTTTTAAATGAAGAGTTAGAATATTTTATTGGCTAATATACTTTTCTTGTTATTTTTACAAAGGCCACCTTTATCCTTTTTAATGCCATATTTTCAGTGTTACACTTTTATGGCTTTTAATTTTCGATTTGACAGATGTAAGAAGCAGCATGAATAGTTTATACTGTGGTTTTTCAGAGACTGAATGCCAAGAGAACTCGGTAAATGTTTATTCTTCTCAGCTTTCTCTTTAAATTCCCCTAAATAGTGCCCCATTTGGGAACAGAGCAAGAGTGTTGAACTGAAGACCAAAATGCCCTCAAGGTGTAAAATAATCCGAGGGGGAATATTTGCTGGGCGTCACGAAAGACTTGGATGAAATTTCAACCCTGATGGTTTTCGGTGATCCAGGAAGTCGGTGAAGCAATGTCTCTATACGCAGGGCCCTTTCATGATAATTAGAATGGTATGGACAGACCAATGAAAACAAGAGGGAAAGTGAGAAAGCTCACCCATGATTCTGTTTCACTGTTTGCTTTCTCCTGTCATGGTTAAGAGAAATGTGCAATTCGATCCTCAGTCAGTGGGTGGAGGATAACAGGGTAGATTTTCTTGTGTGCACTTGTACAGTTGTAGCTGCGAGTCCAGAAGTCCTCTAGAGCATGTGTCCTGGCACTGAGTTGGTGAGACAGTCGTGGAGTATCCCATTCTGATGAGTACGGAGAAAAAAGAAAAAAAATAAGAAAAAATAAGAAAAAAAATCTCAAAAAAAGAAGAAAACTAAAAAAAAAATCAAATCACCTTGTGATTCAGTGTATCTGTTTACTAACTCAAATAAAGCAATTGTTCCCTCTGGAGGGGTCCGGGTGCCCCCCCCCCCCGCCCCGGCCCCCGCCCACAGGCCACTGAGCCGGCAGCAGGAGGGTGGGGGGCGGGCGAGGCCGGGACGGTGTCACGCTGGCCTTGAAGCACCACGGGCCCGTGGATGCGGTGTACATACTGTATTTCTATATTCTCCTTTGTACAGAGTCACTTAACACGTCAAGCTACTGTTTTACAGGTGCTCCTTATTTATTAGAGCTGTGAGAGCTTGGGGGACACACCTGGCGAGCGAGCTCGCTTTTTAAAAAATGAAATTGGGGGGGAGGCAGGGGAAAGGGGGCGGGGGGAGGGGGAGCTCGCAAGCCCGGGGAGAGATTTATAAAAGTGAATAAAAGGAAAACTTCCAGTAACCGATTAAACCGACCGACTGACCCCAACACCAAATCCACCCAGGTGGGGCCCGCCGCCTCACCGCTGCGCGCCCGTGTCCCTGCGGGGCTCCCACGTTCTCCTCTCTCCCTGCCCGGTGTCCGACTCATCAAAGAAAAAATAAATCTCTAAGAAAAAAAATGCACTTACATGTGCTTATTTTGCTTTTCTCATTATTATGACGATTGTCCGTATTTTCCTTGTTACAGGTGTTCGTTTCCCCCCACCCCCACCCCGCGGTGGTGGGTGGGGAGGTCTTTTTAATGAAGCTAGTAAGTTTCAAAAAAGAGTGGAAATAGAAGGGTGACGCTGGCCCTTCCAAACCTGCGTCTCTGCAAAGAAGAGCCCATGTGGTCTATTGGAGGGTCTGCTTGGCCCCCAAGTCCGGTGCTGACAAGGCACACGGTGCCAGCGGAGGGAGCTCCTGGGCCCATGGGCTGGGTGGCCCTTCGCCAGGGCTCTCCGAGTCCTGATCTGTTCTGGCTCCAAGGATTCAGGTCTCAGGCTCAAGAAGCACCGTGCAGTGGAAGCAAAGCTGCCATCGGTACATCACGGTACCTCTGGGGGTGGGGTGCGGGTGTGAGTGGAAGCCCGCAGTCTGGTTTAGCTTTGGTACCTGAATTAAATGTCAGAAAGTTTCTAAGATGGAAAGTACACTAATACCTAGTTCTAGTCCATGTAGATCTGAACTAATCCTCTCGTTCTATGCATGAAAAAAACAAAGCCTAGAAAGGTAAATTGATCTGGCCAGAGTCCACACTGAGTTAGCCTCCTCGAAATCGAAATGTTCCTTAAAAACTCAGGCACCGTCAACAACCTTCTCTAAATAACCATCTTAAGAGTGGATTCTAGCAAACTGGTTTCCTTTCCTCATGGAGCCTGAGGGATCTGGGAGGTTCCTGGTGTGGGGTTACGGCTATGACTCCATCAGAAGGCCTCAGACTCAGCCCAGGACGGGGTGGGCGGGGTGGGGGGCACCCCACTGGGCTGTGGGGTGCCCAGTCCCTGATAGCATTATTCATCTGGACTTGGCCGTAGACACAGTCGTCCAGGATATTGATTTTGCTTTTGTCTAGAGTCCAAGATTGTTGGGCAAACATGTTGACCCTGCAGGAAACAAAAGGACCCTTTGTTCCAACAAGAAAAGATTCCGTGGCGTCTCATTAGACAGCACACCTCTTCCTCTTTCTCTTCCTTCTCTTAATGTTAATGTTCCCCGAATACAGAATCCTCAAAACCATGTTCAGGGAGAAGTAGAAATTACCATGCCAACAGTTACAAGCCCACACTGAGTACAGGTACATTAACCTCATTGAATCTTCACGGCTACCCTGGCAGGAAGGGCCTGGTATTTTCCCTTTATTACATAGAAACAACTGGGAGCTCTGTGAGTTTAGCGGTTACCCAAGATCACACAGCCAGTGAGCTGAAGAATGAGATTCCCACCCGTGGGTTTGATGCCAGAGCCCAGGCCGCACGTCTAATCTGGAGGAAACCTGTTGACGTCTTCGGGAGCTGTCATTCTGACCTGTCGGTTTGCGGCAGTGACTCAGTTCTGTTCTAAAGGGGCTCTCGTTTGAAACTAAGCCAGAAAGTTGGGGTCCTGGTCACTGCCCTCCGCACCTAGTTGGGTATGGGGATGTGCTGAGGCTACTCTGCTTTCTGAGAAGTTAGGTGGTGAATTCCATGTGGTTTATCAACCCCCACCAAATGCAGTCCCTGTGTGTGATGCTGAGGAGAGACCAAGAAAAGAATAAAGCGCACAGCCCCCACCCCAGTGGCTTTTACGGACAGTGGGGAATGGGGCTGTGGGAAAGACAGACCACTTCTTGATCTCAGCAGGATCTCTCTGTACGTTTCCAGGGTTTATATAAATGCACATCCGGAGGCCTGGATTCACAGCTTTGCAAAGCCACCCTCTTTTTGCAGGTGCTCCCCTGACACTGGAAGGGCATCTTGAGCTGCAAGCAGGCTTATTGGTGCCAGCTCGTGCTGCCCTCACGGCACAGCCCAAGGCCAGGGCTGGGGTCCAAGTGTAAAAGCACTCAAGACTCACACTGACTTCCTCTCCTCCTTGGCGCTTCCTCTACCCCAGAGTTTGGCCTTAGCTTCCTTGAGCAGCTTCAATGGGATCCCATTAGGCAACATGTCACATCCCCCTTACAGCTCTTCAGCGGTTCCCTCTGGACTACAGGGGT
This sequence comes from Catagonus wagneri, assembly GCA_004024745.2. Classification (NCBI taxonomy): domain Eukaryota; kingdom Metazoa; phylum Chordata; class Mammalia; order Artiodactyla; family Tayassuidae; genus Catagonus; species Catagonus wagneri. The sequence goes on from PVHT020000080.1 coordinate 6,772,520, forward strand.
GGCTGGCAAAGCCCTCCCCACTTTGACCCCTGCTGGCGTTTGCAGCCCCACCTGCTCCTTTCACCCTAGCCTCACCTGTGCTCCACCTGCTGAATCAGGTGCTGTTTCCTGATGTCCCCTGCTCTCTCCCCCTCCTATGTCTTTGCACAGAGAGCTGCCTTGGCCTTGAATGTCTTTCCCTTTCTTCCCAGGGCAATTTCTGCAGCCCATCAAGACTCAGTCAACTACTCTGGTGACAATCTCCCGGAGAGCCCGCAGGCACCACCTCTGCCCTCCCCACTGGGCCAGCGCCCCTCCATGCCCACCTCCATCCCCTGCACGGGACACTCAGCTTGTCCAGCAGCTCACCTGCTTGTGCCCTGTGCTAATCTGCAAAGTCCTGAAGGATGGGGAGCCTGCCTGAATTGCCTCACATCTCCTAGGCCCAGCACAAGGAAAGGCCCCCTTGGTACCATAATCTTTAATACCATTCACAAGCCACCCCCTTCGAAGCTCTGATGACACGCCGCCTCTCCTCCATGAAGTCAAGCCTGACTTCCCCGAGAGGCAGTAAACTGCTTCTCCCTCCCGCTCCCACGGGCTCTTGTTTAAATGGACCGAGACCTCTTCTCGGACTGCCCCTCCCACTTCATCCGGGCTTCTCGGAGGTGAACACTGTGGCCTTCCTGACTGTGCATCCTTCCAGAGCTATTCTCCGCTGTCAGAGCAGGAAGCGTGGGCTGAGCTGAGGCCCCGTGCGCCTACTAACCTATGGGAGAAGAGGACGGGAAACCCTGGAAACCAGAGCCGTTGTGCAGCAGACACAGGAAGCTGCCGAGCCTCATTTTGTTTCCAGTGCTCAAGCGAGGAGGTGCCAGTCGCACCCCTATTATACAGCACCTCTTCTGGCTGCTTTTGAAAGCAAAGAGGGGAGTTTCCATTGTGGGTCCGTGGAGACAATACCGACTAGTGTCCATGAGGCTGGCTGGATTAAGGACCCAGCGTTGCCATGAGCTACAGTGCAGGCTGGCAGCTGCAGTTCCAATTCGACCCCCTGGCTGTTTCTCTTCCCCTTTATTCTGATTTGGGGTAAGGTGGGCTTCCTCCTGCAGCACCTGTTTAGGTGGGAAAAGGGGTGACCAACAAGAGCAACAGGGGGGGCTGCCAGGGCCACACAGGACTGGGTCTCTTTGCCCAGAGGGCAGGCTGCTGAAGCCAAGCTTCACAGTCTTGGGCTGGGCCATTGGGTCCGGGGCCAACCAGCTGACCAAGGGAATGGACGGAAATGTCAAAAGCCTCCACATGCCAGACAGCACAGGGGCCGTTGTCCCGACGGTCTCAGCAGTTCTCACAAAACCACCTGCTATAGGCTGTGCGATCATCATTTCTTGATGAAGAAGGTACAGTACAGGAAGATTATGTCATCTGCTCAGGTCACTCAGTAAGTAAGAGCCCAGATTTGGACCCTTGGCCCCCATATGCCGTGTTCTTTTTCTTCAGTCATTTTAGCCCCCCCCCCCCCCGCAGCATATGGAAGTTCCCAGGCTAGGATCTGAAACAGAGCTTGCAGCTGCCACCCTACACTACAGCCACAGGCGTGCCAGATCTGAGCCACATCTGTGACCTACTCCACAGCTTTCAGCAACACTGGATCCTTAACCCACCGAGTGAGGCCAGGGGCTGAACCGCATCCTCACCGATACTAGTCGGGTTCATGAGTTGCTGAGCCACAGTGGGAACTCCACGTGCCGTATTCTTTGATGGCACCGCGGAAATACCACTGGAGAAATATCAGTGTCAACTCAGGTCATGACTCCGTCTGAATTTGAACCAGCCAATAGGACACATGCCTGATGACGTCATCCCAGCCTGCTTCCAGACCTCTGGGAACGGATCACAGTCGCTTTCCTCACCTGCTGCTCACATGCAGGCTTGGGCCAAACCGGAAGTCATGAACCCTCCGAGGGAGAATAAACACCGCTAATCTTCATGGACATTTATCCAACATGTCCTGCATGCCATTTTGGTTGCATTGTTTTCTTTATGCCTCACAACAACCAACAATCATTATTATTGTGATTCCCATTTTACCGATGTGGAAGCTAAGCACACAGAAGCTAAGAAGGGCGGAACCTGCCACTGCATTTGGGCGGTTGGATACCTAGTCCTCGCCTCGCTGGCACACTCACATTTCGGCCGTCCTCTTGTGGATGGATGGACGGATGCCTGAATGCGTGAACGAAAGAGCGTTTAATCGAGTACCTGGCATGAGGCTGAATCTTATACTGATTATTTCCACAAATGTCATCTCACCTTTGAGGATGGCTGCAGCACCAGCCCTGGAAGTGACGTGGAGGAGCACTCAAGGGCTTCCCGCCTCCCAACTGGAGAAGTCAGTTTGCCCACATCTTCTTCACCTGACCTCCCGTCAACTCCTGTCCTGAATGAGAACACTTCCTGGCAAACACTGCTGACCTTGTGATCCAGCAAACAGGAGTGTTCAAAGGGATTCACTCCAAAGCTCTTGATGGTGCTTATTTCCATCCACGTGCTTTCCTCTGACAGCCTGGGAGCAAGGACCAGGGCGGATTCACCTTTGCGTCCCCTGCGAGTACCTGGCACACAGCGCACCCTCCGTGCCGAAGGGCCGAGATGTTTGGCAGGTACATGCCGGCTGCTCTGCCTCCCCTCGCAGTGGGAGCAGGACAGGTTGAGGCCCTCGGGTCTCCCCCACTGCCTGGGTGTCTTCAGAACCCCCTTTCTCATTTCCCGCTCGGGGGTTCCCTCGAGAGCATCTGAGCAGCAGGTGAGGGGCCATCACGCCCCTACCTGTGCGGACAAGGTCAGCACGGGGAGCCTCCGCTGGTCGGGGAGAAAAAGGAAAACCCCTCTTCGCTTCCCTTCTCCTGTTTGTCACACCAACGCCTCACATTCCATTGAAATATTCCATAGAAATTCACTTCTGGTATTGGGAACACTTGAAAAATAAGAATGTGTTTGGGAAAGGCTGGTGTTGCAGCGAGTGAGCTCTGGAAGATGTGCCCTTTGACCTTGATCAAGAAAGGGAAGGTCAGGGCTGAAGCATTTTTAGCCCAGAACATTTAGACTATGGGGGTATTTCCCGCCCCCTCTTCTTTCTAGGTTATTTAAACAAAAGGGAAAGATGATCACAAAATAAAAATGATGAACACAATTACAGGCAGAAGGAAAGTTTTATAAAAGCACAGCACCCATCAAGGGGCCTTGGGAATATGTGCTACCCAGAGCCCCGAGACGCCAACCCACACCAAGCCCTCCCTCCCGGGTCTCAGCCATTTGCCTCACTGCATCTCCTTCACATACAGTAGCTGGATTAGCGCTCGGGACCTAAGGCCAGGAATGCAATAAGATACTTTTATACTTATTGATCCTTTAAAAAAAGAGTTTGTTTTCATGAAACTTTAATTCACTTTTTTTTTTTTAGCTTTTTAGTCTAACTGCTACACATTTTATCCCTGTTCTTTGTGAAATGCTAATCCAGCCTGGGGTTTTCATTTTCCGGGTGTAACTTTTCAGAAATTGTATATCTGCATAGCAACCCAGCGAGGGCTGCCTATGTCATGGTATCGCATGTCAGCAAGATGAAAAGGACTCCGAATCTCAGCTCTCCACAAACTTGGCCCTCCCGTCCCAGGGCAGAGAGCTTCTCGGCCTTAATATAAATGGCAGGAGAGCCCTTTCAGGGCCAGAGAGGTGCAAACTTTTATCTTGTTGATGACAGAAAACGACACATGACCTCAGCTCGGCTCAGTGGGGACGAGCAAACCAGAAACAAAGGCCGTATTTTTCTCTGCTCTCGTCCCTGCTGTCAGCTTCCAAGTGCAACCTGAGCCTGGATTCCGAACCCAGTGTCCAGATTAGAGATTGTTGACTCAGATTTAGTGGTGAAACGTGAGCCCAACTCTGTTGATGGCAGGCCTTGAAGGAGCAAGTTTACTTAAGCCAAGGGAGATTGTATGTCAGACGAGAGCCTGGCTTCTCTTTATCACCAACTTCCTAATCTGCCTCTGTTTTAATAGTTTCCACCACCACTACCAAAAGAGAGACAGAGACAGACAGCGAGAGAGAAAGAGAGAGACAGGGAGAGAGCACGGAGACAGGGAGAGAGGGAGCACAGTCCTGAGTTCCATCTCCTGGTGTCATAAATCAGGAAATTAACAAGTGTGTGACTGGTCTTTGCCACAGTGGCAGACAATGAGCTTTTTGTGTTTCTTATGGTGGACAGCACTTAACATAATCAATGGAGAGCTCCACTCAGAAGGGATGAAAAATGGGGGCCTGATCTTGCCATTTAAAGGCTCTTTCCCAATACTCAGGAGCATGGCTTTTATGAGGCTCAAATATGGCTCAGAAACTTGCCTTTTCGTTCCGAGGGCAGGTCATTAAGAGAAATCATTACATCGCTTTCCCTGTCTCTGTCTCTCTCCGTTTTTTACTTTGGCACCTTCCCGGCTTTTCCTTGGCTTCTGATTTCATCCCTCTTTTAGATTCTCTGTGCCTTCAGTAATTTATGTGCAAGATATTTTCCCAACCTCCAAATGTTTTTCCATTTGGCAAACCGTGTCCCAGAGCTTCCACACAATGTAACTGCAGAGTTCATTTACACTAGAAAACATAAGCTTGGTTAATGGAAAAGCCTAACAAGCCGATGTCAGTGACCCCGGGTACAGGGCCCCGTCCCAGATGATCTTCCAGGCCACCCCTGGGGACGCACAGGGGGTGGCTGTCGGGGAGGAGTGTCTTTCCCAGGTTGCCACAGATGCTTGGCTTCAACCCTCCTTGTCTCCGAAAAGGAAAGAATTCCTTCCAAGCCCCTTTCTCGTACAGTTTTTGGAAGCTTCAGGGCACCATATGGAGGAATCATTTCACGATTCTCCTGATGGCTTTTACGTGAGCAGCTATAAACTGGACGGTTTCCTTCAGGTCTGATACCCCTATGGTACCTGCGGAGGGCTGTGGGGAGTAATCACTGAAGATGTTAGTCTTGCGCTGTTCTTTGTCGGAGAGGAAACCCGGGCCCCTCCCGGCAGGGCACGGTGTTAACTTTGGGAAAAGGACACTGGGGAGGGTGTGCGTGGGGTGGGGCAAAGCCATAGAAGCCTTTCCAATTGGTCATGCGGGGGAGTTCCCATCGTGGCTCAGCGGAAACGAATCCAACTAGGAACCATGAGGTTGTGGGTTCGATCCCTGGCCTTACTCAGTGGGTTAAGGATCTGGCGTTGCTGTGAGCTGTGGTGTAGGTCACAGATGCGGCTCAGATCCCGCGTTGCTGTGGCTCTGGAGTAGGAGTAGGCCAGCAGCTAGAGCTCCAATTAGACCCCTAGCCTGGGAACCTCCATAGACCGCCGGTGCAGCCCTAAAAGAAAAAAAAAAGCCACTTGGTCACGAGGGGCTGCTTGCTTTCTTTCCTTCTCTTCTCTCTTTCCTTCCTTCCTTCTTTCTTTTTCTTTTTCGGCCGCCCTCAGGTCATATGGAATTTCCAGGCCAGGGATCAGATCCAGATCCTAGCCATAGAGGCGACCTAAGTCTCGGCTTCAGCAACACTGGATCCTTAACCCACCGAGCCAGTCCCGGGATCAAATCTGCATCCCAGAGATTCCAAGACTCCACCAAGCCATTGCACCACAGCAGGAACTCCACGAGGGTGCTCTGCCCCGGTGGCTTCTTCATTCCAAATCATGGGTTTAGGACAGAGGTGGAAGTTGAGTCCCTGCCAGTCCAGGGCTCCTGGGCTTCTTCGGGGACTCTCCTCTGGGCCAACTGGTGAGATAGACTTGAGGCTGACGGGCTGGGTTTATGTCCAGTCACTCACAGGGCATATCTAGACAGCACTTTAGCTTCTGAAAGATGAGCTCTATTCACTGAGTAACTGGCCCTTTTTCTTCCTAAACAGTTGCAATGATACCAACTCCTTGCATTTTATTTATTTTTAATTTATTTTTATTATAGTTGATTTACAATGTTCTGTCAATTTCTGCTATATAGCTAAGTGACCTAGGCGTATATATATATATATATATATATATTTTTTTTTTTTTTTCTTTCCATCATGTTCCATCACAAATGACTAGATATAGTTCCCTGTGCTATACAGCAGGCTCTCATTGCTTCTCCACTGCAAATGCATTAGTTTGCATCTACTAACCCCAAACTCCCAGTCCATCCTACTCACTCCCCCTCCCCCTTGGCAACCACAATTCTGTTCTCTAAGTCCATGAGTTTTTTTTTTTTTTTCCTGTGGAAAGGTTCATTTGTGCCATATATTAGATTCCAGATCTAAGTGATATCATATGGTATTTGTCTTTCTTTTCCTCTAGCTTGCCAGGCACCTTATCTTTCACAAGTGGCTCATGAAGTGCTCTCTCTCTTGATCCAATACTGTTGACTTAATAAGCCAATCAAAGGCAAGAAGTCTTTCTAATAATGATAAGACTGAGTCTTCTTAGGGTATTTATTTTGGCTTGGATAGCATTGTCTTAACTCACTGAATTTCCCTGGCCGTCTGGGTCAGTGCCAGGAGGGCAGAAGTTGGTTACTATATTCGACAGAACCACCCTTGAATGAGGCACCCAGCCCTTAAATTGTTTCCCAAGCAAGTCCCTAAAAATAAATAAATCAATAAAAATAAAAATCACAGAACTAAAAATTGGTTGGCTCTAGGAACTCATTCCCTCAGATGTATTTTTAGGCTTTTGTTTATCTTTCTTGATTGATAAAGTAATTATCAAAACGCCTTAGAAAATAATAGCCAACTGGTGAGAAAAGGAACAGTTGGAGGAAGCAAAACAATGGAGGAAAAGCCTGCACAGATTCTACCGCAGGCTTTCCAGCAAAACTCCATGAAAATTCATCTTCTCTTTCGGCTTTTCCTTCCTGGGAGGCTGATGGGGGCTCTGGCTTGATGGAGCCTCTCCATCACAGGGTAGCTAATTAGCTCCTCCAGGGAGGCTGCCCTCATCCTCCCTCCCCCAGCCCCTCCCCTTCCTCACCTTCCCGCCATCCCTCTCCACTCCCAAGTCTGCCACAGGCCGACCAGAACCCCAGCAGATGTTTGTGTTTTATGAGCCAAATGGGAGCCTGAAGGATCAACCAAATACCAGCCCCAGTGAGAGATGGAACTAGGCCATCTGACATCAGAAACACAGAACGCCCATCCGGCCAGCATGGCCTGGGCTTCCAGGGAGCAGGAGAGCTAGATAATTAGCTGGCACAGCCCACCGGCTGGCCCATTGCTCTGCCTTCTGAAGGCACACGGAGTCCTTTCACCGAGGCTTGGGGACGTTCGGCAAGACCCTCCATGAATCCACCCCGACTGGATGACAGTCCTGGCCCACCGAGGCCTCCCCTCAGGCCAGAGCACCACTTGGTACCCAAGGCCATGTGGCCCCCAGGCCTGGGGAGGGGAGGCAGGAGGAAGGGCTGAGAGTTGGCTTTAGAGCAAACAGCCGCTAGAGGGCGCCAGAGCACCTGTGCTAATAACGCACACTAATGAAGGCCAGAATCTCCTCATTTATCTCTGGTGGGAAGGTCTGACGGTTTCACAGGATCAGACTCAAACCATATCAAAACCAGGTGATTTCCCCTGTCCGTGCTATAAAATGAAGCATCTGGCCGTGTGGGAGTGGCTGTTGAATTCTGAGCAGTTTTGAACGGTCCCATGAGAAACGCTGGCCTAGACAGGAACCAAAAATCTGCTCACCTTTTACCCTGTGAAAACACTCAGGGACCTCAACCCTGTACCGTTCCTGTGAATGCCCCATCTCATGTTTATTCTTCCAAACACACACCCAGCATAATTTATTGGGAGCATGAGCCCATGGGGTCCAGCAAGCCTCCCAGCTTGAGATAAGCACTTTCCTAGAGCTTCTAAATATTTTTAAAAAATAGTTGCTCTGAGATTAGTGGGTTTTTTAATTGTCCTATTTATCTCCGGGTCTCTGGTAGCAACAAGGCGTTTTTTTGCCAGAATCACTGATTTGTCTCCAGGAGACCCTGCTTTTGGAAGTTTTGATTAAAAGCGCCTTGTCCCGCACGGTTTCTTGATCTGCATGTGGACTTAAGATTTTAAAATACTGCCTTCCAGTTAGTAGCGAGCACAGATATTATCTGTTTCCAAGAAAGTGTTCTGTAGTACTCCGGGAAACAGAGGCTGTGGTTCTTCCCATCAGCGAATGATTTGAATCCTCCGTCCTGATTGAACACCTTTAGATTATATTGACTAGAAGGAATAATCTTGGGAAAGAAAATGGCTTAATGGTGGAAACTTTATTCTCATTTGCATTTGAATCATCTGGAACCCAGCTGAATGTATTTATATGGTTTGCACCACGCATTTCTGTCTTCTTTTCACAAGTTCCCTGAAACAGAACACCTGCCTTCTATGGGGGCACCTGAAGTTAAGTAAGCCTCAGGGACGTGACATACGCCGGCAGGTGATTCAAGCAAAGCGGCCCCGCCCCTAGCGTCTGAAAAGGAGCCCTGGTCCCGCGGAGCCCGCATCCCCCGCTCGGCGTCTCTTACTTCGCCTGCGCTGACTCCTGACCCCTGACCCTTGACACACACTCGCCCAGCCCGCTCAGGGCAGCACCGCCTCCGAGCTTCCAAGGGACGACGGGCCGGCTGAAGCTCCGTCTCTGGCCGTGCACGGGGTAAGTTTGTGGGGGCGGTAACTGCTGTCCCGCTCTCGGCGCGAGAACAATTTTGAAGGCACAGGGGTTCCCCCTGAGTCGCCTGCTCTTCGCTCACGGGAACTTTGGCCCCTTGTCTCGCCCTTGCCCTCCGCCCAGCTTGCTCGGCCCCGCGGGGGTGTGGGGGGCGCCCACCTTCCTGAACTGAGCGGAATGGGGAGCGGGAGGTGCAGAGTCCCCGCTGGATCCGCGGCGCCCCTGTCCTCACGGGGCGCGGGCGCCGTGTGGGGTTCCATCCAGCCCGCTGCGATCGGCTCAGCCTTTCAGCCTCCTCCCCTCCCCTCCCCTCTTACAGTTGGTTCTAGTCAAAGCCAACTGCCTCTCAGGCTCTCCGGCTTAAAACTCAGCTGTAGGCTCGCAGGTCCCTTAATTCAGCCTAGTCCTTCTGGGCTCCTTCCTCTGTTGGATAAAGTACCGGGGTTGGGGGTGGCGGTGGGCGCGGAGAGGGGATGGGACCGGAGGGACCTCTGAGGCGCTGGCTCCAGCCAACTGAAAAGGTCGGTACTCGCGCCGTCACGGACTTCGGAGGACACTTACGGGGAAATCCAGGTGGACAGTTGGGAGGTGTCTGCCTTGTCAAGTGAGTATTGATCGCCGTCAGGTGGGCGGCAGGCTGAGCTGACCCCTGAGAAGTACAGTTGCGAAGATTGTTTCTCCATCCTCTTGAAGGGCCTGGGTGGGCTTTAAGGCTCCAGTCCCCTCCCCCGCTCCACGTCTGACCGCACCCCTTGGCAGTGGTACAAGTTTGGCTTTCTGTTCCGAACTTTCCAGGCTCCAGGAAGAATCCAGGCTGCAGAGATGGTCCCTGCGGAGCTAAAGACGTGTCCGGCCCCCGGCCTTGGTGGAGGGAGGAAGGGTGAAGGGAATGGTCTGGGGTAGGGAAGGGTGAGGGTCCTGGGAGACTTTGAATCCCCCCCCCCACCCCTGCAGGTGGCCTCTGGGAACCTGGTGAAAGGCGGAGGAGGGGCCGAGGCCGAGATTCACCGCTGCAAGTCCGGGTGTCCAGTAGCAACATAGCATTTTGCTTGAATCATAGGTTTGTCTTCTGGAGACGCTGCTTTCAGAAGTTTTAATTAAAAAGTGCCTCGTACTATAGGGCTTCTTGGTGGACTTGTGATTTTAAAATACTCCATTCCAGTTAGTAGGAAGCACAGGTGTTACGTTTGCAAGGAAGTTTTCTGGAGTATTCCAGGAAGTAGAGACTGTAATTCTTCCCATCAGGTGATGAGAGTCCTTGGTCTTGACCGAACACCTTTGGATTATACTGACTAGAAGGAATAATCACCGAGGGAAGAAAAATGAGTTAATGGTGGAAATTTTATTCTCTTCTAGATTTGAATCTCTTGGAACCAAGCTGAATGTATTTATATGGTTTGCACCATGCATTTCTCTGGCTGCTTTTCACGAGTGCCCTGTAATAGACCACCCTGGACTTTGTTGACCACCTGTATTCACATAAAGAATTTTTTGGGGAGTTCTCATTGTGGCACAGTGGTTAACGAATCCCACTAGGAACCATGAGGTAGTGGGTTCGATCCCTGGCCTCAATCAGTGGGTTAAGGATCTGGCGTTGCCTTGAGCTGTGGTATAGGCTGGCAGCTACAGCTCAGATTCAACCCCTAGCCTGGGAACCTCCATATGCCGCGGGTGCGGCCCTAGAAAAGACAGAAAGAACTTTTCGGAGTCCTGTAGTGGCTCAGCGGAAACAAATCTGCCTATCCATGAGGACATGGGTTTGATCCCTGACCTCGCTTAGTGGGTTAAGAATCTGGTATTGCCGTGAGCTGGGGTGTAGGTTGCGGAAGTGGCTCGGATCCCGTGTGGCTGTGGTGTAGGCCGGCAGCTCCACTTTGATTTCTAGCCTGGGAACCTCCATATGCCACTGGTGCAGCCCTAAAAAGACAAAAAACAAAGCAAAAGACAAAATTCTTCCAATAAATATGATAAGGTGAATAGTTAATGTGGGGCACTGGTTATGCTCAATATTTTCAGAGGGGCTTCAATCCAGAACAAAGAATGGGAAGAACTGACTGTACGAATCCCACTACTTGCAAGAAAGTCTCTGTACCCGTGGGGAAGTCGCTGCGTGGGTGTTTGTACTTTTCTCACTGGAGAATGAGGCTTTGTAATCCCCCAGGACTGGGGACTCCAGCTATAGGAGGAAGGGCTGGGAGTTGGCATTAGTGTGAACGGCTGCTAGAGGGCACCAGAGCGGAGCCCATCCGCTGAGGCCACTGCCGGCTCCCAAGCTGGACCTACAGGCTCAGAGACCGGGTTGGAAGTGGGGTTGGCAGGATCCCAACCACATGCCCAGAGGGGAGGGGTTGGTGACCAGGAGTCTCTGACTCTCCAGCGCAAGTTACTTTCACTTGAGAGAAGGGACAGAGGTCTGCCTTCAGCATCACATGGGGGGGGGGGGCACTTCCAGCCTGGCCAGGTGGCCCAGTGGCAGAAGAGCCGGACGGGCTGTGTACCATCTGACTGCCCTTTGTTTTTACAGAGGCAGGACCCTGAGTCTTGGGTTTGCATTTTGCAAGCTGCAGGCCTGAGTGGGTGTTGGCATCTGGAAAACCCTGGGGCTGGTGGATGTTGAATGTGAGGCCTGTAACAGCCATGGGATTTGGTGGGCCGGCTGTGTTCCTCCTTGTGCCCTTTCTCTGGAGAGTTTTCCCCAAACCACCTCCTTCGTTGTACATCTGAACCTCTTCCTCTGTCCCCACATCCCTCCCTTCAGTGGAAGGGTCTCACTTACACATCCTTTGAACAATCGCTGACCACAGCCTTGATATCAAAAGCTGTGTTAGCACTGGAATGGCGAGTAAAGTTCCCAGCTGTTGAAAATGCAGGCTTTAGGAACAGACAGTGATGGAAATCAAGGTCATGTATGCAAAGCTGTGTCACATGACGCAGAGCCCTCAAGCTGACCTAAAGCACTGGGATTGGAGGTAAAGCCAGGCATGTGACTTAACATACCACCTTCTGAAAACAGTGATTGTATCTCCAGCTTCATCACGGAGACTTCAGAAACCATCACGTGCCAGGAAAAATAAAATCTCCTATCTGCCTTGTACCATTGATCTTCAGGCTGTCCCACTCTGTAATCTCTTCCGTCCCCAAGGAGATCTGGCCATTCCCTTTCCTTAACTGACATCCAACTTCACAGTCAGTCAGTCACTAAATCCTATTTGTTTTCTGTCCTTAATATCTTTAATCACAATTTTCTTCTCACCTTCATCTCTGTCCCACTCTGTTGTGTTAAACGCAGGAAGTAGTTCCAAGCTTGATAAAAGATGGATAGAAATGAAATGATACAGCAGCTCCAGGACAAGAGTGAAGAGAGAAGCAGATGCACAGTTTAAGGAGTCATCACTCTCAGGATCAGGTAAGTGTAGGGTCAGCTCAGATGAGTGCTTTCCTGAGTTTGTGCCCTAGTCACCTCTTGTCTTACCCTAATCTCAGCCCTAGGATATTTTTAAAAATTTTAAATTATAGTTAATTTACAGTGTTCTCTCAATTTCTGCTGTGCAGCAAAGTGCCCAGTTATTTATGTTGATATGTGTGTGTATATTTATACTTTTTCTCATATTCTCTCTCATGTTCTATCACAAGTGACTGGATATAGTTCCTGTTCTATATAGCAGGACCTTATCGCTTATCCATTCTAAATGTGATAGCTTGCCTCTACTAACCCCAAACTCCCAGTCCATCCCACCCCTCCCCCTCCCCCTTGGCAACAAGACTGCCCTCCATGTCTGTGAGTCTGTTTCTGTTCTGTAGATAGGTTCATCTGTGCATATTTTAGATTGCTCATTTAAGTGATAATATGGTAATTTTTCTCTTCACTTAGTATGAGAATCTCTGATTGCATCTATGTTGGTGCAAATGGCATTGTTCTTTTTTTTAATGAATTTTATTATATTTGTAGGTGTACGGCATTGTTCTTTTTTATGGCTGAGTAGTATTTCATTGTATATATGTGCCATATCTTCTTTATCCATTCATCTGTTGATGGACATTGAGGTTGTTTCCATGTCTTGGCTATTGTGAATAGTGCTGCTATGAACATAGGGATGTGTGTGTTTTTTCGAATTATAGTCTTGTGTGGATATATGCCCAGGAGTGGAATTGCTGGAGCATATGATAACTCTGTTCTTAGTTTTCTGAGGAACCTCCATACTGTTTTCCATAGTAGTTGTATCAGTTTACATTCCCACCAACAGTGTAGGAAGGTTGCCTTTTATCCACACCTTCTCTGCCATTTGTTGTTCATAGTCTTATTAATGATGGCTATTCTGACTGGTATGAGACGGTACCTAATTGTAGTTTTGATTTGCGTTTCTCTAATAATTAGAGATGTTGAGCATTTTTTTTTCATGTGCCAGTTGGCCATCTGTTTGTCTTCTTTGGAGAAATGTCTGTTTGGGTCTTCTGCCCATTGTTCTATTGTTTTTTTGTTTGTTTGTTTGTTTTGCTGTTGAATTGTATGGGTTGTTTGTATATTTTCGAGATTAAGCCCTTGTCGGTTGCATTGTTGGCAACTATTTTCTCCCATTCCATAAGTTGTCTTTTCCTTTTTTAAAATGATTTTCTTTGCTGTGCAAAAACTTGTAAGTTTCATTAGTTCCCATTGATTTATTTTTGTTTTTATTTCTCTTGCCTTGGGAGACTGACCTAAGAAAACATTTGTATGATTTACATCAGGAAATGTTTTGCCTGTGTTCTCTTCTAGTAGTTTTATGGTGTCTTGTCTTATGTTTATATCTTTAAGCCATTTTGAGTTTATTTTTATGCATGTGTGAAAGTGTGTTCTAGTTTCACTGACTTATATGCAGCTGTCCAGTTTTCCCAGCACCACTTGCTGAAGAGACTTTTTATATTCTTGCCTCCTTGGTCTAAGATTAATAGATGGTAAGTTTATGAGTTTATTTCTGGGCTTTCTATTCTGTTCCATTGGTCTGTATGTTTGTTTTTGTACCAGTACCACACTGTCTTGATTACTATAGCTTTGTAACATTGTCTGAAATCTGGGAGAGTTATGCCTCCCCCCCCACTCAGGATTGCTTTGGCAATTCTGATTCATTTATGGTTCCATATAAATTTTTGGATTGTTTGTTCTAGTTCTGTGAAAAGTGTCATGGGTAATTTGATAGAGAAGGCTTTAAATTTATAGATTGCTTTGGGTAGTATGGCCATATTAGTGATATTAATTCCTTCTATCTGGGAGCATGGGATATCTTTTCATGTCTTTGTTTTTTTTTCCCCATTATTTAATGAATTTTATTATAATTATAGGTGTACAAAAATCATCACAACTCAGTTTTATAGCATTTCCATCCCTAACCCTCAGTGCATCCCCCAAAACCCCAACTTGTCTCATTTGGAAACCATAGGTTTTCCAAAGTCTGTGAGTCAGTATCTGTTCTGCAAAGAAGTTCATTGTGTCCTTTTTTTAGTTTCCACAAGTGGTAGCAGTTGATATTGGTATCTCATTGTCTGACTGGTTTCACTTCACATGATAATTTCTAGGTCCATTCATGTTGCTATAAATGTTATTTCATTCCTTTTAATGGCTGAGTAATATTCCATTGTGCATGTATACCAGATCTTTCCTATCCACTCCTCTGTCAATGGGCTTTTAGGTTGTTTCCATTATTTGGCTATTGTATAGAGTGCTGCAGTGAACACTGGAGTACATGTGTCTTTTCGAGTCATGGATTTCTCTGGATAGATGCCCAAGAGTGGGATTGCTGGATCAAATGGTAATTCTACTTTTAGTTTCCTAAGGAATCTCCATACTGTTTTCCATAGTGGTTGCACCAATTTGCATTCCCACCAACAGTGTAATAGGGATCCTTTTTCTCCACACCCTCTCCAGCACTTACTGTTTGTAGACTTTTTGATGATGGCCATTCTGGCCTGTGTAAGGTGGTACCTCATAGTGGTTTTGATTTGCAGTTCTCTAATAAGGAGTGATGTAGAACATCTTTTCATGTGTTTTTTGGCCATCTGTATGTCTTCTTTGGAGAATTGTCTGTTTAGATCCTCTGCCCATTTTTTTATGGGATTGTTTATTTTTTTGGTATTGAGCTGTAGGAGCTGTTTGTAAATTTTGGAGATTAATCTCTGTCAGTTGCTTCATTTGCAAATATTTTCTCCCATTCTGTGTGTTGTCTTTTCGTATTGTTTAGGGTTTCCTTTGCTATGCAGAAACCTTGAAGTTTAATTAAAGTCCCATTTGTTTATTTTTCTTTTTATTGTCATTGCTCTAACAGGTGGATCTGAGAAGATGTTGCTGTCATTTATGTCAGAGTGTTTGGCCTATGTTTTCCTCTAAGAGTTTTAAGAGTATCTGGTCTTATATCTAGATCTTTAACCCATTTTGAGTTTATTTTTGTGCATGGTGTTAGGAAGTGTTCTAATTTCATTTTTTTACATGTGGCTGTCCGGTTTTCCCAGCACCACTTATTGAAGAGGCTGTCTTTTATCCAATGTATATTCTTGCCTCCTCTGTCATAGATTAGTTGACTATAGGTGCGTGGGTTTAATTCTGGTCTTTCTGTCCTGTTCCACTGATCTATATTTCTGTCTTTGTGCCAGTACCATATGGTTTTGATGACTGTAGCTTTGTAGTCGAGTCTGAAGTCAGGGAGCCTGATTCGTCCAGCTCCATTTTTCTTTTCAGGATGTCTTTGGCTAGTCTGAGTCTTTTGTGCTTCCACACAAACTTTAAAATATTTTGTTCCAGTTCTGTGAAAGTCCTTAGTAATTTGATAGGGATTGCATTGAATGTGTAAATTGCCTTGGGTAGTATAGTCATTTTGGTAATATTGACTCTTCCAATCCAAGAGCATGGTATGTCTTTCCATCTGTTCATGTCATACTTGATTTCTTTCATCAGCGCCTTATAATTTTCAGAGTACAGGTCTTTTGTCTCTTTAGGCAGGTGTATTCCTAAGTATTTGATTCTTTTTGATACGATGGTAAACGGGATTGCTTCCCTAATTTCTCTTTCTGATCTTTCACTGTTAGTATATAGAAATGCCATTGATTTCTGTGTATTAATTTTGTATCTTGCAACTTTGCCAAATTCATTGATGAGCTCTAACAGTTTTCTGGTAGAGTCTTTAGGATTCTCTAGGTATAGTATCATATCATCTGCAAAAAGTGATAGTTTTACTTCTTCCTTTCCAATTTGGATTCCTTTATATTTCTTTTCTTCTCTGATTGCTATAGCTAGGACTTCCAGAACTATGTTGAATAGTAGTGGCGAGAGTGGACATCCCTGTCTTGTTCCTGATCTCAGTGGGAATTCTTTCAGCTTTTCACCATTGAGAATGATGTGAGCTCTGGGTTTGTCATAGATGGCCTTGATTATGTTGAGGTAGGTTCCCCGTATGCCCACTTTCTGAAGGGTTTTTATCAGAAATGGATGTTGGATTTTGTCAAAGGCTTTTTCGGCATCTATGGAGAGGATCATGTGCTTTTTTATTCTTCAGTTTGTTGATGTGTTGTATCACACTGATTGATTTTCGGATATTGAAGAATCCTTGCATCCCTGGGATAAATCCCACTTGATCATGATGTACAATCCTTTTAATGTATTGTTGGATTTGGTTGGCTAGTATTTTGTTCAGAATTTTTGCATCTATGTTCATCAGTGAGATTGGCCTGTAATTTTCTTTTTTTTTGTGGTACCTTGTCTGGTTTTGGTATCAGGGTGATGGTTGCTTCATGGAATGATTTTGGGAGTGTCCCTTCCTCTGCAATTTTTTGGAAGCATTTCAGAAGGATAGATGTTAGCTCTTCTCTGAATGTTTGATAGAATTCACCTGTGAAACCATCTAGTCCTGGACTTTTGTTTGTTGGAAGTTTTTTAATCACAGTTTCTATTTCAGAACTTGTGATTGGTCTATTCATCTTTTCTATTTCATCTTGGTTTAGTCTTGGAACATTGTAGTTTTCTAAGAATTTGTCCATT
>PVHT020000080.1:6796615-6817070 GCA_004024745.2 Catagonus wagneri
TTTTTTTTTTTTTTTTTTCTGTGTGATTGCTGTGGCTAGGACTTCCAATGCTATGTTGAAGAGAAAAGGTGAGGGTAAGCGTCCTTGTCTTGTTGCAGATTTCAGCAGGAAGGCTTTCAGTTTTTTACTATTGAGTATTAATATTGGCTGTGGCTTTATCATAGATAGCTTTTATTATATGGAGGTATGTTCCCTCTTTACTCGCTTTGGTAAGAGTTTTTATCATCAATGGCTGTTGAATTTTGTCAGATGCTTTTTCTGTATCTATTGAGATGATTACGTGGTTTTTGACTTCTGTTTATATGGTATATGACATTGACTGATTTTTGTATGTTGGACTTTGCTTGTCAACTTGGGATGAATCCCACTTGATCATGGTGTATGATCTCTTTTATGTGTTATTGGATTCAGTTTGGTAATATTTTGTTGGGGAATTTTTGCATCTATATTCAACAGATATTGGCCTGTAATCTTTTTTGGTGGTGTCTTTGGTTTTGGTATTAGAGTGATGGTGACTTCATAGAATGTCATTGGGAGTGTTCCCTCCTCTTTAGGTTTTTGGAAGGATTGGTACAAGTTCCTCTTTGTATGTTTGGTAGAATTTGCCTGTGAAGCCATCTGGGCCTGGACTTTTGTGTGCAGGGAGTTTTAAAATTACAGATTCTCTTTTACTTCCAGTTATCCAGTTACTATTCAAGTTATGTGTTTTTTTTTTTTTACTGAATTTTGGAGAGCTGTATGTTTCTGGAGAGTTGTCTGTTTCTGCTAGATTGTCAAATTTGTTGGCATATAATTGCTCATGATTTCCCTTACAGTTTTTTTGTATTTCTATGATATTGATTGTCTCATTTTTCATTTTTTATTACTTTTCCGTTATAGCTGGTTCAGAGTTTTCTGTCGATTTTTCAACTGTACAGTGTGTTGACCTGCTTATATATACATATATAGATTCGTCGCAAGTGATTACACAGTTCCAGGTGCTATACAGCAGGATCGCCTTGCTTTTTGATCCCAAAGGCAATGGTCTACATCTATTAACCCAGGCTCCCATGTCATCCCACTCCCTCCCCCACCCTCTTGGCAACCACAAGTCTGTTCTCCAAGTCTGTGATTTTCTTTTTGTAGAAAGGTTCATTTGTGCAGTGTATTAGATTCAAGATATAAATGATATCATGAAGTATTTGTCTTCCTCCTTCTGACTTCACTCAGTATGAAGGTCTCTAATTCCATCCATGTTGCTGTAAATGGCATTATTTTATTCTTTTTTATGGCTGAGTAGTATTCTCTGTGTATATATATATACCACATCTTCCTAATCCAATCATCTGTTGATGGACACTTGGGTTGTTTCCACATCTTGGCTATTGTGAATGGTACTGCAATGAACATGCGTGTGCAAGTGTCTTTTTCAAGGAAAGTTTTGTCCAGATATATGCCCAAGAGTGGTAGTTCTATGTATAGTTTTTGAAGATACTTCCATACTGTTTTCCATGGTGGTTGTACCAGCTTATATTCCCACCAACAGTGCAGGAAGGTTCCCTTTACTCTACACCCCCTCCAGAATTTGTTGTTTGTGGACTTATTAATGATGGCCATTCTGACTGGTGTGAGGTGGTAGGTATCTCACGGTAGTTTTGATTTGCATTTCTCTAATAATCAGGGATGTTGAGCATTTTTTCACGTGCTTGTTGGCCATCTGTTTATCTTCTTTGGAGAAATGTCTATTCAGGTCCTTTGCCCATTTTTCAATTGGGTTGTTGGCTTTTTTGGTGTTGAGTTGTATAAGTTGTTTGTATTTTAGAGATTAAGACCTTGTCATTTGCATCATTTGACACTATTTTCTCCCATTCTGTAAGTTGTCTTTTTTTTTTTTTTTTTTGGTTTCCTTTGCTGTGCAAAAACTTGTCAGTTTGATTAGGTCCCATTGATTTATCTTGGATTTGATTTCTGTTGCTTTGGGAGACTGATCTGAGAAAATATTTGTAAGGTTGATGTCAGAGAATGTTTTTCCAATGTTTTTTTCCAGGAGTTTCATGGTGTCTTGTCTTCTATTTAAGTCTTTAAGCCATTTTGAGTTTATTTTTGTGCATGGTGTGAGAGCGTGTTCTAGTTTCATTGATTTGCATGTAGCTGTCCAAGTTTCCCAGCAATACTTACTGAAAAGACTGTCTTTTTCCCATTTTACGTTCTTGCCTCCTTTGTCAAAGATTAATTGACCATAGGCATCTGGGCTTATTTCTGGATTTTCTATTCTGTTCCATTGGTCTGAATGTCTGTTTTGGTATCAGTACCACACTGTCTTGATTACTGTGGCCCTGTAATATTGCCTGAAATCTGGGAGAGTTGTGCCTCCTGCTTGGTTTTTTTCCTCAGAATTGCTTTGGCGATTCTGGGTCTTTTGTTGTTCCATATAAACTTTTGGATTGTTTTATCTAATTCTGTGAAGAATGTCATGGGTAATTTGATAGGGATTGCATCGAATCTGTAGATTGCTTTGGGTAGTACGGCCATTTTTACAGTATTAACTTTGCTGGCCCATAAGCATGGGGTATCTTTTCATTTCTTTGTATCTTTGATTTCCTTGATTAATGTTTCGTAGTTCTCTGCATATATGTCTTTCACCTCCTTGGTCAGGTTTATTCCCAGGTACTTGATTTTTTGGGATGCTGTTTTAAAAGGTAAAGTATTTTGGTACTCTTTTTCTTTTTTTTTAAATAGGATACTTGATTTTATTGAAATTACATTCTTATAGAAAGAGGAAGATAGGATAAAGTATATGAAAATCAATCTAGAAACCAGATCTAGAAGTTAAAATATTGCTAACAATTTTATTAAGGAAAGCAGTCAAACTGGATTAGAGTCCAAACTAAATGACCTCATTTTAGCTTTTCAGTTCTTTAAAGGTTATATCTCTAAATACAGTCACATTTTCTGACATTGGGGATTAGGACTCTGAACCCAGGACTTTTGGAAGAACACAATTTAGCCCATAAGGAAAGAAAAAATAGCAGAACAATAGCAGAACAATATCTTTTTTAAACAGATACAAAATTTAGAATTATAGTATTAGTAAATCAAATAAGTATATTAAAATAACAAGGTATCATCACCACGTTGAATATATCCTAGGAATTACAGGCCAGTTTAAATTTTAACAGATGTATTGTTGTTTCTTACATTAAACTACATTAAGATAATAAATGTAACTGGAGTAAAAGAAAGTAATATTTATTTTTTGGTGGAGGGGATAAGCAAATACTGTTACTTTATTTCTTTTTCAAGCAACAGATATTTATTTCTCACAGTTCTGGAGTCTGGGAAGTCCAAGGTATAGGTGCCAGCAGATTTTGTGCCTGGAAAAACCATTTTCTGGCTTTCAGACAGCCTCCTCTCACTGTGCTTCTGTGTGGCCTTTCCTCAGTGCATGTTCCTGGAGAGAAAGATGGGTCATCTTCCTTTTCTTACAAAGGCACTAATCCCACGTTGAGGATCCTACACTCCATGATTTGATATAAACCTAATTACCTCCCAAAGATGCCACATAAATACTGGGAGCTAACATTTCAATATAAGAATTTTAGGGAGGCATAAACATTCAATACATAACAACTGCTTTTTAATATTATTAGATCATTAACATTATCTTAATATTATTAGGACTTTAACATTCTCCCTGTATTGATGTTAATGCGGTTTAAAATCCCACCTATTATTATTGTACTATTGTCAATGTCAACTTTTATGTCTGTTGGCATTTGCTTTATATATTCAGGTACTCGGTTTTTTGTGTATATATTTTATGTTTTTAAAACTGTATTTTTCTAATATTTCATTGTTAGTATACAGAAATGCTATTGATTTCTGAAGGTTAACCTTATATCCTGCTACTTTGCTGAATTTGTTGATCAGTTCAAGTAATTTTGGGGTTCAGTCCTTGGGGTTTTCTATATATAGTATCATGTCTTCTGCATACAGTGACAGATACTCTTCTTCCTATTTGGATGCGTTTTATTTCTTTTGTTTGTCTGATTGCTGTAGCTAGGACATCCAATGCTATGTTGAATAACAGTGGTGAGAGTGGGCATCCTTGTCTTGCTCCAGATTTTAGTGGGAAGGCTTTCAGCTTTTCTCCATTGAGTATTATATTTGCTGTGGATTTGTCATAAATGGCTTTTATTATGTTAAGGAATGTTCCCTCTATACCCACTTTGGTAAGAGTTTTGATCATGAATGGGTGTTGGACTTTGTCTAATGCTTTTTCTGGCATCTACTGAAATGATGTGGTTTTTGACTTTTGTTACTGTGGTGTATGACATTGATTGATTTGCGTACATTGAACCATCCTGGGATGAATCCCACCTGGTTGTGGTGTATAATCTTTTTTATATGTTGTTGGATTCAGTTGGATAAAATTTTGTTGAGAATTTTTGCATCTATATTCATCAAAGATATTGGCCTACAGTTTTCTTTTTTTGTGGTGTCTTTGGTTTTGGAATGAAGGTGATGTTGGCATCATAGAATGTCTTTGGGAGTGTTCCTTCTTCAACCTTTTGGAAAAGTTTAAGGAGGATGGGTATAAACTCCTCTTTGTATGTTTGGTAGAATCTGGTCCTGGACTTTTATTTGTAGGGAGTGTTTTTATGACATACTCAATTTCATTTCTAGTGATTGGCCTGTTCAGTTGATTTATTTCTTCTTCATTCAGTTTTGGCAGTTGATTTATTTCTTCTTGATTCAGTTTTGGCAGGGTGTAAGTCTCTAGAAAGTTGTCCATTTCTTCTAGGTTGTCAAATTTGTTGGCATACAGTTGTTCATAGTATTCTCCCATGGTTTTTTGTATTTCTGTAATATCCATTGTGACTTTTCCTTTTTCATTTCTTACTTGGTTTATTTGGGTTTTTTCTGTCCTCTTCTTGGTGAGCATAGCCAGCTCTTAGTTTTACTGATATTTTTTCTATTTTCTATTTTTTCTCTATTTTATTGATTTCCTCTCTGATCTTTATGATTTCCTTCCTTCTGCCGACTTTAGGGTTTTTTTTTTTTGTTCTTTTTCTAATTCGTTTAGATGGTGGGTTAAGTTGTAGATTTGAGATTTTTCTTCTTTTTTTGAGGAAGGCCTGTATTGCTATGAATTTCCCTCTGAGCACTGCTTTTGCAGCATCCTGTAGATCTGGAGTGGCTGTGTCTTCATTATCATTTGTCTTGAAGTATTTGATTTCCTTCTTGATTTCCTCATTGACCCATTTGTTTTTTAGTAGCATGTTGTTTAGTCTCCATGTACTGTGTTTTTTCTCATTTCATTTCCTGTGGTTGATTTCTAGTTTCATGCCTTTGTGGTCAGAGAAGATACTTGAAATAATTTCTGTACTCTTCAGTTTGTTGAGGTTAGCTTTGTGACCCAGTATATGATCTATCCTTGCAAATGTTCCATGTGCACTTGAGAAGAATGTATATTCTGATTTTTTTTGGATGTAATGTTCTGAAAATGTCAATCAGGTCTAACTTTTCTCTTGTCATTTAGGATCTCTGTTGCTTTACTGACTTTCTGCCTGGAGGATCTGTCCATTGATGTGAGTGGAATGTTAAAGTTTCCTACTATTATTGTATTCCTATCTATTTCTCCTTTTATGTCTGATACTTGTTGTAGGTAGTTGGGTGCTCCTATATTAGGGATATATATACACACACACACACACACACACACACACATATATATACACACACATATATATATATGACTGTAATATCCTTTTCTTGAATGACTCCTTTAACCATTAAATAGTGTCCTTCTTTGTCTTTTTTATGGCCTTCATCCTAAAGTCTATTTTGTCTGACATGAGTATTGTGACTCCTGCTTTCCTTTCTTGTCCATTGGCATGAAATAATTTTTCCCATTGCCTCACTTTCAATCTATACGTGTCCTTTGCCCTAAGGTGAGTTTCTTGTAGACAGCAGATTTCAAGTTCTTCCTTTTTTATCCAGTCTGCCACTCTGTGTCTTTTGATTGGAGCATTCAGTCCATTGACATTTAAGGTGATTATTGATAGATATGTATGTATTTCCATTTTAGACCTTGTTTTCCCATTGATTCTATGTTTCTCTTTTTTTTTTTTTTCGGTTGGATGGTTTCCATTTATTTTATGCTTTAGTGCTTTTCTGTTTTTGTGAGCTTGATATTCCATTTTGATTTGTGGTTGCCCTGTTTTTTAGGTACGTTTGCCCTATTTTTTAGGTATGTTAACACCTTCTGTGTCTACTTGCTTTAGCCTGATAGCCATATAGGCTCAAACACATCATTAAAACTTTTTTTTAAAGTTAAAAAAAGTCTATATTTTCTTGTTTTCCCTCCCCATAATATATGATTTTGTTGTCTTTTTTTTTTTTTACTCTTTTTTTTAAACATCTTCATGTTTAGATCTGTATGCTGGCTTATTTGAATGATTGCTTTCCATTTGTGTTTTCCTCCATCTATTTCTTACTTTTTACTTATTTTTTTCTTATAGGAGCTCTTTCAGTATTTCTTTTAGAAAGGGTTTAGTATTGCTGTACTCTTTTAGCTTTTGTTTGTTAGAGAAATTCTTTATTTCCCCTTCTATTTTAAATGATATTCTTGCTGGGTAGAGTATTCCAGGTTGCATGTTTTTTCCTTTCAGCATTTTAAATATATCTTGCCACTCCCTTCTGGCCTGTAGTGTTTCTGTAGAGAAATCAGCTGATAGCCTTATGGGGGATCTCTTATAATTAATGCTTTGCTTTTCTCTTGCTGCCTTGAAGATTCTCTCTTTATCTTTAATTTTTGCCATTTTTAATGTAATATGTCTTGGTGTGGGCCTGTTTGGGTTCAACTTGTTTGGGGCCCTCTGTGCTTCCTGTATCTTGATGTCAGATTCCTTTAGGTTTGCAAAGTTTTCATACATCATTTCTTTAAATACACTTTCAATCCCCCCTCTTTTTTTCTCCTGGAATTGCTATTATGTGTAAATTGGCCTACTTTATATTATCCCATAGATATCTTATATTGCTTTCATGTTTTTTCATTTGACTTTCAGTCTGCTGTCCTGATTGGGGATTTCCATTATTCTGTCTTCCACATCCCTAATTCATTCCTCTGCATTATTCAATCTGCTCTTTATTGCCTTTACCTCAGTTTGCACCTCTACAAATGCGATTTCTAGCTTTTCTTGGCTCCTCATATTTTCTAGTTCCTTTCTAAGGGAATCTGCATTGCTGTTTGTGTGTTTTCTTAATTCCTTGATATTCAGCCTTAATTCCTGGAGTATTTTCACTATCTCCCTCCTGAACTCCACTTCTGTGAGACTGAAGATGTCCGTTTCATTGTTGACTGCTCCAGATGACTTGTCCTGTTCCTTCAACTGGCAATGGTTTCTGAGACTCTTCTTCTTGCTTATGGATTTCTTTTTTTGTGTGTGTGTGTGAGTTTGGGGGAGCCACACTGTAGTCTTGTAAGGCTACTTCTAGGCAACAGCACCCCTTTGTATTTTTCATTGTGGTTACTCTTTATTTTTGTTGTGGGAGTTTGAAAATTTGGTGTCTCCTTCTTTGGCATGAGCAGGCTGTTATCTCCTTGGTGGTCCAAGTGTTTTCAGGGAAAAGGAAGTAATGGGTAGGGCCAGCAGTTGGTGCCTGGACACGGGGCTCTCAACAGCAGCAAGGACCTGTAGGAAGGTGACACTGGCTACTCCTGGTTGCAGGGCCCTGAGACGTGGTAATGAGCTCTAGGCAGATCTACCAGGTGTCCAGAGCATTTGGCAGTAGCAGCAGCAGGATGTGTGAGTTCCCAGGGAAGTGAGAGCCACAATGGCTAGTGTTCAATTGCAATGCTCTCCTCTGAGGTGATTGGAATCGCAGGTGGTACCTGTTCAGGAGTATTTTCACTACTCTCCTAGTGGTAGCAGGCCATGATTGTCTCTAGAGCCAGGGATAACTGGTGGTTTGCCCCCTCCACCTGTAGACCATGCATGAAGCAACCTCTCACTTGGCCCACACAGGGTATGCTATACCGGCTGTTCCTAGTTGCAGGGTTCTGGGAAGTGATAGAGATCAGGCATATGGGTATTGCCCAGAACACTTAGCAGTGGGAGCAGTGGGGTTGGTGTGTTCCCAGGAGTGCAAGAGCACCCACGAATGGTGTTCAGTTCCAATGCCCTCCTCTGTAGTGCCCTTGAGGTGACTGGGGCTGCAGGTGATGTCTATCCACAGATCCCTTAGTAGTAATGTGTCATTCCCATCTCTGGAGCCAGAGATAACTGTGGTGGTTTGCATCTGCCTCCTGTAGACCATGCAGGAAGTACCCTGTCCTGCTTAGCCCCTACAGGATGTCCTGCACAAGGTGCTCTCAGTTACAGGTTCCTGGGCGGGGCAAGCATCTGGGTACTGCCCAGAATGGCAGTGGCAGCTGCATCCAGTTGTGCTCCCTGGGGAGCGAGAGCAATAGCAGGTGGTATTCTGTCATTATGTCCTTCTCTATGGTGCCCACTGACATGGTTGGGGCTGCACGTGATTTTTGTTCACGTATCCCTGTGGTGGTGGGTCATGCCCACCTCTGGAGTCAGGGATAACTACGGTGGTTGCTCCCGCCCCCTGCAGGCCACCAGGAAGCACCCTGTCCCACATAGACCATGCAGGAGGTGCTGTACCAGCTGCTCCTAGTTCTATGGACTTGGGAAGGGACAGCGAACAAGCACTGCCCTGAGCATTTGGCAGTGGCAGCTGCAGGGCAGATGTGTTCCCAGGGGAGTGATAGCAATAGTCTCTGGTGCTTGGTAGGCCCCGTGTTGCACTTAGCCCCCTGATACCCTTGGCCCACATTAGAGGTGCCTGGCCAATGGTAGCCTGCACAAGAAGTGCCCAGTTTCCCATATACGAGCAAGAGTTTTATGGATGGCTGTGCCTGAGACGCACAGACCATGGTGATCTAGCAAGCAGCCTCTGGCTGCTGGCAGTTTGTGCTTGAGCTGCCATGCCCTCTGCACATGCTCTGGTGCAAGGAGTTTCCCATAGTGGTTAGCCCCTCCTCCTCTTGTCCTCACCAACAATGGAAGCTTGCCTCTCCTGTGCGTCTGTACCTTCTCCAGGGTTCCCTCTGTCCCGCCGTTCCACTCCCCAGCCCATGGTGCACTGCTCCTTATCCCCTTAGGCTGTCTCCACACTGCCAACCTCAGCCCTCTCCTGGGGACTGACCTCTGTCTGGAGCCCAAGTCTCAGCATCCAGCCCCCACCTGAGCATCTCAGGCTCTGGTGTTTGTACCGGCGTTCAGATGATCTGTGCAGCTGTTACTCTGCTTTGCCATTCTTATTCCAGCTTCTGCACTTTTCTTGGCAGTAGCTTTGAGGTCCCTCTGGCTCAGCTGATATTTCCGTTGGTTAGGTGGCTTCCCAGGGTGTGGGTTCCTCTTCTCTTGCACAGCTCCCTCCCTGGAGTGCCTAGTGCTGTCCTGATGCCTTTTCTCTCTCTCCCTCCCTCTCTTTTTTTCTTTTGTTCTACCCAGTTATGTCAAGAGCTTCTTGCCCTTTTCTGGAGGTTTAAGTTCTTTCACCAGCATTCAGTTGATTTTCTATGCACGTCGTTTTACAGTAGATGGGTTTGTGGGAGAGGGTGAGCATGACCTCTTACTCCTCTGCCATCTTGCTGCCCTCCCCTTTTTAGAACTTTGAATATATCTTGCCACTGTCTTCTGATCTGCAATGTTTCTGTAGAGAAATTAGCCTTATGGGGATTCCCTTATAATTAATTCCTTTTCTCTTGCTGCCTTTAGAATCCGCTCCTTATTTTTCACTTTGGCTATTTTTATTATAATGTGTCTTGGTGTGTTCTGTTTGGGTTCAACTTATTTGGGGCCCTCTGTAGTTCCTTTATCTGGGTATCTGTTGCCTTCTTTAGATTTGGGAAGTTTTCAGCCATAATTTCTTCATAAATTGGTGTTGGATTTTATCAACAAAATCTTTTTTTCTGAATCTATTGAGATGAGCACATGGTTTTTATTCTTCAGTTTCTTAATGTGTATCATAGTGATTGATTTGCAGATAGTGACCAATCCTCGCATCCCTTGGATAAATCCCACTTGATCGTGGTGTATGATTCTTTTAATGTATTCTTAGTTTTCTAGTATTGAGGATTTTTGATTCTAAATTCATCAGTGATATTGCCCTATAATTTTGTTGTTTTTGTTGTATCTTTGTTGGTTTTTGGTATCAAGGTGATGGTGGCCTCACAAAATGAGTTTGGGAGTATTCCTTCTGCAGTTTTTTTTGGAAGAGTTTCAGAAGGTCAACATTGACTCTTCTCTAAATACTTGATAGAATTCATCTGTGAAGCCATCCAGTCCTGGACTTTGTTTGTTGGAGTTTTTCTTTTTATGGCCACACCTGAAGTGTATGGAAGTTCCTGGCCAGGGATTGAACTGGAGCTGCAGCAGCAGGCCTACACCACAGCCCCAGTAACACCAGGTCTGAGCCACATCTGAGACATACACCACAGTTTGCAGAAATGTCAGAGCCTTAACCCACTGAGCAAGTCTAGGGATTGAATCCAAATCCTCATGGAAACTGTGTTGGATTTTTAACCCACTGAGCCACAATGGGAACACCTATTGGAAGGTTTTTAGTCCATGTTTCAATTTCAGTTTGTGATTTATCAGTTCATGTTTTCTATTTCTTGCTAGTTTAGTCTTGGAAGATTGTACCTGTCTAAGAATTTTTCCATTTCTTCTAGGTTGTCCATTTTATTGGCGTATAGTTTCTTGTAGTAGTATCTTGTGATCCTTTGTATTTCTGTGATGTCCATTATAACTTCTCCTTTTTCATTTCTAACTATTGATTTGAGTCCTCTCACTTTTTTTCTTGATGAGTCTGGCTGAGGATTTATCAATTTTATTGATCTTTTCAAAGAACCAGCTGTTTCATTGATCTTTTCTACTGTTTTCTTCATTTCTATTTCATTTATTTATACTCTGATCTTTATGATTTTTCCTTCTACTCACTTTGGGTTTTGCTGTTCTTTCTCCAGTTGCTTTAGGTGTAAAGTGAGACTATTTATTTGAGATTTTTTGTTTAAGGTAAGCTTGTATTGCTATGAACTTCCGTCTTAGAATTGCTTTTGCTCTATCCCATAGGTTTTGGGTTATTGTGTTTTAATTTTCATTTGTTTCTAGATATTGTTTGATTTCCTCAGTGTTACATTGCCTTTTTTTTTTTTTTTAGAAGCATATTGTCTCCATGTGTTTGTGCTTTTTCCAGTATTTTTCTTGTAGTTTATTTCTAGTGTTACCGTGTTGTGGTCAGAAAAGCTTGATACGATTTTAATTTTCTTAAATTTACCAAGGCTTGATTTGTGGCCCAGAATGTGATCTATCCCAGAGAATGATCCATGTGAGCTTGAGAAGAATGTATATTCTGCTGCTTCCAGATAGAATGTTTTATAAATATCTTTTAAGTCTATCTGGACTAATCAATAAGGCCTGTTTTTCCTTGTTGATTTTCTCTCTGGATGGTCTGTTCATTGCTGTCAGTGGGGTTTTAATGTCCCCCAACATTATTGTGTTATTTCCAATTTCTCCTTTTATGGCCATTAGCAGTTGCCTTATACATGCACCTATATATATTTGCAATTGTTATAGCTTCTTCTTGGATTGATCCTTTGATCATTATGTAATGCCCTTCTTTGTCTCATGTAACCATTTTCATTTTAAAGTCTATTTTGTCTGATATGAGTATTGCTACTCCAGTTTTCTTTTGATCTCTGTTTGCATAGAATATTTTCTTCCATCCTCTTTTTTCAGTTTGTATATGTCCCTAGAACATAAGTAGGTCTCATGTAGACAAGTACATATAGTTGGGTCTTACTTTTGTATCCACTCAGCCAGTCTATATCTTTTGGTTGCAGCATTTAGTCCACTCACATTTAAGGTAATTTTTGATATGTATGTTCTTACTGCCATTTTGTTAATTGTTTTGGATTTGTTTTTATTGGTCTCTTTTCTTCTATTCTTATCTTGTTCCCTTCTCTTGTGGCTTGATGACTATCTTTAATGCTGTGTTTGAATTTCTTTTTATTACTTGTGTGTGTATTGCAGATTTTTGGTTTTCATTTAACATTAGGTTTTGGTATAAGATTATTATTATTATTATTATCATTATCATTATTATTATTTTGCTTCTTAGGGCCACACCCATGGCAAATTGAAGTTCCTAGGCTAGGGTTTCAACGGGAGTTGTAGCTGCTGGCCTACACCGCAGGCACAGCAACGTGGGATCTGAGCTGCTTCTGCAACCTACACCATAGCTCATGGCAATGCTGGATCCTTAACCCACTGAGCAAGGCCAGGAATAGAACCTGCATCCTCATGGATACCAGTCAGGTTTGTTACTACTGAGCCACAACAGGAACTCCTACAAGATTGTTTGAAGTTGACTTTTAGGCTGATGCTAGGAGTATTCTGGTGAATAGTTTTATTGTTATAATTATTTCAATTTAGGGCTAAGTATAGTGGGACATCTGATCCCAGTTTGGATCTTAGCTGTCATGTAATCAGAATTGTTAAATTCACTTTCATAGCTTATTTTTATTTTAGCTATTATTTTTTACAGCTTAGCTAGTACTTAACTTTATTTTGGGATAATCTTTAACATGTTTTACACTGGATTTCTATTAATATGGGTTAATTTATAGCCAAGGTGGCTGATAGGAAATTTACCAACCCTAATTAGTTAATATAACTCAAACTTTCTTTTGTGGCTTTTTATTACTGCCATTTTCCATGGGGCTAAGCTAAGCAAGGCTTTGTGATCTATTTTTTTGTTATGCTTGATGCCTGCTCTCCTTGATCTTTTATGATTTAGAGGGCATTCTCAATGGGATGCAGATACTTACCTGTGTATTTTTATTAGAAACTAATAAGCTGTGACCCCACTTATGTGTGTTTATGGAGTTAGTAAATTCATCTGGGCATTTACAGTGCCTCACTTTATTAATCTACATCTTCAGGTTAAGTTGGACTTTGTATGTATAAGATTAAGGTATTTATGTAGTATATTGGTATTTAATGTGTGGCTTGGGTTGTGTTAAAATTGGTACTGAAATACTTTTCTTTTGGAGGTTATTAAAATGTACTTTTTTATTTTGAGGTAAATGGCTGATCTATGGCAGTATTTTTCTATATAAGACCTCTATAGGTAGTTGGTATTCTTAGGAGGTAGTTTGTAGTTTACTAACTTTGGATTGGTGAAGAAAGGGCAATATGTTTTGTTAGATGGACTCTTTATGTAGTTAAATGTTTTGCCTTGTTTGGGGGGTTTGACAGGGTAATAATGGCATGCAGAGTATGAGATTTTAGTGGGAGGTAGGACGGTTTGATTAAGGAAGCTATTTAATGATACGCATATATGTGTAATTGCTCTGTCTTGTGATCATTGACTCATTAACAAATTATAGTTAATTGCGTTGGTAAACAATATTCAACTTAAGATCAGCTACAAGTTACTTGACTGTGTTAAGGCCTTTGATGGCCATAGCTGAGTCACAGCATCCCTGAGAATTAAAAAATACCATATGCATGAAACTTATGTATGAGCCTAAGCTGATTTGGTAGTCCATCAGGATGTCTTATTTAAGGGGAAAGAGTGGGCAGTTTTAAGTGAGATGGTCCTGAAGAACTGGATGACAGATATTATTCACTTAGAGAAATCCCCATGGTTTTTAGTCCCAGAACAAGGAGCAAAGCATGTTTGTGGCCAGATTGATGGTTTATCGAGGCTTTCTGATTAACCTCTGGTTAATCAGTTATGATAAGTGTGTTGACTGGAAATGTTGGACAAAATGTGATATGTATAATTAATAAATATATGTCTCATAATATCAATCACTTCAATGACTTCTGTGAATAGTCTGTAGGGACTGAAATCAACTATGAATTGAATTGTTTAATGTGTCCTGTAATATTGATAGGCTGAAGTACATGCTTATACACACAGGGTAGATAATTCATGATTACATGACCATGTATTATGATAAAACATATGCATTGTACTTATTTGTGTGGAAGGACATGTAATGCATAAAGTACATAGTAATACCAGTGTTCATGTCATTTTTTAATACACAGCACTTAAAGATAGTTTAATGTCCCATAAACAAATTGTTTAGAGAACATTTTAAATAGAATCGCAGCTTTGAGAGCTGAAGGTGGAGCTGGAGCTTCTTCCTTGAGTCTTATGGAGATATTTCTTTTCAGATTTTCAAGCCAGGGTAATGGATACACTGCAAAGACTCTTCTTTTTAGGAATTTATTTTCAATAATGCTTGTTGTTGGTATAAGGACAAGAATTAAAAGCAAGTATGGAATAGATGCTAGTTTCAGTCTGTGCAGTCAAAAAAGAAAAAAAAGGAAGCTGAGATGGATACAGTCCATATTTTATTCAGTGGCCAAAGAATGGAAAAGCAGGAACTTATTTCACAGATCAACTTCTTATTCATGTGGTGAGAGGGCTTTGATTTTTAAGAGTAAAAATGGAGTTCCTATTGTGGCTCAGCAGGTTAAGAACTGATGTAGTCTTTGTGAGGATGCAGGTTTGATCCCTGGCTTCACTCAGTGGGTTAAAGATCTGGCATTGATGTGGAGCAGGGTGCAGATGGGGTTCAGATGTGGCATTGCGATGGCTGTGGGGTAGGCTGGCAACTACAGCTCCAGTTTAGTCTCTAGCCTGGGAACTTCCTATGCCATAGGTGCAGCTGTATAAACAACAACAAAAAAGAGTAAGGACAAAGGAAGGAAGAGTGAGGCTGATGATGGGAGGCATATGCATTAATCTACTGCGGGAGGGGCAGGGCTTTCCTGGAAATGGGGTGCCACCCCGTTTTTATCCTTTTTTGGTCTGAATCTTCCTGTCATGGCAACCAGTAGGTGTGTCATCTTGTAGCTAATGTAGTAAAATCAGTGTATAATAAGACTGGGGGGGGTCTGTTGGAGGTCAGATTTTTTGCCATCTTGGTTCCAGCTGGTTCTGTCTGGTTTTTGTCTCTCTTTGTGTAGCTTCCTCCTTGTCTCTGGAACCTGTGATTTAAAGATACATGTTAATTCCTGTTCAAGTGGGGGTTGGTGGGTTTTGAGCAAAGACCTGCACAGCTCTGGCAACAACCCCCCATCCCCCACCCTGCTTCCTTGTTCCTGCTTCTCCTGCTAGTGCTGAAAGGTGAAGATCTGTCTTCTGAGGCTGCTTCCTGCTGAACATGGGTATAGTTTTCCACTGGATTGGAGGAGCAGAACTGTTCCCTAACTAGCCTAAAATAATTCTGATTGTGGTCAGGCTGCAGTCCCACTTGCTCAAATCCTTATGTTGGTGTCATCTGAAGTTTGATGACTTCAAGCCATTTACTAATGAAGTTGACAAGGAAATTAATGAGGCAAGGCCCAAAAATGAGCAGGAATACCAGTTAGTGGGCCAAGAAATGGAAGAAATCAGGTTAAACTGGGGAGGTTCTGTTTGACCATATTCTAGATGGAACTTGGCCTGGACCTTATGTGTTACCTCTATGTAACCATGGAGCTTGCATATATATCTCTTTTAGGTTTACCTCAATCTGATCAGAGCTATTGACATACATACAGCAGTTTTATTAATAACAGCACATCCTCCCCCTTGCACAGCCAGGAGATAGTCAAAGCCTAGCCTGTTGTTAAGAACATTTGCTAGTGAGTCCAGAAAAGTCTGGCGTCCTTGTAAGGCAGTCCCTGTACTTTTAGACAAACTCTCAAGGGCCTGTGTAAGATTCTGTAGAATGACTTCATGGTATGCGACCTCCTCAGGGGGCCAACAGTCCCAGACCAACCCCTACTCCTGCCAGGATGAGCCCTGTTGTCCTTTTGTCTTGGGGTTGGTGATAGTATGAAGGATTGTGCCTAGGTTCCTAGAACTTAGCTAGCCTAGCGTGCATTGTGCACAAATTAAGCATTATCTAATAAGGGTAGGCTAGAGTTCCCACCCCCGCATCCCCTGGAGAAGGAAAGGAGTTAGGGTTGTTCTGATGGGACACCTGGTTTATTCTCAGGCCACAGAGGAACAGGTACCCAGGGGGAGCACGTGCCTGGAGCACTTTTGAGAGGTGTGACCCACCTCTGTAAGTGGCTAGTCCAAGAAGACGTGTCCTTGCAATGTGGGGAGAGAGAACCAGCTGCATAGCAGGGGTCACTGGGCAATTCTTGACCAGGATCTTTTCCCTAGGCCTCAGAGGGCCACATACTAAACACCACACAACCAGCATCTTCTTTCCCAACAAGTATATCTCCCATCTGGTCCCCGTGTACATTCATTGAGTCAGTTCAGAGGGACCAATGGCTGAGATTTCTGTAGGAGTGAATCCCTTGAAAGTTCCTCCCTTTGGGAGGGGCTGTGGCAGCCACACCAGTGATGACACTTTAGAGTGAGTGTTTTGTGTCCGTTAGAAATGTTAATAAGGGGTGAGATCCAAGCAGAAAGCTGGATTAGGGTTGGGATATGAATTTCAAGAGGGGTAGGTTTAGCAGAACTTTTAGCCAAGTTGAGAGTGAAGTTGTCATTCTTACAGGTAAAATGTAATACCTTTAATCCACAGATGTCACTTTGACAGATCCAGCACCAGGATAGCTTTTGTCCATGGGCTATAATTCTCATGAAATGTACTATTGCACTGAATTCCCATTCCATGTGGACAGTTATAAGAGACAGAGCAGAGATGATAAAAAAGAAAAACAGTAATGGCCACTCATCCTGCTTCCAGTGTATCCTGTATCCAGCATGGACAGAGGGTTTGACATTTAGAGCAGAAACCAAGTAAGGCAATGACAAGGCCAGCAACTAAGCCTATCCACCATATTGGTAAGTTTGTTCTTTTGAACAGTAACTTAAGGTCTGTGACAGGTTCATGGGTGTATTGAGCGGCTCAGTTAATTCTTACTCAGGCCTAGGTGCTGTCTTCACTGTGGCATGGGGGGCCCACAGAGTTATGCCCTGTACTTGTAAGGCAGGATGAGTAGTCCAGATGACTAGGTAAGGGTCTGTCCACTTGAGCTCTAACTGATCTTGTGGATTTCCAGCTTTGCAGGTTTTCAAATAAACCCAATCCCCAGGGTAGAGAGGGTGTAAAACCAGGTCAGAAGAGGAGGCGGTGCTGGATTCCTGTAGGACTGTAAGGCTTTGATTGTTTCCACTCTCTGTGAGGCATATTTCAGTCGGTCCATATCCCTGATGCTGGCTTTGTAGCCGGTCCTGCAGGAATGGGCCTCTCGTCCATGAGCTCATTTGGACATAACCTGAACTTTCCTTTAGGGGCTGTTCACATTCTCAAAAATGCTGTGGGGAGAAGGGAGATCAGGGTTGATAAGGGTCTTGACAGTTTGGCTAAGTTTCTTTTGAGGGTTTGATTTGTTGTACTTTTCCTGAGGATTGTGGTCTCTAAGTGGAATGTAAACTCTATTTCATTCCTAGGGCTCTAAAGACTCCATTAGTAATTTGGTAAACAGGCAGGCCCATTGTCACTCTGGATGGACTTAGGGGACCCAAACCGAGGGCTTATTTCCTTGGGCAGGACATTAAAGACCTCCAAGGCCATCTTGGTTTGGGTACAGAATGCCTCGATCCAGCTGGAGAAGGTGTCAGTCAAAACCTGCATATATCTAAAACTTGCTTGTGTCTGCGGTGTTACTGTAAAATCAGTTTTTCATTCTTGATCTGGATCTGTGCCTCTATACTGTGTGTGGGTCATACTCCCTTGGCCTTGGGGGTGACTGTTAGGCTTGTACCTGAGGCAGACAGGGCAAGTTTCAACCACCTGTTTAAAGAGACTGCGGAACTGGGAATAGTCATGGCTTTGATGGGCCATTGATAAAGGGCCTCCTGCCCAGTGTGTGTTCTGGTGAGCTTCCTGGATGGTGCGGTGCAATGGCTGATGGGAGGAACAGCTGCCCATGACCATTAACCATCCACCCTGGGTATTCTGGGCTGTTAAAATAGCCCCATCTCAAAGCCTTTTTCCTTTCTTCTGGGTTATGTATGTAGTGTAGAAATTAGGATCTGGGGGAGCCAGTAGGAATGGCATTGGAAGTCTGTCCCCATCCTCTGCTGCTGGTTTAGCTGCCATGTCTGCTGTGTTATTTCCTCTTATAATTTCTGCTTCCCCTTTTTGATGGTCTCTGCAGTGACTTGATGCTACCTCCTTTGGCAGGAGTATAGCCTCCAGTATCTGCATAACCCCCCCGCCCCCCATTCTTAACCTGTTCATTCCCTGATGTCAGCATTCCTCCCCCCTCCAGGTGACACCATAGGCATGTAGGATTGAACAGGTGTATTTGAAGTTAGTGTAGATATTGACAACCTTGCCTTTCCCAAATTCCAGTGCTCCAGTTAGGGTGGTGAACTCACCCTTACAGGCATAACAGATAAAGGCAACCCTTCAGCAGTTTGGTCTAGTTGCTTAAAAAAACAGGCTACAACCTGAGTCAGAGGTCCCAGTTTTTGTGTAAGCACCCCAATGTGGTTCCTCCTTGCTCATGTACATATAGATGGAGGGGACTTGATGGGTAAAGTTAAGGGGGGAAGCTTTCATGAGATGGTTTTTCAGTTTGAGGAAAGCTTGCTCACAGTTGGGGGTTCACTAGAAAGGGTCAAGGTCCTTCCCTTTTAATTGTTCATAAAGGGCTTAGCAATTAAGCCAAAGTTGGGGAGGCAAATGCAGCAGAACCCGGGGAACACTGAAGCTACTTTTTTGTACAAGGGGGTGACATCTGGCGCACCAATTCTTTCCACTCCTTAGAGAGTGCCCTGTGCCCCTTTTCTGTAATCAGCTTTAAGTATTCTACCCGGTGGAGGGAGAGGGAGATTTGGGATTTTACCTTTGAAACCATATCCTTTCTCAGCCAGGTGATTTAAGACATTAACCATATCATGGTCAGAAAGCTCTTTGGTGGGGCTGGCAATTAAGATATCATCCACTCGATGGAGAATAGTTCCCTGTTCTAACTCAAGGTCAGTGAGGTCCTCAGCTAAAACTTTTCCCAAAAGGGCAGGGGCGTTTTTAACTCGCTGGGGCAAAAGCAGTCAGTACAACTGTTGATTTTTAAAGTTACTGGCTTCCTGCTACTCATGTGCACAAATGTATTGAAATTCTGGGGTTGGGGGCACGCAAAAGAACATGTCTTTTATTTTTTTATTTTATTTTTACTTAATGGATTTTATTTCAATTATAGGTGTACATAAATCATCACAAGTCAGTTTTATAGATTTTGTATCCCAAAACCCCCCACCCCCCAGACTGTCTTATTTGAAAAACCATAGGTTTTCCAAAGTCTGTGAGTCATTCTCTGCTCTGCAAAGATGTTCATTGTGTCTTTTTAGTTTCCACATGTAAGCGGTAGCATTTGATATTGGTGTTTAATTGTCTGACTGGTTTCACTTTGCATGATAGTTTCTAGGTCCATCCATGTTGCTATAAATGTTGGTAATTCGTTCCTTTTAATGGCTGAGTAATATTCCATTGTGTGTATGTACCATATCTTCCCTATCCACTCGTCTGTTGATGGGCATTTAGGTTGTTTCCATGACCTGGCTATTGCATAGAGTGCTGCAATGAACACTGGAGTACATGTGTCTTTTCGAGGCATGGTTTCTGCTGGATAGATGCCCAGGAGTGGGATTGCTGGATCAAATGGTAATTCTATTTTGAGTTTTCTGAGGAATCTCCATACTGTTTTCCACAGTGGTTGCACCAGTTTGCATTCCCACCAACAGTGTAATAGGGATCCTTTTTCTCCACACCCTCTCCAGCACTTATTGTTTGTAGATTTTTTGATGATGGCCATTCTGGCTGGTGTAAGGTGGTATCTCATAGTGGTTTTGATTTGCATTTCTCTAATGAGGAGTGATGTTGAACATCTTTTCATGTGTTTATTAGCCATCTGCATGTCTTCTTTGGAGAATTGTCTGTCTAGATCCTCTGCCCATTTTTTGCTGGGGTTGTTTGTTTCTTTGGTGTTGAGCTGTAGGAGGTGTTTGTAAATTTTGGAGATTAATCCCTTGTCAGTTGAATCATTTGCAAATATTTTCTCCCATTCTGTGGGTTGTCTTTTCGTTTTGTTTAGGGTTTCCTTAGCTGTGCAGAAACTTTGAAGTTTAGTTAAGTCCCATTTGTTTATTTCTCTTTTTATTGTCCTTACTCTGACACATGGATCTGAGAAGATGTTGCTATCATTTATGTCAGAGAGTGTTTGACCTATGTTTTCCTCTAAGAGTTTGATAGTATCTGGTCTTATATCTAGATCTTTAATCCATTTTGAGTTTATTTTTGTGCATGGTGTTAGGAAGTGTTCTAGTTTCATTTTTTTACATGTGGCTGTCCAGTTTTCCCAGCACCACTTATTGAAGAGGCTGTCTTTTGTCCAATGTATATTCTTGGCTCCTTTATCATAGA
>PVHT020000080.1:6825156-6843347 GCA_004024745.2 Catagonus wagneri
ATCTTTTATCTCTTTTCTCTTCTGCATTAGTGATTTCCACTAATCTGTCCTCCACCTCACTGATTCGTTCTTCTGCCTCCTGTATTCTACTGTTGGCTGCTTCTAAGGAATTTTTTATTTCAGTGATTGTATTTTGCATCTCTTCTTGTTTAATTTTTACAGCTTGTATTTCTTTGCTCAGTGTTTCCTGTAAATTATCCATCTTTGCCTCCAGTCTATTTCCAGTGCCTTGCATCATCTTCAGCATCAAGTCTAAAGTCTCTTTCTGGGTGGCTGATAATCTCCTGATCACTGAGCTGTTTTTATGGGCTTTTTTCTTTCTCCCTTATCTGAGAGTTTTCTATCTTTTCATTTTTATAGGTTTTTGGTGTGGTGACCTTTTTGCAGACAATAGAGTTGTAGCCTGTCTTAGTTCAGGTGTTTGCCTCCCCTGTGGCTAAAGTTGGTATGGAGGGGCCTTGCTGTAGGCTTCCTGATGGGAGGGAGTGATGCCTGCTCCCTGCTAGGTGGGGTTGATTCCTCTCCCTCTGATGGGTGGGACTTTGTCTCTGGATGAGATTAGAGGCTGGCTGTGTGCCTGAGGGGTCTTTAGGCAGCCTGTTTACTGATGGGTGGGGCTGAGATCCCACCTGGATTATTGTTTGGCCTGGGGCTTCTCAGAGCTGATGGGAGAGACCAGATTTTCCCAGAAATGGCCACCTCCAGAGAAATGCAGGCTGATGAATGTTCCTGAGAGCTTCACCTCCAATGCCCTTCCACCACAACAAGCCACAGTCACCCCTGTTTTCCCAGGAGATCCTCCAAGAATTGCAGTCAGTTTCCACCCAGATTCCTATGGAGACTGCTTTGCCCTGGGACCCAGTGCACGTGAAAGTCTGTGTGTGCCTTTCAAGAATGGGGTCTCTGTTTCCCCCAGTCCTGTGGAGCTCCTGCACACAAGGCCTATTGGCCTTCAATGCCAGATGCTCCAGGGGCTTTCTCCCTGTGCCAGATCCCCAGGCATGGGGATTTGATATTGGGCTCAGAACTCCCAGTCCTGTAGCTGAGTCTTTGTGATACAGTTACTTTGCAGTCTGTGGGGCTTCCCACCCGGGAGGTATGGGGTTGCTTCTATCACGTAATCGCCCCTCCTACCTCTTGATGTGGTCTTCACTTTGTCTTCTGGAGCAGAATATCTTTTTTGGAAGTTTACAGTCCATTTGGTTGAAGGTTGCTGGGCATTTAGTTATAGTTTTGCTGTTTTTTTGGAGAGAAGTTGAGCTCCAGTCCTTCCATTCTGCCATCTTAATCCAATCTTCAGATGTCTTTTACATGTAACACTGAATACCAGTTTCTCTTAGGGCACAGGGTAGAGAGTGATGTGTTGAGCTTGGCACTACAGGGTGACTCTCCTCTGTAGCTTTCATTTATGGCCCTGAGGTCCTGGACTGGCTGGTATTTACCATTTGGCTCCTTTCCTGGCAGAATAGGATGTTGCAAGGGGACTTGCAGGGTCTAAGAAACCTTTGCTTGAGTAGGATAACCTCTCTGCTAGGGTTCTTTGCTTAAAGGGTATTGTTTTTCAGGTGTGTGACTGGCAGAGTCACAGCTTGACTACAACCAGTGATGTCCTCCTGGCTCTGCCCATGGTGTCGTGGGCTTGTACTGAGGGATTAACCTCAAGATTAGTCAGGCCCTTATTATGACAGAGGGCATTTGCACTAGGGCTACAGAATGGAAGGGAGGCTTAGGTATTTTGATAGTAAGGTTTTCATCTCTGAGATAAATTGTAGCTCCCAATTTGTATACTAGGTCTTCTTCTATTAGAGGAAATGGGCATTCTTGTACATGTAAGAGTGAAATAACATTCTCCCTTCCAAATCACACTCAAGGGGCTCTGTAAAATTAAGTTCCAGTGGCTTCCCTTCCACTTCCATTATCTTACCTTTATCTTTGGTCATTCTGCCTTGGCAGGTGTTAAAGACTGAGTAGGTGGCTCCTGTATCGACTAGAAAGTCAGCCTTTTTATCACACCCCCCCCCCCCCCACCGCCCCAGTAAGAGTCAGCTAAGGCTCCTGCAAGGAGCCCCTGAGCCCCTTTAGTCCTCTTTTTCTTTCATGTATGTGATCACTGAGGACAGGCTAGGACCTTCTTAGATTCCTTCCAGGATGTTTGGGGCATTTCCTTTCTAGTGGTCCTCCTCCATGTAGTGTGCACACTGATTGGCTTTGAGCCCTTCTCTCCACTGTGGGCATGACCTTGGGTAACTCATCAGTCACAGGGTCCCTTCTGAAGGGCCCCATCATCACTGGGAGGTTGGTTGACTCAGAATCACTGAAGCTGGAATACTGGAAGTTTGTTCCACTCATCTATCTTCCTTGGTATATGCCTCTAGATTCTGGTTGTCGAACACTGGAAATGCTGACTCTACCCTCAGGAAGTGGGCAAGGTGGGGCCTATCTCCAATTTCTATAATTTTCCAACTTCTCCAACTTTCTTTAATGTTTGGAGGCACTCTGGGAAGTGAAATGGGACCTAGGAATGGCCTGCCCTTCCAATGACTCTAGGTTCACGTTCGTGAACACATGAACACACTCCCTCAGGCAATCCCGGAAAGCCAAAGGGTTTTCCTTCAGTACCTGGAGGACTCCCTGAACCCAACTCAAATTTATGGGTTTCTTCCTAGCCTGTTGAATACCCTTAAGAATCAAATCTCTGAAGTGTGTGATATGCTACCAACCATTTTCCTCTAAAGTGGTCCTACTTAGGGTCCATATCAAGAACAGCCCAGAGTCAAGGCTAGTATACAGCATGCCCCACATTATTTTGATTGGTATTATCAGCTTCCTCCCTTGTATTAGTTAAAATAAATTCCTTTTCTTCTCTGGGAATAAGATGTTCGGGAGGTTTGGACATCCACCCAAGTGGGGTGTAGAATATTTCCTGGACTAAACTAAGGACTCCCTCAGGGTCCTCCTTCAAACCCTTGGATCTGTCCTTCCAGTTACATAGATCTGGGAAGATAAGGGTATATTACACGTGGTGATCAACCTGTCCTTTCCATTGGGGACCTCCCAAAGGGGAAATAGCTTATTGATTCCAGAGGGCTGGTACTGAATGCCACTTTGGGTGTGCTCTGGACTCGTCCCTGAGGGAAGCATGCCAAGAGATGGAGGAGGGAATGAGGGCACCAAGTGGGTGGTGGTGAATTGAAGGGAATAGCAGGTGTCAGGGAACTAGGAGAGGTAGGGGTAGATGACTCAGGAGTCTTGGGTTAACTGTCATAAAGGAGAGCAGCCACTCACGGTGTGGGGAGGAAATCAAGAGGATCCTGAGCCTGAGATTCCAGTGCCAGGAGAGAAAGATTAGAAATAACATCACATTTCTTACAGAGGCCTTTGTTTTGGCAAAGACATATAGGATCTCATTCCATTTGTTTCAAATGCTGGCAATAGAGGTACAATAGAAAAATGGTATTATAATTTAGAAAGCCACTTAGATGGCCAACTTTCCCCATCCACCAATTTATACTGGGGCCACACGGTGTTGCAAAGGAAAGTAAGCTGTTTGTTAGTGGGTAGTAATTTCCAGTTATGGAGGATGAACCCTAGTGGTGATTTTGCTGAGATAAAGGCTTGATTACCCCTACTGGTTATTTCTAGTCTGTTTCAGTCCTTCCAGTGATCTCATTCTAGAGCTGGGGGTGATGCAGGTGCCAGAAGATCTATCCCACACCAAGTGGTCTAAGTGCTCTAACTGAAACATGAACCAATCTTCATGGGGGGGGGTGAGAGTGGAAATGCTGTTTAAGGAATTCTTAGTTACAAAGTCCTCTGAACATTCCCAGACCAGTGTGGGGCTCTAGGAAATACCTGATGTAGGTGAGTGCTTTAATTAAGGAGTCCCTGGAGATAGGGTGAAGGCAGGGTGGGAAATAAGGGTTCTCTAGCCAAATAAATTGTCCAGAAAGCCTTTCAGGCTGTCAAGGAGACTTGATAAAAGAGGGCTTGTGCCTGGAGATAGGGGATTAAGATGATGCAGTAGGAGGACCAGAGCTCACCTTCTCTCATGAAAACAGCAAAATTACAGCCAACTGCTGAAGAAACTTCAACCAAATAGACTGGAAACTGTCAAAAAAGATACTCTACTCCAGAAGACAAAGAGGAGGCCACATCGAGATGGTACGAGGGGCGATTACATGATAGAAGCAACCCCATACCCACCAGGTGGGCTGCCTACAGACTGGTAAGTAACTGTATCACAAGGTTCACCCATGGGAGTGAGAGTTCTCAGCC
Organism: Catagonus wagneri; assembly: GCA_004024745.2. Lineage (NCBI taxonomy): Eukaryota > Metazoa > Chordata > Mammalia > Artiodactyla > Tayassuidae > Catagonus > Catagonus wagneri. The sequence goes on from PVHT020000080.1 coordinate 6,829,432, forward strand.
CCACATCAGGTTCCCACATCTGGGGATCTGGCATTGGGAGGAGGAGCCCCCAGAGCATTTGGCATTGAGAGCCAGCAGGTGCTCTAGAGGAGCACCGTGGAACTGGGGGAAATGGTGACTCCATTCTTGAAAGGCTTTCGTGTGCACTGGGTAACAGTGCAAAGCAGAGACTCCATAGGAATATGGGTCAGACCTGCCTGCAGTTCCTGGGAGGATCTCCTGAGAAAACAGGGTGAGTGTGAGCCAGGGGGGAAGGACTTTGGAGACAAAGGTCTTGAGAACAATCATCAGCATGTGCTCCTCTAGAGGTGGCTATTTTGGACAAATATGGCCCTACCCATCAGGGCTGAGAAAGCCCCAGGCCAAACAATAATCTGGGTGGGAACACAGCCCCATTCATAAGCAAAAAGTCTGCCTGAAGATCCCCCAGGCACACACAGCTGCCTCGTCTCACCCAGAAACGAAACCCCACCGAACAAAGGGATAAGAATCAGCTCCACCTACCAATGGGCAGGCACCATTCCCTCCCATCAGGAAGCAAGAAAGGCTACAACCCTACTGTATGCAAAAAGGAGATCACACTAAAAACATCTATACAAAATGAAAAGGCAGAGAATTATGATTAAGATAATGGAATGAGGAAAAAAAACAGAAAAACACCTAAGTGATCTGGAGATTACCAAGCTCTGTGAAAAAGACTTTAGACTGACCATACTAAAGATGATTCAAGATCTTGGAAATAAATGGCAGGGAAAGATTGCTAAGTTATAAGAAACACTAAACAAACAGAAGATTTAAATATTAAGCAATCAGATGCAAAATACAATAATAAATGAAAAATTCACTAGACGGAATCAACAGCAGAATACAGGAGTCAGAAGAACGAATAAGTGAGGTGACGGACAGACTGGTGGAAATTACTGAGGCAGAATTCTAGAAAAGAAAGACTGAGAAGAAATGAAGACAGTCTTAACGATGGGAGAATTTTAAACACACTAACATCCATGTTATAGGGGTGCCAGAAGAAGAAGAGAGAAAAAGGCCCAGAGAAAATACTTGAGCTAATAGCTGAAAAGTTCCTTAACATGGGGAACGAATCACTCACTCAAATTCAGGAAGCACGAGGAATACCATATATAATAAACCAGATGAGGAACACCCCAAGACACATACCAATCAAACTGACCAAAATTGAAGACAGAAAATATTATGAACAGCTAGGGGAAAGTAAAAAATAACATACATGGGAACCCTAATAAGATTATTAGCTGATTTTTCAATAGAAACCCTGCAGGCCAGAGGAGAGTGTCATGATATACTTAAAGCGATGAAAGGAAAGAATTCTTATGAAACTATTTCAAAAAACTGCAGAGGAAGGAACACTCCCAAGCTCAATCTAAGGACCATCATCACCCTTACCAAAACCAGACAAAGATACCACAAAAACAGAAAAAAACAGGCCAGTATCACTGATGAACATAGATGCAAAAATCCTCAACAAAATACTAGCAAACGGAATCCAGAAATGCATTAAAAGGATTGTACACTAGATCAAGTGGGATTTATCCCAGGGATGGGGATTTTTTTCAATATCTTCAAGGCAATGGGTGTGATACACAACATTAACAAAGAATAAAATTGTATGTTCCTCTCAATAGATGCAGAAAAAGCTTTTGTCAAAATCCAACACCCATTTCTGATTAAAAATTCCCTCTAGAAAGTGGGCATAAAGGAAATCTACCTCAACATAATAAAGGCCACATATGACAAACCCACAGCTAATATCATTCTCAATGGTGAAAAGCTGAAAGAATTCCCACTGAGATCAGGAACAATACAAGGATGTGTCTGCTCCCATCACTACTATTCAACATAGTTTTGGAAGTCCTAGCTATGGCAACCAGAGGGAAAAAAAGGAAATAAAAGGAATTCAAACTGGAAAGGAAGAAGTAAAACTATCACTGTTTGCAGGTGACATGATGCTATACATAGAAAATCCTAAAGATGCTACCAGAAAACTGTTAGAGCTCATCAGTGAGTTTGGTAAAGTTGCACTCATCAGTGAATTCGGTAAAGTTGCAGGATACACAATTAATATATAGAAATTGACTGTGTTTCTACATATTAACAATGATACATCAGAAAGAGAAATTAGGGAAACAATCTCATTTCCCATTGCCTCAAAAAGAATAAAATACCTAGGAATAAAACTACCAAAAGAGACAAAAGACCTGTACTCTGAAAATTATAAGATGCTGATGAAAGAAATCAAAGGCAACACAACAGATGGAAAGATTTACCATGCTCTTGGATTGGAAGAACCAATACTGTCAAAATGAATATACTACCCAAGGGAATCGACAGATTCAGTGCAATCACTATGATATTACCAATGGAATTTTTCACCAACCTAGGACAAAATATTTTAAAGTTTGTTTGGAAGCACAAAAGATTCAGAATAGCCAAAGCAATACTGAGAAATAAAAATGGAGCTGGAGGAATAAGGCTCCCTATCTTCAGACTCTGCTACAAAGCTACAGCCATCAAAACTGTATAGTGCTGGCATAAAAACAGAAATGTAAGTCAGTGGAACAGGGTAGAAAGCCCAGAATTAAACCCACACACCTACAATCAACTCATCTATGACAAAGAAGGCAAGAAAATACAATGGAGAAAAGACAGTCCCTTCAATAAGTGGTACTGGGAAAACTGGACAACTACATGTAAAAGAATGAAATTGGAATACTCTCTAACACCGTACACAAAAATAAACTCAAAATGGATTAAAGACTTAAATATAAGACCAGCTACTATAAACTCTTAGAAGGAAAACTTAGGCTGAACACTCTGACATAAACCACAGCAATATCTTCTCAGATCCACCTCCTAGGTTAATGACAATAAAAACAAAGAGAAATAAATGGGACCTAATAATCTTAAGCTTTTTTTTTTTTTTTTTTTTGCACAGCAAAGGAATCCCTAAACAAAATGAAAAGACAACCCACAGTATGGGAAAAAATATTTGCAAATGAAACGACTGACAAGGGATTAATATCCAAAATATATAAATACCTCCTGCAACTCAATACCAAAACAAAACAAAAAAACCATCAAAAAATGGGCAGAAGGGCTAAACAGACAATTCTCCAAAGAAGACATACAATGGCCAAAGGAAAAAAAAAAAAACATGAAAATATGTTCAACATCACTAATTATTAGAGAAATGCATATCAAAACTACTATGAAGTACCACCTTACACCAGCCAGAATGGCCTTATCAAAAAGTCTACAAACAAATTCTGGAGAGGGCATGGAGAAAAAGGAACCCGCTTACACTGTTTGTGGGAATATAAATTGGTGCAAGCACTATTTGAAACATTATAGAGATTCTTCAAAAAACTAAAAATAGAATTACCATTTGATCAGCAATCCCACTCCTAGGCATCTATCCAGAGAAACTATGACTGGAAAAGACACATGTACTCCAATGTTCATGGCAGCACTATATACAATAGCCAAGACATGGAAGCCACCGAAATGTCTATTGACAGGGTAGAAGATAAAGAAGATGTGGTATATATACACAATGGAATATTACTCAGGCATAAAAAGGAATGAAATAATGGCATTTGCAGCAACATGGATGGATCTAGAAATTATTCTAAGTGAAGTTAGACAATGAGACATAAACATCATATGCTGTCACATATGTAGAATCTTAAAAAAAGGATGCAATTAATTTATTTGCAGAAAGGAAACTGACTCACAGACTTTGAAAAACTTATGGTTACCAAAGGTGGGGGTGAGGAATCGGCTGGGGGTTTTGGATGGAAATGTATGGTTGTGATGATGGTTGTACAACTACGTATATAATAAAATTGATTGAATTTTAAAAAAAAGAGGGCTTGCCCCTGCTTGGTTACAGGTAATGGAGCAGGGAGGCCAAATGCCCACTTGGCATGTGTCCAGTTCTCTACACAGTCAGCTACAAGGACCCAAGAACTTTGGATGACTTGGGGTCCTCTTCTTTCCCTGGCAGGCGAAGAGATATTCCTGAAATTTGGCAAAAATAGTATGTTTAAAGGGTTTGTGTCTAAGGAGGGGTCCTAAGGGATTTGTGATGGAGGGTAGTAGGGAGAAACCGACCCAACAGAGACGCACCTGTCCCAGGATGGCAAATTGGGGTAAGACAGACCAACGCAAAGGATGTGCTCCTGGATTTTTGCCTATTTCCTAAAGATGGGAACACAGCAGGGGTTGGGGGTTGATGCTGTGAGCATTTTAAAATATGCCTACTTACATGCACATGGGCTTCCAGTCAGTAAGGTGCTTAGTCCTCATCTACCCTGACCTGTGACCCTTTCCCTTAACCAGCCAACCCCTACAGCCAACCTCGGCATTATTATGCAAAATGAGGACAGAGCCCCCTATGTAAGTCATCTGTCCCCTGGACACGAGTACAGTCTGTAGCAAACATGCTTACTGTACATGAGCCATGGTGGGGAGAGCACTCCACCTAAGCCTTGGCTGCTTTTTTTTTTTTTTTTTTAACTTTTTAGGGATGCACTGGTGGCATATGAAAGTTTCCAGGCTAGGGGTCACGTCAGAGCTGCAGTTGCTGGTCTATACCACAGCTACAGAAATTTGGGATCTGAGCCGTGTCTGCAACCTACACCACAGCTCAAGGCATTGCAGGATCCTTAACCTACTGAGTGAGGCCAGGGATCCGACCCATATCTCATGGATACTAGTCAGGTTTGTAACCTGCTGAGCTACAATGGGAATTCCCTTGGCTCCTTTTTGATCTTAGATTGAATTCAGTAGCCCTTGCTAGCCACAGAGGTCAAGGATTGGGACAAACCACCTAGTTATTCAGCCAGCTTTCTTGACCTTAGGTCAGTGAACAAGTCCTGGCTGAGTTACTGGGCAGAATGATGGTTCCAAGGCTGCTCTTTCTGCCTGGCTCAACAAAATGTGTTACAGAGTTAAAATCATATGGACTCCCAATGAAGGACCCATATGAATTAATTGGGCAACAAATCCGTGTACATATTCAATGAAATCCCTCCAATATTTAAATGGCATTTTTCATGGAAAAAAGAATTATCCTACCCCTTGAAGGAAACAACAAAGAACCCTGAATAGGGATCCTGAGAAAGAAGAACACATGTGGAAGCGTCTCTCTCACTGACTTTGCACTACATTACTAAGCCACAGAAACCAAAAAACAGTGTGGTATTTTGCAAAAAACAGGTACATGGGTCACAGGAACACAATAGAGAGCACAGAAATAAACCCATTTGTAGTCGCTAATTCAAAACAAAGGAGCCAAGAACACAAAACAGGGAAAGGACAGTCCACTCAATAAATGGTGCCGAGAAAACGGGACACTACACATTCAAGAACACTGGATACCATCAACTCCACACACAAAACTAACTAAAATCCACAATTTTCCACATAAAGACCTTCCTCTGCTGTGTCCTCTAAAAGTGGACATCCACTTAGAAGTAAGTCACACACAGGAAGCTTCTCCCCACTTTTCCCCCTCACCTTTTACTTCCATGACGGTGCCTCCCGGCAGTTCCTGAAGACATCTGGTTCTTGCCTGCATGGACTCAGCTGAGTGTTATCCAAAAGCTGAAACCATGGTGGATCCTGAGCTTCCTTTTTCTTTTTTTAAAAATTTTTAAATTTTATTTTTTGCCACATCGACTTCCATAGCATGTGGAAGTTCCTGGGCCAGAGATTGAACCCACACCGCAGCAGCCACAGGAGCTATTACAATGACAATGCTGGATCCTTAACCTGCTGCGCCACAAGTGAACTCCTGAGACTGAGCTTCTATCAGCAGTAGGAGAAGCCAAGTCCCTTCACAAGCCAAGTCCACCAGCGGAAACACATGCACCTCAAGGGTCAGAGAGGCAGCCTTGGCATTGCCTGCTGGCCAGTTAGGAAGTGCAGCCTGCAACCTCCTAGTTCAGAGGAGCCCATGCTCCCAGCTGGAAAGCCTGCAGAAACCACTAAATTTGGAAATTCACACTGAAATGGAGCCAAATATCCCATGATTTCTCCAAAAAGTTATAGAATAATTAATTGGGAACCATATGCAAGCAAATTTACAACTTACAACAAAATTCACTCAAAATTGTACATAGACAAATTTATAATGCAAAACTATAAAAGCTGTAGATGAAAACACAGAAGGAAATCTACATAACTCTGAATTTGGTAAATTTTAACACAAAACCTCAAAAACCTATCCACAAAAAAAATAAAATTTTGAACATGGCTTTAAAATTTTTTAAACTTTAAACTCTATGAAATATCTTATTCAGAAAACCAAAAGACAAGCCACAAACTGAAAGAAAATTATTTGCAAAATACATTTTTTTGTCTTTTTGCCTTTTTTTATGTAGAGCCGCACCCGTGGCATATGGAGGTTCCCAGGCTAGGGGTCTAACAGGAGCTGTAGCTGCCGGCCTTCGCCACAGCCACAGCAACGCGGGATCTGAGCCGCGTCTGCAACCTTCACCACAGCTCACGGCAACGCCAGATCCTTAACCCACTGAGCAAGGCCAGGGATCGAACCCGCAACCTCATGGTTCTTAGTCGGATTCATTAACCACTGAGCCGTGAAGGGAACTCCGCAAAATACATTTTTGATAAAAGATTTGTACTAAAAAAATTACTCCAAGAACTCTAGAACAAACCCCCTTAAAAATGGGTAAAGATTAGAACAGAATACCTGGACAAAGAAGATATACAGATAGTAAATAAACATACAAGAACATGCTCAACATCATAAACCACTGGGGAATTACAAATTAAAACAACAATGAAATAGTACTGCACAGCTATTAGAACTAATAAACTCAAAAAAAGTGATACTACTGATGGATGGAGGGTGAGGAATAAAAACTTTCCTTCACTGCTGGTGAAATGCATATATAGCCACTTTAGATGATATTTTGAACAGCAAGATCCTACTGTATAGCACAGAGAGCCATATTTGATGTCCTATGATAAATCACAATGGAAAATAATATTTTAATGTGTGTGTATACACATTTAAAAAAGTGTATATATGTATTATGTACATATTAAACTGAATTACTTTGCTGTACAACAGCAATTAACACAACATTGTAAATCAACTATACTTCTCTTAAAAAGAAATAAGAAAGAGACCAGAGTTTGCTTTCTCTCCCCTGTGTGGCAATACAGAAAGATGGTGACCATGTATAAGGCAAGAAAAGGGCTCTCACCAAGAACTTGACCATGCCGGCATCCTGATCTTAGATTTCACAGCCTGGAGAACTGTGAGAAATAAATGTCTGTTGCTTAAGAGAAAAAAATGTATATGTGTGTGTGTGTATGAAGTTTTCCCCAAAAGCTAAACAATGCTCACCTTATTACAGGAGGCAGATAGCTAGACATGAGCAGAGAAAGGGGGCACAGGCCAGGTGTCAGGAAACCATGCATCTTATAAATAGCACAGGAAGGGGCAGACAAAAGTGGGAACTCCAGACTGACAGGAAACTACACATACGGGGTGATAGGTGCCCTGGAGGCAGACGAAGGGTGGAATGGTCAGGAATCTGCAGCATCCCCGTGTAACCTGTTGCTTATTATGCCCTCATTACATTGAAATTAGTCTTGTGGATGAGAACTGCCCATCATGCACTGATGCCATGACACTTCCAATCAAAGCTAAGTAAGGACAGAAATCCCTTCTCCCTCAGGAAGGTGGTGCTGCAATGAAAAATCAGAGAATACAACCCAGAAACCCTTCCTTCTCCAGTGAATATTCTGCCCCTTCATTTGTACGCTCTTCATAACTAGCTTGCCAAAGAAACCCAGGGAAGCTACTCATCTGTTTGCCCACTCTCCCTCTGAGAGTGTATTCATGCTTAAATAAATCCCACTTTACTTTCTCTCTCCCCTTGTCTCATTTCTGAATTCCTTCTGTGATGAGACAAGAACTTTTCACCAGGAACAACCTGAGGATCCAACATTGTGCCTCCAATATTTAGACAACTCCTTTTAAGAACTATGTTCAAATGCAAACAAGAACATAATTAAGCACAGCAGCTCTACTCATAATGGCCATAAACTTAAAGGAAACAGAACTTTACGTACTGTTCAGTGGAAGAGTACATAAGCAAATTGGGGTTATCCATTTCAAGGATAGCAGAATATGCCACCCCCAAATATACCTGTTGCCATAAGGATTACTTTGAGCTGATTACTTTCTAAAACAAAAAAAACAGAGTTCCCTGGTGGCACCATGGGTTAAGGATCCAGCACTGTTGCTACTGTGGCTTGGCTCACAGCTGTGGTGTAGGTTCAATCCCTGGCCCAGAACTTGTGCATGCCACAGGCATGGTCAAAAACCAACCAAACAAACAAACAAAACCCACACCAAGAATCTCTGAAAACCAAGTCAAGATGGCCCTTTTTTGAGGAAATTTACATTTATAAAGGAAATTTCCATTTGAAAGGTTATCTCCCTCTCCATACCAGGAATAGAAGGATGACTAAATCTCCAGAAACCCTTATCAATGGAGAAAGACTTAAATCTGCACAACAACCAAATCTTTTCCTTCTTTTATCTTTAGATGAAGATGGCTTGGGCCATATCAGGGCATTACTCAGTTTTCCTGAATATCTCCCTTGCATATAGGAGGTACACATGTTATTAAAACTTCTGATTGTTTTTCTCTAGTATATATGCCTTTCATTTTCATTACAGGAGGGGGTTTCAATAAACAACAAAGAAGGGTAGAGGGAAAATTATTTGTGCCCCCCATACAAATGCAATGTAATAGTGTTCAGAAAAATAAAGGAATGAATCAACTCATGAAAAAAACATAGATGAATTTTACATGTATATTGCTAAATGAAAGAATCCAGTCTAAAGTGCTCCACACTGTATGACCCCATTTATGATATTCTGGAACAGGTAAAACAGATGGTAATTAGGTTATGGGTGGGATACTGAAATATTCCATACGATACTTTAGTGATGACTACCTGCCACAATGCATTTCTCTAAACCCATAAATTTTATAGCCCAACAAATCATAATATATAGCTATTTAGTATAAGTAGGATGTATTACAGAAAACAAAAACTAATTTAGAAATACATGAAAAAGGGTGGGATCAAGATGGCAGAGGAGTATGATATGGAGCTCAACTTCTCCCACAAACACAACAACAACAGCAAAACTGCATGTAGAACAATTCACACAGAACATCTACTGAATGCTGGCAGTTCTCAGACTCCCAAAAAGGGCAGAAAACCCTCCACATAACTGGGTAGAACAAAGGCGGAGGGGGGGGAAGGAGAGCAAGAGAGAAGATGGGGAGAAAAAAGGAATCAAGACAGGACCAACACTCCTGAGAGGCAGCTGTGAAAGAAGAAAGGAACCTGCACCCTAGGAGACTACCTAACTGACTCATCAGCCAGGATGGAGGGTAAGCCTCAAATCCCTGAAGAAAAGCACAGGAGTCGGTCTGAGGAGGGCAAATCAGAGAGAGCACTGCACAGGTGATCAGTACCACCACCTCTTGCACCACAGCCTGAGATACTTGGGCAGGAGCTGGGTGCTGAGACTCAGGCTTTGGAGGTAAATTCTGGGGAAAGGGCTAGGGTTGGCTGTGTGGAAACAGCCTGAGGGGCAAGGGAGCAGTGCACCACAGCCAAGGGATGTGGGAGGAGGCCTGGACCCACCAGAGAAGCAAGGCACTATTTTTGGGGAAAGGGCAGATACAAACTGCTACAGCTATCTTGGACTCCCGAGGTGGGCTGGCCCACTACCACTAAGGGTCCATGACCAGGCACTGTCTATGGCTGTCAATGGTACCTCTGTGGGGTACCTCCACAGAGGGCCCTGCAACCAAGCATCTACCATTGCCCTCACCTCCCCAGGAACACACATGCTCTACCACTGCTGCTGCCAAGGGCTCTAGGCATGGCCCCCACCTCCCTGTGGGCCATTGCCACTGACCAGAGTCCTGCAGCCAGGAGCAGCCTGCACCCCCATCTCCCTGTAGGATTTCACCACTGCCAAGGGCAACCAGGCACTGGCTAGAGGCACTGCCCATTTCCTCTGCCTCCCTGGAAACACAGGCAGGCGGTACACCTGCACACCCTTAATCAAGGGGATACAGCCTGCACACACTGAGGAAAGAGACAGCAAGCATCCAAACCAAAAGCAGCCCTCATGCAAAAAAAAAAAAAAAAAAAAAAAAAAAAAAAAAAACACAAAAAAAAAAAAAAAAAAAAAAAAAAAAAAAAAAAAGAAAAGAAAAAAAAAAGGCCCTCACAAGCTATGCAGGGACAATCTGGAATATAAATAGCCCTCTAAGACTACAGTAGATAATTATTTTCCCGAAAAACACAGAATAAGAAAAATATAAGCAAAATGAAGCAGCATAGGAATCATCCCCAGTTAAAAGAAGAGGAAAATTCCCCTATGAAACAAACAATGAGGCAGATCTCTGCAGTCTGACAGACACTGAGTTCAAAAAGGAGGTAAAAAAATACTGAAGGAATTACCTTAAATATCAACGGACTGAATTCTCTAGTCAAAAGATATAGAGCGGCTAGAAATCAACCACAGGAAAAGAAATGAGAATAAAGTGACTGCGTTCAGACTACACAACATGCTGCTAAAAAGACCAACAGGTCAATGAGGAAATTAAAAAGGAAATTAAAAAATACCTTGAAACAAATGACAATGAAAGCACAGCATACAAACTCTATGGGATGATAGGAAGAGAGATTGGATAAAGATGGCGGAATAGAAAGACTGCAGCTCAATTTCTCTCCCAAAAAACAACAAAACTACAACCAAATGCTGAGCAACCTTCAACCAAATGGACTGTAAACTTCCCAGAAAGATATCCTACTCCAGAAGACAAAGAGGAGACCACATCAAGAGGTAGGAGAGTGATTACACGATATAAGCAACCCCATACCTCCCAGTTGGGAAGCCCCCTAGACTGAAAAGTAACTGTATCACAGAGACTCACCTAAAGGAATGAGTTCTGAGCCCGATGCCTGGGGATCTGGCATAGGGAGAAAGAGCCCCTGGAGTATCTGGCATTGAAGGCCAGCAAGGTTTGTGTGCAGGAGCTCCACAGGAATGGGGGAAAGAGGAGACCCCATTCCTGAAAGGCGCACACAGACTTTCACGTGTACTGGGTCCCAGGATAAAGCAAAATCTCCATAGGAATCTGGGTAGAGCCTGACTGCAATTCTTGGAGGATCTCCTGGGAAAACAGGGGTAACTGTGGCTTGTTGTGGGGGAAGGGCATAGGAAGTGAAGCTCTCGGGAACACTCATCAGTCTGCGTTTCTCTGGAGCTGGCCATTTTTTGGGAAAATCTGGTCCCTCCCATCAGTGCTGAGAAGCCCCAGGCCAAACAATAATCCAGGTGGGACCACAGTCCCACCCATCAGTAAACAGGCTGCCTAAAGACCCCTCAGGCACATAGCCGGGCTCTAATCTCACCCAGAGACAAAGCCCCACCCATCGGAGGGAAAGGAATCAACCCCACCTACCAGTGGGCAGGCACAGTCCCTTGCATCGGGAAGCCTACAGCAAGCCCCCCCAATACCAGCTTTAGCCACAGGGGAGGCAAACAACAGAAGTAAGAGAGGCTACAACTCTATTGTCTGCAAAAAGGTCACCACACCAAAAACCTGTAATAATGAAAAGACAGAAAACTCTAACTTGGATAAGGGAGAAAGAAAAAAGCCCAGTGATGAGGATATTATCAGCCTCCCAGAAAGAGACTTTAGACTGTAGATGCTGAACATGATGCAAGACATTGGAAATAAACTGGTGGCAAAGACTGATAATTTACAGGAAACACTGAGCAAAGAAATATAAGATGTAAAAAATAAAAAAGAGAGGCAAAATACAATAACTGAAATAAAAAATTCATTAGAAGCAGCCAACAGTAGAATACAGGAGGCAGAAGAACGAATAGGTGAGGTAGAGGACAGAGTACTGGAAATCACTAATGCAGAAGAGAAGAGATAAAATATTGAAAGGAAGTGAGGAGAGTCTCAGAGAACTCTGGCATAATGTTAAATGCACTAAAATCCATATTATAGAAACATTCACATCAGACAAAATAGACTTTAAAATGAAGAACATTTTAAGAGACAAGGAAGGGCACTACATAATGATCAAAAGATCAATCCAAGAAGAAGATCCAACAATTTTAAAATTCTATGCACCTAACATAGGATCACCACAGTATATAAGGCAACTGCTAACAACCTTAAAAGGAGGACTCAACAATAACACCATCATAGTGGGGGACTTTAACACCCCACTTACAGCAATGGACAGGTCATCCAGGCAGAAAATCAATAAGGAAACACAGGCCCTGAATGAAGCATTAGATCAGATGGACTTAACAGATATTTATAGGACATTCCATCCAAAAGCAACAGAATACACGTTCTTCTCAAGTGCACACGAAACATTCTCTAAGATAGATCACATCCTGGGCTACCAATCAACCTTGGTAACTTTAAGAAAATTGAAATCATATCAAGCATCTTATCTGACCATGATCCTATATAACTGGAAATCAACAAAAAGAAAAAATGGCAAAAAACACAAACACGTGGAGACTAAACAACATGCTACTAAATAACCAATGGATCACTGAAGAAATAAAAGAGGAAATTAAAAAATACCTAGAATCAAATGACAACAAAGATACGACACTCCAAAAACCTCTGGGATGCAGCAAAAGCAGTTCTAAGAGGGAATTTTATAGCAACACAAGCCTACCTCAGGAAACAAAAAAAAGCTCAAATAAACAACCTGACTTTACATGTAAAGCAGCTGAGAGCGCAGAACAGAAAAGACCTAAAGTTAGTAGAAGAAAAGAAATCATAAAGATCAGAGCCGAAATCAATGAAATAGAAACGAAGAAACCATAGAAAGGATCCATGAAACTAAAAGCTGGTTCTTTGAAAAGATCAACAAAATTGATAAAGCCTTAGCCAGACTTATCAAGAAAAAAAGAGAGGACACAAATCAATAAAATCAGAAATGAAAAAGAAGTAACAACAGACATCACAGAAATACAAAGGATCATGAGAAACTACTATATGCAACTATATGGCAATAAAATGGAAAACCTAGAAGAAATGGACAAATTCTTAGATAAGTACAATCTTCCAAGACTAAACCAAGATGAAATAGAAAAGATGAATAGACCAATCACAAGTTCTGAAATTGAAACTGTGATTTAAAAACTTCCAACAAACAAAAGTTCAGGACCAGATGGCTTCACAAGTGAATTCTATCAAACATTTAGAGAAGAGCTAACACCTATCCTTCTGAAACTCTTCCAAAAAATTGCAGAGCAAGGGACACTCCCAAAATCATTCTATGAGGCAACCATCACCCTGATACCAAAACCAGACAAAGATACCACAAAAAAAGGAAATTACAGGCCAATCTCACTGATGAACATAGATGCAAAAATCCTCAACAAAATACTAGCCAACCAAATCCAACAATACATTAAAAGGATTGTACATCATGATCAAGTGGGATTTATCCCAGGGATGCAAGGATTCTTCAATATCCAAAAATCAATCAGTGTGATACACCATGTTAACAAACTGAAGAATAAAAAACCACATGATCCTCTCCTTAGATGCAGAAAAAGCCTTTCACAAAATCCAACACCCATTTCTGATAAAAACCCTTCAGAAAGTGGGCATACGGGGAACCTACCTCAACATAATCAAGGCCATCTATGACAAACCCAGAGCTCACATCATTCTCAATGGTGAAAAGCTGAAAGAATTCCCACTGAGATCAGGAACAAGACAGGGATGTCCACTCTCGCCACTACTATTCAACATAGTTCT
>PVHT020000080.1:6843447-6968372 GCA_004024745.2 Catagonus wagneri
TTACCATCATATCAAAAAGAATCAAATACTTAGGAATAAACCTACCTAAAGAGACAAAAGACCTGTACTCTAAAATTATAAGACGCTGATCAAAGAAATCAAGGAAGACTTGAACAGGTGGAAAGACATGCCATGCTCTTGGACTGGAAGAGTCAATATTATCAGAATGACTGTACTACCCAAGGCAACCTAGACATTCAATGCAATCCCTATCAAATTACCAAGGATCTTTTTCACAGAACAAGAACAAAATATTTTAAAGTTTGTTTGGAAACACAAAAAAAAAAACAGAATAGCCAAAGACATCCTGAAAAAGAAAAATGGAGCTGGACTTCAGACTCTACTACAAAGCTACAGTCATCAAAACCATATGGTACTGGCACAAAGACAGAAATACAGATCAGTGGAACAGGATAGAAAGCCCAGAATCAAACCCATGCATCTATAGTCAACTAATCTATGACAAAGGAGACAAGAACATACATTGGACAAAAGACAGCCTCTTCAATAAGTGGTGCTGGGAAAACTGGACAGCTACATGTAAAAAAATGAAACTAGAACACTTCCTAACACCATGCACAAAAATAAACTCAAAATGGATTAAAGATCTAGATATAAGACCAGATACTATCAAACTCTTCGAGGAAAACATAGGCCAAACACTCTCTGACATAAATGATAGCAACATCTTCTCAGATCCATTTGTTAGAGTAAGGACAATAAAAAGAAATAAACACACACACAAAAAAAGGAGTTCCCTTCGTGGCTCAGTGGTAAATGAATCTAAGAGCCATGAGGTTGCAGGTTCAATCCCTGGCCTTGCTCAGTGGGTTAAGGATCTGGCGTTGCCGTGAGCTGTGGTGAAGTTTGCAGACGCGGCTCGGATCCCGTGTTGCTGTGGCTGTTGTGCAGGCCGGCAGCTACAGCTCCTGTTAGACCCCTAGCCTGGGAATCTCCATATGCCACAGGTGGGGCTCTACATAAAGGCAAAAAGACAAAAAAAAAAGGAAAAAAAGAAATAAACAGATGGCACTTAATTAAACTTCAAAGTTTCTGCACAGCAAAGGAAACTCTAAACAAAACGAAAAGAGAACCCACAGAATGGGAGAAAATATTTGCAAATGAATCGACTGACAAGGGATTAATCTCCAAAATTTACAAACACCTCCTACAACTCAATACCAAAAAAACAATCAACCCCATCAAAAAATGGGCAGAGAATCTAGGCAGAGAATTCTCCAAAGAAGACATGCAGATGGCTAATAAACACATGAAAAGATGTTCAACATCGCTCCTCATTAGAGAAGTGCAAATTAAAACCACCTTACACCGGCCAGAATGGCCATCATCAAAAATTCTACAAACAATAAGTGCTAGAGAGGGTGTGGAGAAAAAGGACCCCTATTACACTGTTGGTGAGAATGCAAACTGGTGCAACCACTGTGGAAAACAGTATGGAGATTCCTCAGAAAACTCAAAATAGAATTACCATTTGATCCAGCAATCCCACTCCTGGGCATCTATCCAGCAGAAACCATGCCTCGAAAAGACACATGTACTCCAGTGTTCATTGCAGCACTCTATGCAATAGCCAGGTCATGGAAACAACCTAAATGCCCATCAACAGACGAGTGGATAGGGAAGATATGGTACATACACACAATGGAATATTACTCAGCCATTAAAAGGAACAAATTACCAACATTTATAGCAACATGGATGGACCTAGAAATTATCATGCAAAGTGAAACCAGTCAGACAATTAGACACCAATATCAAATGCTACCGCTTACATGTGGAAACTAAAAAGACACAATGAACATCTTTGCAGAGCAGAGAATGACTCACAGACTTTGGAAAACCTTGGTTTTTCAAATAAGACAATCTGGGGGGTGAGGGGATGCACTGTGGGTTTGGGATACAAAATCTGTACAATTTACTAGTGATGATTTATGTACACCTATAATTGAAATAAAATCCATTAAGAAAAAAAAAAAAAAACACTATGAGGTACCACTTTACACCGGCCAGAATGGCCATCATCAAAAAGTCTACAAACAATACGTGCTGGAGAGGCTGTGGAGAAAAAGGATCCCTATTACACTGTTGGTGGGAATGCAAATTGGTGCAACCACTGTAGAAAAACAGTATGGAGATTCCTCAGAAAACTCAAAATAGAATTACTATTTGATCCAGCAATCCCACTCCTGGGCATCTATCCAGAGAAAACCATGACTCAAAAAGATACCTGTACTCCAGTGTTCATTGCAGCACTCTATGCAATAGCCAGGTCATGGAAACAACCTAAATGCCCATCGACAGAGGAGTGGATAGGGAAGATATGGTACATACACACAACGGAATATTACTCAGCCATTGAAAGGAATGAAATAACATTTACAGCAACATAGATGGACCTAGAAATTATCATGCGAAGTGAAACCAGTCAGACAATTAGACACCAATATCAAATGCTACTGCTTACGTGTGGAAACCAAAAAAATGACACAATGAACTTCTTTGCAGAACAGATAATGACTCACAGATTTTGGAAAACTTATGGTTTCCAAATGAGACAATCTAGGGGGTGAGGGGATGCACTGATGGTTTGGGATGGAAATGCTATCAACTTGAGCTGTGATGATTTTTGTACACCTATAATTGTAATAAAATTCAGTGAGTAATGGAAAAACAGAGTATATCTATATATGTTATAAATATACATAAATCATATTATAGTGTGGAAAAAAAGAGATTTGAATTCGACTCACCTTTCTTACAAATGTGTGAGGACCAAGCACTGCCCCCATGGTACCCTCACGTGGCACATGGGGAACCATTTTTAGGGGGGATAGTCTTTGCTGCCTGAGCTTTGTCCAGGGGAACCCAGACAGTGGTGACCCCCAATGATAAGACGTGCTATGATGTTAATACGATACCACCAAAGGCTGTCACTCAGAACACAGAACAGCAACCCGATCCCAGGTGCCTGTCCTCATGTGATGTAACAAGATTAAGAGAACAGACCACAGGTTAATCAGAGCAACACCTTCAATTCAGATGCTGGAAATTTCGGAAGGAACAAGACACACTACAGCCAAAGAGCAGATGTGGGGTCTCCCCTGCACATGAATCTGACCCACACAGATGGGGTGAGGCTGTACCTCCCCAGACCCCACACCTGGGGTCACGCATCCACACCCACCATGGTGACCCCACCTTCCCAGACCCTGCAACTGGGGTCACACGTCCCCTTGGTCATGACACCATGGCTGCGCTGGGTGGGTCCCCAGTGTGGGAATGGGCCAGGTCCCTAGGACCTCCGGGCACGTAGAAAGAAGTGCAGGTCAACCCCCCTCCCCACACTTCTCCCAGAGCAGTCAGGCCCCTCCTGTTTCCTCTTTGCTTCTGTGTGATTTCAATAGTTTCTAACATTTTCATACTAAGTTGAACACACTACCTTGGTTCTGGCGGGCTTGGTCCTTTCCTTTCTCGCTGAGGTGTTGAGAAAACTCATGGGGCGGCAGGGCCGAGAGAGGAGAGTCAGGTCCGGACTCTGCCGAGTGGGGCTGGCCGACCGGAAGGCGAGCACAGCGGCAAACTCACCTGCTGCCGATCAGCCTTAAGCTGGGATCCACGTTCCCAGCAATCAATTCACCGGCTACACCTGCCTCCCTGCTCGCCGTGTGCGTGCCGGTGGATGGGAATGGCTACCACGTAGCTCACCCGAGGAGTCCTCACCAGCTCCAGGGAAGGGAACCTCTTGCGGGGGGGACCCCCCTAAAACCAGACAACCCCTAGGAGGGCCGTGTAACCACACCCGGAGCAAAGCACTGTTACCCAGACAAGCCCCCACCCTCCAGCTCCACACCCGACCTCTGGGCACTGACATCCAGACTCAGGCAGAGAGCTTTCTGGTGGCGAGACCAGGCCGGGTCCCCCCGAAGCTCCAGAGCTGGGGCCGGACGGACTGGCTCTCTACCCAGTTCTCAGTGACCGCCCCGAAGCTCCCCAGACTGAGGCCAAGCTGGGTCTCTACCCAGCTCTCCATAGTCTGTGTACACAGCACAGGTCAGCTTTCAATGTCCTTGGTGTTAAAAAGATGATAAAGTTTAAATTTCCCAGTATAGACAGAACATGGTCACGTCTAAGTATATTCAGTATAGACAGGACATCTTCATGGTCCATGTTCCAGTGTGGACAGAGTACAGCTAGGTATAAATGTACGCAGCGTAGACAGATCACTCTTGGGTCTAAATATCCAGTGTAGACAGAAGATAAGGAGGTCTAAATCTACTGTGTAGACACAACTTGGTCAGATTTAAACTAGCTTAGGGCTGCTCTCCTGGGAGGCACAGGTCACACACGCAGGGGCCCTCATCTCTGGGCAGGGGACCCACCCTCCTGCTAGGATGCACATTTCCTGGAGAATAAACCACCATCTGACTCCACACTTCACCCGCATCAGGAAACTGAACACAATCTTTCTGTCACTAAACAATTCAACAAGCAAAACAAAACCATTACCAGTTTCTCCGGCCACGTGACGGTGAGGATCCAGGGCTAAGTCAGGAGCTTCTTGCAGTGCAGCCGAGTTTCTGGCACGGACGGACCGGAGGTGGCCTGATTTCCTGCGTCCCCTGGCAGGAGGTGGCCGTGCTGGAAGCCCGAGCAGGACAGTCCCTCGCCAGGCGGTGAGAGCCAGTCGGTCCGGCCTGAGGACCGATTCTAGCCGGGAGCTGAGAGCGCCACATGCTGGTCCTGATTCACTGCGAGGGGAAGGTGGGGAGGGGACTGAGGGCTCCTTGGACCCCTGGGGCCTGATGACTTCATGCACGGGGCTGACGCCCTGTGCTATCTTAGAGGGGAGAACAAGGGGGAGAGGTGGGGGCCCAGAGGCCATGTAGGCGCAGAAGCCACTGGCCGAGCCCCTGGCTCAGCAGCCTGTCTCTACACAGTGATCCGCTTGCCCACCGCGCACCCGCACCCACCCGCACCCCTAAGTGCACGGTGCCTGCTCTTGCAAAGGCACAGGGTCGTCCACGGGGGAGACCCAGTGGGGACTGTCAGCCCTCCCCATGCAGCATTAGGGGAGAACGAGCCTCCGTGCCTGAGCTTGGGGACTCTTCAAGGAAGCAGGCCCTGGGCCCATCAGCGTGGATGCCATGGTGACCGACAGGAACACGGGAGCTAAGTTCAGGGCCTGGAGGCCAGGCCGACAGGAGGGGCGCCCCAGCCCCGGCCGGGCTCTTCAGTCGTGATGCTGGAGCTTAAAGGGGACCCGGGGCAGAGACTGAATATTACAAGGCCTAAGCTGGACCCAGAATGGAGTTTAAGGAAGGTGTGAAGTATGTTACCGAGACAGTAACAGTGATCAGAAGGCAGACTCTGTGTTAGGACATCCTGTTCCATCCATTTAAATGTCCAAGATCCATGAGCTTTACCAGCGATCCAGGATCGTTTGTGCACTGGGGCCACGATACCCAGAAAGAGGCTCTGGGACCTCAGTCCTGGGTCACTGTCTCCTCCGAGCCTGCCCTGCCCGGTCAAACTTCTCGGTTATTCTGTGCATGTTGACCTCACCTTGGTTGCTCTGGCACAGCTCAGCGGTCACCATCACTAGAAGACAAAGAAGAAACGTCAGGAGAAAAATGCGGGGTTCAAGCTGATGCACCTCCTTCTATGGAGATGATGCCACCGTCCCCAAGAGGGGACGGAAAGGCCACGGAATCCAGCCTTGCTGGCTGAGGTCTGGCCATGCTAGGGCCCCAGGTGTCTGATGCCCTGGGGAGCATTCGGGAAGGGCCCCCAGAGAACCTGGTCAGACCAGCGGGGCTGTCAGACACACGGGTCTTGCCTGACTCTACACCCTGGAGGTCAGATTCTGGAAGCGGCCTGGAAGCCTCCAGTTTTTCACTTTTTTTTTCTTTTTTGGTTGCCCCACGGCATGTGGAGTTCCCGGGCCAGGGATCAGATCCGAGCCACAGTTGTGACCTATGCCACAGCTGTGGCAACACCAGGTCCTTGAACCCACTGTGCCCGGCCAGGGATGGAACCTGCGTCCTGGCTCTGCAGAGATGCTGCCGAACCTGCTGTGCCACTGCAGGAACTCCCAGTTTTTCACTTTTGATAACAACTTTTTTGAGATTGCCTCTACCTACCACACAACTCGCCCATTTTAAGTAGAAAGCTCAGTGGTTTCTATATATTCCGAGAGCTGTGCAGCCATTAGCACAATCCGTTTTAGAACGCCTCCATCATCTCCTCAAAACCCCCATCCTTTAGAGGTCACCGCTCATTTTCCACAGCCCCAGCACCACCCGTCCACTTTCCATCTTTATGGATTTGCCTGCTCTGGACGTCTCTAAGGAGAATCAACCAATTGTCCTTTTGTGCCTGGCTTTTCTTTTCACATCACGTTTTCCAGGTTCATCCATGTTGTAGCCTATGTCAGTACTTCGCTCTTTTCATGATGAATAATGTTCCCCCCATGCTTTTAACGCGATGATTTATTGTGACTCCCTGCAGGTACTGCATAGGGCTCATGAGCAATTCACCTTCTGTCAATATCAGGGTGGAACCTGAACTTTAAACACTCAGGGGTCTTGTGCCAAACCTAACACGGTGCATAGTCCCCCTGTGTGACCAGAGCCCAGGAGGAAGAGTGAGACAGGCCTGCCACGTCTAGAGAACCGGCACCCTGCAGTCTCCTGTGAAACACCTTGCCGGTCAGTGTCTGTGAGAGCTGTCCCCAGGGCGCCACGTGGGGAACACAGAGTGGTCAGGGACAGTGTTCTGCCTTCAGTTCAGTGGCATGGCAGCTGTCCACTTGGAAAGTGCTGAGGCTCCGGGCGGGGGGTGGATCCTTCCTGCCTCTTCTGGGGCCTCCAGGCATCCTGAACCTGTGGCTGCGTCTCTTCCATCTCTGCCTCGTCTTCACGTGGCTCCTCCTCTGTCTCCGCTCATCTTATTAGGACACAGTCACACAGGATTAGGGCCACCCTAATGCCCTTGTCTTAACCACCAAGAGGACCAGGCCCTACTTCCACACGAGGTCACGTCCTGAGCCCTTGGGTCAGGATGTAGATGTCTCTTTCCACACGGGGGCGGGGGGATCCCCATCCCCCTTTGCTCTGAGATAACAGATCCCATAGGACAGGTGTATTTATAAGGCAAGGAGATCAGGACACAGAGACACCAGGCACACACCCAGGACCACCCGAGGCGACCCAGACCCTGTCCTCGGCCTCCACCTTGGCCTCATCCTCGCTGGGCCTGCCCGGCCCGGTATTAGCAAGAATCCTGCTGAGTCAGCGCTGAGGGAGGGCACCAGAACACATCACCCCCGAGCGTGCCTCTTTGGCACGTGGATTACTTTAGGTTAAAGGTCACCAAGAACCAGCAGGTGCAGGGAAGGCTCTAGAACAGGGCACGAGCATTCCTCCTACAAAGGAAACTCACATTTACAGAGGAGACACCCACTGAGCAAATTCCACTAAAGACCTTCACTCACTGTGATTTTCTGGCTGCCTTCCTGTAAGTTACTGACCTCAAAAGAAGCCCAAACTCCTTCCCTTTGTGTGACCCACAAGGGGTGACAAACTGAGTTCTATTTACTCTAGGGATGATTGTCACCGAGTGTCCACATGAAAACATGTGATGTCACGAATGTTTATGTGAACTAACATTATCCTAATTGTGTCTTTCTCTTGTTTAATCTGTCCTTACCCAGTCTTTTTTTTTTTTTTTAGACCCTCACGTGTGGCATATGGAAGTTCCCGGGGCAGGGGTCAAACTGGAGCTGCAGCCGCCGGCCCACGGCCTACACCATAGTCACAGCAATGCCAGATCCAAGCCACGTCTGCAACCTACACCACAGCTTGTGGCAATGCTGGATCCTTGACCCACTGAGCGAGGCCAGGGATCGAACCCACATCTTCACAGAGACAATGCTGGTTTTAACGTCCTGAGCCATGATGGAAATTCTAGGAAATTCATGTCTATAAAAGAAATGCCCCCTTGTAGGGACCTCTCCTCACCTACACCTGGAAGAGGAGGCCGCCTAACAACTCTCATCAATAAAAAAGGCACCAGCTTGAATCTGCATCACGAACGCTACCCTGGTGCACTGCTTTCCCGCAGCTTATTTCCTCCAGACCCCGCCTATGTCCAGCCCATGACGGTATTTAAGTCCCCAATTCTCACTGCCTTCTGGAGTAAGATTTCTTTATAAACTCTCACCTGTACAGACGTCATTCAAACATTTTTTTCCTATTGTTAGTCTGTCTTTTCTTAGTTTAGGTTCCAGGCACTGAACCTAGAGGTGGAGAGGGTGCTGCAGCTGGCTGCCATCCATTGTGAAAGCCTTACTGGAATCATCGGGAATGGGTGAGCCACTGTTCAACACAGCTACTGCTAGAAGGTAACTTACAGGAGTTCCCACTGTGGCCCACCAGGTTCAGAACCTGACTAGTATCCACAAGGATGTGAGTTCAGTCTCTGGCCTTGCTCAGTAGGTTAAGGATCGGGTGTTGCCGCAAGCTTTGGTGTAGGTCGCAGATGCGGTTTGATCTGGTGTTGCCATGGCTTCGGCGGAGGCTGGCAGCTGCAGCTCTGATTCAGCCTCTAGCCTGGAAACTTCCATAGGTCGAAGGTGCAGCCCTAAAAAGACAAAAAATTTTTAAAAAATTAAAAGTGAAGTTAACTTACAACCTTACACTGAATAAACTATATTAAGAATAAAAGCATCAGGAGTTCCCTTCGTGGCTCAGTGGTTAACGAATCCGACTAAGAACCATGAGGTTGCGGGTTCGATCCCGGGCCTTGCTCAGTGGGTTAAGGATCTGGCGTTGCCGTGAGCTGTGGTGTAGGTTGCAGACGCGGCTCGGATCCCTCATTGCTGTGGCTGTGGTGTAGGCCGGCGGCTACAGCTCCGATTAGACCCCTAGCCTGGGAACCTCCATATGCCGTGGATGCGGCTCTAGATAAAAAAGGCAAAAAGACAAAAAAAAAGAATAAAAGCATCAAATTTTCAAAACTCACCACTATGACCAGAAACCTCGCTGATTATCATCCTGCACCTACTGCCGTCTCTTCCCCTCGCCCTGTACCAGGTGTGGTGGAAACGCCGTCTGGGGCTCTTCCCCACACCACGTTCAACATCACACAGGAAACCTAAAACTGGCCACTGTGGGAATATCTACACAGATGCCGCAACCCAACCTTTGCTGTTTTATTGATGGTCTAGACTTGGAAAGCGATGGTGAAATGGGAGCAGAGGCACAGGTGCCCGTTGGCGGTGCTGCGTCGTAAAGATGGAGAGAACACCCTTCTGTATCTGAAAGCCAGGGTGCGATTCAGCAGAGGCTGCTGTTGTCACGGAGGAAGGAGTAAGGTTCTGCTCAGTCAGGTTCATAGTCTTACCCCTTAATTACAAGAAAATACCAAGCAATGCCAGGAACACCCTGGCGTGTCGACTGCGGGGGCATGGGTGGTGGAGGACAACGAGCTGGGCAAACACCCACGGAAGCGTCCTGTGAGGCCCCGGGCTCTCTGGAATGTATACCAGAGTCCTGTCCACTGGTATGCTTTGTTACCTGTGTGCTACACGTCCTGTATATCAATTTGGCTAATAAACGTATGTGCCCACGTACGCACCCTTGGGGACCCTCCTGACAATACAGGACTGTGTGTTATCTGTTATCACGTGATATCAGCATCGTCATCTTTGTTATCTGTACCACTGCCCTTCATGTCAGCTTCTACGTGCACGCATGCTGGCTCTTCTCTCCCTGGAGAGCGGGGTCCTGATCACTGGCCAGCACGTCCCTGCCCATGACCCTGCTGACACCTTCAGTAGAACTTGGATCCTGAAACATCAGCTGGACTTGCACCCAAGACCTAGATGTCCAGGGGTACGGATTTCCCAGACTTTCACCACAATTCCATGACTGGCCAAACTGGGTGAACACGCCACTTTGCACACAAGGTGTCAGCGAGGGCAGTGGGAAGAGCTCCTATGAGACAGAGGAGGAGGAGAACAGTGTGTCTGACCAATGGGTCTATGATTACGGCCGTGGTGAAGCCCGGTGCCCTCACGTGAGAATCAGACAAGGATGCTGTTGCTGCAGGATGCCTGCATCCAGGTGCCATCACCACCGGAGGGACGGTCACCCCCAGAGACCTCAGCCTCACTCACACCCCAGTGAAGAAATGAACAAATGAAGGAAGGAACGGGGGTAACCCAGAAGGGTGTCCACAGGGACCCCAGTTCCTCCCCTCAGAGAAATTTCACAGTTGTTCCCAGCACCTCTAGGCCCTTGACACATGCTCTTTGACTCCAAACACAAGTTTGTTGAGTGAATGAACACATGTCACCCCCAGGTACAATCACAAAAGCCCCTAGCTTTTCAAGGTCACCCCGTACTTTAAAAGCACCCAGACATTTCTATATAGAGAATCCAGAGTTCCTAGCGGAATCCGGCTGAAACGCGAACTCGACAGTGGAAAGATCACCCTCTTCCCTGTACCCACTTGGCATCTCCCCTGGGCCCATCCACTTGCTTGGCACCCTCCTGATCATGCTGCTGTGACTGTTAGCAGGGGTGGTAGCTGTTCCATTACCAACACATTGCTTTGCAATTTTAATCCTCGACTGAGTGAAGTAATTGCCAGGACCTCAGCTCCCTTGAGACAAAATAGAAAAGGTCCATCCGCAGTGCAGATCAATTTGCAAAGCAGACTGGGGAAGCGGGTGTCTATGCCGCCCACCAGGACTCACACTGGGCAGTGTAGGAGCAAATCCAAAAATTCAAACCTGGGGCTTAATTCCCTGTGAATAAAGGAAGGCTTGCCCCTTCCCTTTTCTTGGGGCATTTACCTTAGAAAAGGCGGGGATTCCTTCTCCATCACTTTCAAGCGAGCACACATCTATTAAAGGCAGACATGCCTCTGGCACCATCACAGCTCAGGTTTCCTGCAGGCCTGGGCGTGTCTCTGAAACGTGATGGAGAAAGAACCTGCTGTCTCCCAGCTCCTGGGAGAAGAGGCCTGCTCCAAACACAAATGTGCCTCTGTTATGAAGAAATCAGATTGTCCATCTGGAAACACGGATGCAGCAGGTGATCTCCGCTCATCTGAACAAAGGGCGCGACACTTCCTTCTCTACAACCTCTCAGTGGGCCCGCCCCCGAGGCTGCCTAGGATGTGTGCCTCTCTGTGGTTTCATGCTGGTTCCAAAGTGAACGGTGTTTTCTCTCCTAAGTTTGTGGTACGTCCCCTCCCTCCTATCACAGATCGGGGTCTGAGTGTCCCCTCCTCCGGTCACTGCCCGTTGCCTTTTGACAATATTGAAGATGACCTCAAGGTCCAGAACCCCTTCAGCCTCTGTCCAAGAAATGGCTTTTCCCAAAGATCCTTCCCCACAAAGACTTTGCTGAGACTCAGGATCCCCCCTTTCCTGACCAGGCCACGCAGACCCAGTCCCCCTCCGGGCTCATCAGCCAGGAGCTGCCCTGCTGTTTCCCAGGATCAGTCAGAATGAGGACTGGTTACCCACACGATCCCCTCCTCCACGGCCCAAACTGCAGCCACTGCCCTCCCTTTGGGCAGCAGCCCTGCTCAGGACAGCTCCAGAGTCAGGCCTCTGATCCACAGGCCACTTTTCATGCCCTACACCCGGGCCTTTATGCTTCTACTGACTCTCCCCACCGAGAAACCTCCTTTGCCCCAACTCTTCAGATGCTTGCAGACCTTGTCAGGAGTTATCTCTATTGTCACAGTTCCCCCCTCCACAGCAATAACAAATATGCCCCCTCTACAGTGACAGTTCACCCTCTACTTAATAGTCCCCCTCTATTGCCATAGCCCCGCCCCCCATCCTAATAGCATGACTTCAGTGTCACAGTCCTCACTCTACAGTAATAATGCTCCTCTGTTATCACAGCTGCCCTCTGCAGGAACAGTACTCCTTTGCTAAGCATCAGGAGAGAATGTTACAAGATGCAATAGGGGGGTGTGTTCCCGTGGTGGCACAATGGGATTGGCAGTGTCTCGGCAGTGGCAGGATGCAGGTTCAATCCCCTCACCCCCAGTATGCCCCTAGGTGGGGAAAGAAGGAAGGAAGGAAGGAAGGAGAAAGGAAAGAGGAAGGGACGAAGGAAGGATGGAAGGAAAGAAAGAAGAAAAGAAGGAAGAAAAGAAGGAAGGAAAGAGCAGAAACCAAAGCATAAGGGCTGCAAGCTGAGTTAAGTCTCCAGTCCCGCCGACCCCCTGGATGGCAAATGAGACATCTGCGACGCCCAGGAAGGCCCTGAGACTCAGAGGAAGGCTCCTTCTGTGCCCACGTGCCTCTGCAGGTGGGGACTGGCACAGAGCAGACCCTCGGGAATTAGCTCTCAGGTGAAGATGACACACACCTGGTAAACCCACCCGCCGCTCCCATCCTCCTCCTCCTCACCTGGGCCCCCAGCACTCACCAGCGCCCCCCCCCTCCCATTCCTCAATGCTCAGCGGGCTCCTCAAACGCTCCCCGAATGCTCATCAGGCCTCCTGAACGCTCACTCGGACTCCTGAATGCTCACCGGGCCCCCAAATGCTCAGTGGGCTCCACAAACACTCAACCAGGCCCCGACAGCTCAGCAGTTTCCCCAAATGCTCTCGGGACCTTCTGAACGCTCACCGGGCTTCCCAAACGCTCAGCGGGACCCTCCACTGCTCACCGGGCGCCCCAAATTCTCACCCTCAGCGACCTGTCCCAATGGCCCTGTCCTTGGAGCGTAAGGACAGGACAGGAGACCGCAACCAACAAGTTCTTCCTAGACTCCGACCTGACCTACCCACCCGGTTAGTGGCAGAGGAGACGGTGGGCTTGTCACAGCCCCGGTGACCGCAACCGAGGGGCTGGCTCCTGCCGGCTTATTGGCTCTGTCCCCGCGGAGCTCCACCCTCTGGGCGCACGCGAGCGCGAGCTCCGGCCCCTCCTGCAGCCCCTCCGGCCCCTGAGTCCCAGGAAGGAAAGGAGGAGCCGGGGCGTGAGCCCACCGCGGACACCCTCGACCCCCGCCCCACCCGGAGCCTCTGAAATCGAACATTCCGGCGGCACTCACCGCCGCCCCGAGTCCGCAGAGTTTCCGGCCGCAGCTCCGCCTCCTCTGGGCTGTGATTGGATGCAAGACACCCACTCCTGGGAGGGTGGGAGGAGCTACAGTCCAGAGCTGACCTGCCCCAACCCCAGCCTCCGCAGCAGCCGGACTCCAGACAGGACCCCACTGTGGTGACAGCACAGCCCATCTGGGGGGGCGGAGGGGGGGGTGTCTTCTGATCCTCATGGTAGACAGTCTGCAGGAACCAGACCCTCACAGGGCATTCGGCGGTCAGATAATGGGATGCAAAGATGTTCTGAGTGTGACCTTGGGGTAAACCGTCAGAGGATGGGGTCTCGAAGATGTCCTGGGTGTGACCACAGGGCCTAGTGGTCTGTGGACTGGATGCGAGGATGACCTGAGCTCTGACCAGTGTCCACCACTGCAGTCACAGGACCCCAGGGCTCTGTTGCATCAGCCCTGCAAGCACCCTTGCCAGTGATCTCTGAGCGTGTTGATCCAGTCTGCTACTGAAGGGTCCAGCCCTTCTACCCTGAGTGACCCTAGTCCCAGCGTCACCAGGGTGTGTGTGGCCTCAGTGCGTGGAAGTGGAACCTGAGGGCATATCCACACCCAGCCTCCCCCTGACTGGCCCCAAAGTGACTACAGCCCAGGAGGGTCAGGCCCTCCACATCCCTTTGTCCCCATCTGCTCCTCTTGATCAGTGGTCTACTGGGTGAGGCTCCTTGTCCACCTGCACCCCCCCCCACCCCCGCAACTGGCTGGAAGTTAACAGAACAGAGTGGACAAATGCTGGGGCAGCTCAGAGGGCTGACTGGCGTGAATTCTCCAAGTGGCTTCTCTGCACTTCCATTTGGAACACTTGGCCTTCAGTCACGGCTTCACTTTATCATAGTTCCCTCGTTGTAACATTTCCCCTCTACAGTAATAGTCCCCCACCCCCACGACAGTAGTAGTCCTCCTTTATTGTAAGAGTCTCCTTTCCTCAGTGATATCCCCTGCATTGTCACAGCCCCCATTTTTTGTCATATCCCCCCATCATATTAGTCACCTCTCTATGATAATACTGCCCCTTGTACAGATATAGTCCCTCCTCTACAGTATAGTCCCCCCTCTACAGTAATTGTCCCCCCATTACTATACTCTCATCCCCTTGTAATAGTCCCCCTTCCTCCCCACAATAATTCTTTTGCAAAAAAATCTCCTTTCTAACCAGGATTTGATTTCATTTCACAGGTCTCAAGGGACTGCAAGGGTGACATATAGTAAAACACTTACTGCAGGGCCCAGGCGTGGGTGTTATAGAGGCACCTGTGATGTGTGTCACCCATCACACAGGGCACCTGTGAGTGTGCCTGTGTCACCATCACGGGGGCACTTGTGTGTGTGTCTGTCACCACTGTGGGGACACCTGTGAGTATGTATGTGTTTGCATCCCCATCTCAGAGACCTCTCCCCAAACACAAGTCACACGACACTGAGTGTCCTATCCACTCCTATCCCCACGTCCCCAGGCCTCTCCCCATAAGTCATGTCACCTGGCTGCTGAGTGTTCTGGCCCCTCTGTCCCACACCCCCAGGCCTCTGTTTCATCAGAATCTGGGTCAGTTTCTAACAAATCCCACATCCTCCCATTTGCCCCCACCTGAGAAAGTCATGGGTTTGTCCATGGGGGGAGGAAAGCTGTTGCATCTCCATGGACACCAGTCCTGCACTTGCCAGGCACTCACCTCCTCCCAGGTGTCCAGGTATGGGTCACCTGTCCTCTCCCTTGACTACAGATCCCAGCTCTCTGGTTTCCAAGTATAGATTCAGGTGTGCTGAGCACTGGTGCAAACCCAGAAACGCCCAGGTGATCCCCACTTCCCAAGTGCAGCTCCACCCTAGAGCCCTGGCACAGAAAGGAGGAAAGCCGGGTGCCTGCACAACCTGCTGCCTTCCCCATGAGGCTTTCCTCGGCTGGACCCACCCCACCCTTTGCCTTCTCAATCAACATGGGGCTCAGGTGAGCAGAGGAGAGAATGACACAAAACACAGGGGGTGCAAGATGAGTTAAGGCTCCAGTCCTCCTGGACTCCCCTGGATGGCCGGGTGAGACATCTGACCACCCACCCGTGACCACACAGGAAGGCTCCTGCCACCCCCAAGTGCACCTGCAGGTGGGGACTGGCACAGAGCAGACACTCGTAAAATAGCTCTCAGATGAAGAAACAGATGGACGGCACACACCTGGCAAACCCACCCGACGTTCCTGCCCTCCTCACGTGGGCCCCCCAACACTCACCAGGCACCCCAATGCTCACCGGGCTCCTCAAAGCCTTGCCAGGTCCCCCGAGGGATTCTTCACCTTGAGATTTTACAAAGACAGAAAGAATGGGATAAGACCTATGTATGTTTTTAACATATATTAATTTAAAAATTTATACTATAACAAAATTATGCAGCGGACTTCTGGTCTGCCTTCCATTTACTCTCTGCCAAGGCACCGATAGGCCACGTGGTCTGGTGTGTCTAGACTCTTTCATGTTCTGCTGATCTTCCTCTGAGTCCCCCACTATTCCTGTCCCACATCTGGGAGCATTTTCTTGTTTCCCAGCCTTGTTCCCCAGTTCAGTGAGTGAGGGTTAAGAGTGGCCTCATTCCTGTACCTCTAAGGACGGTTGTGTCCGTCAGCCTCCTGGGTCTGCTCTGCCCCCCGGTGCTGTTTCTCCCTGTCCGCCCTCCGTCTTCTGGTTCTGCTGCGCTGCACGGCTGGGGAAGGTCGGCCTCCACGCCTTTCGGCAGGAAAAATAACTTCCTCATTGAGGTCAGATTTGAACATGGATTTCTCCTTCAGGTAGAGAGAAGGAGGCCCCCGCTCCCCCCTCCCCGTGCAGTGATATTAACCTGTCCCCTGTCCCTGCAGTGGCTGCTCAGGGCTCAGAACAACTCCCATTAACCATTTCCTGCCCAACCAGCATCACAGAGGCTACAAAGGCACCACGTGAGCTATGAAGTGCTCTCTATTTGATGACTGTATTTTGTGGATCACGAGGTATGGAGTTACCTGTGCTAGGTGGGGAGGGGACAGTTAGAACAGCAGTGCTCTTGCTGAGGAGCACATTTTATACATTTTTCTCACTCCCATCTCCACGGGCAGAATTATGCTATTTCATCTCAGACCGATAGGACTAGGAAGATGTTCTTTAGATGGGTAAGGCTTCACTCCTCCCCTTTGACTGGATTTCGTGTCATTCTTATTGAATGCACGGTAACCAAACAATACGGGGTCATTTTAAGCACACCTGTGACCTCACTGATGACACTCAAGTCTAGAGCTGGGAATCCTTGGATTTGCACTGCCAACTGTCCCCTGCAATTCCAGAGTCACCCCTTTCTCACACAGTCATAAATCATAACAGTTTGGAGCTGGAAGTGACTTTACTCTTTATACTACTCTATTCAGTGCACATATTTCTGCACCTGAGGGAACGGAGATGTGGAGATGGGCAGAGTCACTTGGAAGGGGCTAGGAAGGGGCAGTGTCAAGGTGGGAATCTGGATCTTCAGGGACCACTGCTCCTTCCAGTGGCCACCCTGGTGGCTAGTTAAAGTCGACAGGGCTTTTTGCACCTTGATGCGTGTGAGTTGTGTTCCACCGAAGTGAAACTCAGAGATTAATGGTAAATGTTTAACCGTGGACTCTATGGAAAATACAGTATGTCCATTTACATACATACACACGTTTGTTATACAAAGGATATATAGGGTACAACTTACAAGTAATATACAACACCCTTTTGTTATAAATTCCTCATAGCCAGTTGTTTCTCACAGGATGCTTTTGTTGGTTTTGGCTGAATTCTTGTATCTGTACCTGGTAGTGATTACTAAAGGAGTGTTCAATGAGATTTTCTTGTATGGTAACAACTGAGATAAAAGCAAAACCACAAAGACACAGGTTGGAACTGTGCTTATTCACCAAAGACTGGAACCGTTTTTTTTTTCTAAATTAGATAGTGGTCTTTAAATACAGGGAGAATGCTTCCTCGAATTTTTGTGCTATTTGCAACATAACAGCCATAGATAGGACAACTTATAAGTTTAATCTTCACTGTTAATAATTTTCCATCAACGTCTTGCATCTAGACAATCAGCAAAACAAAAATATCAAGCCCTGGTGTCTAGCATATGCCAATTTCCGTGGTGTAGATATTTTCACCATGATCAGTTTACTAATAGTGTGATGTCATTGAACTCAGAGCTGGCAAGGCACGTGCAGTGGCTCCTCATTATACGGATATTTCCACTCTTTGGATAAATAGCTGTGAATAACCCCAAGAGCATAGATAATATTTAATGTAGTCAAATAACCGAGAAATGATAAGTTTTGAGAATTGATTACTTTCGTTTTAACATAATGTGTATAACTGTAATGTGTATAACTTAATTATTAATAATGTCTATATTTAACAGTGGTTCATAAAATTCCTGAAAAATGGGAATGAGGTGGGGTTGATTTTTTTTTACACTTCTTTCCCAAAACTCCAGAAAGTAAAGTTTTAAATATTAGAGAGTCAAGGAAATTGAAAGGAAAAGGGAGAATGGAGAAAGAGAAATAAGGAGAAAAAAAGACTATTTAAACGTCATTTCTTAAGAACGTAATGAGCTGACCCAGAACCCTGGGCTTGTGGAGGCTCGCAGGGCCTTCCGACGTGTGTGGCGGGGCGTTCCCTCGGTGAGGACCGACCTCTCCCTGCTTTGGAAGGACGGGATGAGATTACCAGAGCTCTGGATCCATTTTTGGATCAAATGAAAACGTCAAGCTAATCCTTGGCGTGTTCCTCTCGTCTCCCAGAGGCTGGCCTCCCTGTGGGGGTGGGGCCTCGGATCTCTGCCGGTCCCCGCGGGTCCTAGGGCCAGACGGAAAGTCACATGCTGCTCGCAAGGCCCGCGGGGACCCTCCTGACCTCCCTCAGCAGCACCCTCTGTGCACCTGGTCACCTCATCTTTTCAGACCACTTCGGCATCACCTCCCCCATAAAGCCCTCAGCGATGAAGCCCCGGGCCATCACCTCTTTCCTCTTTCCCCCACGGCGTTTGTTGTCCTTTGCTGGAGATTTTGTTCACTTGGCTATGTTCCAAGCAGGACTGTGGGCTCTTTGAAGGAAAAGATCTTCTATGTGCCTGGTGCACATAGGTCTCAATAAATCTTGGAACCCACCTCACCTCGTTTAGGGAGTTTTTTGATCTGTGCATAAGAATCACCTGAAGAATGGATTAAAGTACAGGCTATCAGACCTCAGAGCAGTAATTTCAAAATCTGAGTTTTTAATAAAACTATGTGACTCAGATATACCTATGTTCACAAACCACATTTTAAGAAACACAGATGTGTTCAGTCTTTTCGTTTTATAGGTACGGAAACAGGAGCTAGAGTTTAAATGATCTACTTCAGGACCCACAGCTACAGAGTGTAATGGCGCTTTGAGATAGACCTGTCTGAAATTCTTATTAAGTGAATCACAGCCACACAGATGATTACTATTAGGAATATTTTTTAAAAATATCTTGAACTAAAATCATTGCACACTACATCTTACAACACTGATGGATTCTCCATACTTAGATGCCTCCGCTAGATGGATGTGCCAACAGATAATCAGAAGGCACCCCTTTCCTGTTGCTTTCCGTGTCTCCTGAGACTGAAGTGTTTTCCAGCTGACATGGGAACAAGTCCCCCAATGACTTCTGCCTCTAAATTTGCCAAGTATTTGTCACCAGAGGCTGTCTGCCACAAGCTCTATTCCAGCAGTGTGTCTTCTGCCGGCTTCTGATGCTCACCGTTTGCCCCAGCACAGACAGGGCCCCAGGCAGACCCAGAGTTCGGGTGTCCGGTTCCGGCCTATTTTTACGAGCAAATCCTTGTTTCATCTGTCGGTTGTTTGGAGAGTTACTGCCTTGGGCAGCAGGTGCCACCTAGAGGGCCCTGTGACCACCACCGTGGCTTGGCAGGAGCTAGATAGCCCGGGCCTGAGGAAGCCCTGAAGCCGCCCACTGAGGGTTTACCAGCCCCTAAGCAGCCCTGGCACCGAGGGTTCCGAGGAAGGGGTTGTCAGGGGAACCCAAGAAGGACAGAAGATCCCTCTAGCCCTAGCATTCAGCTTCCTTTCTCGGTGTGATTCCGAAGGGAAATGGGCAGGCGCTCTGTTTCTCGGCCACAAGGTGGCAGCAGTGGGCTGGCCAGGTGCCCGCCCCGCGTGCGGCTCTGCGAGGAATGCCCAGCACACGGGAAAGGTGTTGCTGGCTGCCCTTTAAAATTCCTTTCACATGGTTAAGTTACCAAAAGCCCCTCCCTTGATATCGCCGGTAGACTAACCACATCCTCTGCCTTCGGATGAGTAAAACGGCCCTTGCGGACTGATTGACCAACCGCAGCTTGGGGCGATGGAGGCAGGTGGGATCGCGGGGAATACACCCAGAAAGCTGAGGTACAGAATGTGGAGACTGAAGAGCATGGACAGTTATTTTTTGAACATCTGGACA
Organism: Catagonus wagneri; assembly: GCA_004024745.2. NCBI lineage: Eukaryota > Metazoa > Chordata > Mammalia > Artiodactyla > Tayassuidae > Catagonus > Catagonus wagneri. The sequence goes on from PVHT020000080.1 coordinate 6,863,076, forward strand.
GGAGCTCTGACTTGTTTGCTTACTGGGTGTGAATCTGAGGTGTGGGTTTGCTTCCCCAGCCATAAAACGCCACATTCCCCATTTTTCACATGGCAATGGTCACAGGTGGTTTAAAGGCGACAAATCGATTTGCAAACCATAAGGTCCCAGGTACACAGGGGCACGGTTGTTGCGGTTCACCTTTTGACCCGAGCTGTGTCACAGAGCCTCCTTCAGACTGAGGAAGAGAAGGAGCCAGCTCCTCTCCTAGTGGCTCACTGGAGTCTCCTGCACAAGCTGCCTGCCATAAACTCCGGATCTGGCCTGATAGAGTCATCTTCCAACGAGATTCTTCCCGATGCCTTTCCGTGGCATGTTTCCAAGCAGAAAGCTGGCAGTGACTGCTCCCTCTTCCTCACTGAGCCTCCTTTTCCATATTGGAAGAAGATGAAATTCACACTTCAGAATGTAAGTTTTTCCTGCAGAACGCTATCCCGGATGGTGGAGTGATGGAGAAAAATATTAGATGAAGTCAGGGGATAACTGAGTAACATACTGATTTATAAACTCTTGGAATGAAATGAAGGTGTTTTTTTCCACTGTTGGGGTTATTTATGGTGTCCTAGCTGGCCAGATCCAAGGGTTGAAGAGGCTTCGGTTCCTGAGCAATAGAAATAGCAGGAACCAATTTTCTCCATGGCTCCTCTTTCAAAAACACAGAACTCAGCGGATATTGAAATACATCCCAGTCTTAGGCCCATCTCAGTCTTAAGACTCCCTGCTCATCGCCATATTGGGTTGAGTGGGGACTGAGACCAAGACCCCGTCACCTTGGGATGATGGCGAAAAGGAGATGAGACTGTCGTTGTTGGTCATTGCTCTGTGGAGTTTTCCTGTGGCCCATCCCTCCGCTGAAATGAACTGCTCTGCAAATATCCCATGAAAAACTCTGATGGGATTTTGATCATAATTTTACTAAGTTATATATTAATTTGTAGGAAAGTGGCATTTTTATAACATTTTCTTTCCATAAACATGGTATATCTTTCCATTTATTCCATTTCTCCTTTATGTCTTCCAATATAAAATTTTCTTTCTTTCTTTCCTTCTTTCTCTTTCTTTCTTTCTTTCTTTCCCTTCTTTCTTTCTTTCTTTCTTTCTCTTTCTTTCTTTCTCTTCCCCCCCTTTCTTTCTCTTCTTTCTTTCTTTTTCTTTCTTTCTGGCTTTTTAGGGCTGTACCCGAGGCATATGGAGGTTCCCAGGCTAGGGGTCAAATAGGAGCCGCAGCTGCCCGCCTACACCACAGCCACAGCAACACAGGATCCGAGCCGCATCTGCAACCTACACCACAGCTCATAGCAACAACCCACTGAGTGAGGCCAGGGATCGAACCTGCAACCTCATGGTTCCTAGTTGGATTCATTTCCACTGCAACATGACAGGAACTCCAAAGAGCAAGTTTAGAAGTTGAACCCAGATCAGAATTGAGGTCTCTTGGTGCCTTTTAAGAATATTTGTTTTTATTTATGATGTATCTCAAATACACAAGTACAGAAAATTGTACAAAAATCCATGAACTGAAGGCCCTCATGTAACAAAAGTTCGAATTTGTATATTTACATCAGATCCCTTTTGTTTTAATAAACATTTTGATGCAGATTTGTTGACACGTTCTTCCACCCTCTCCCTTTCCTCTCTCCTGGAGATGACCCCTTTCCTGAAGTTGGGCATATCTTTCCCTTTCATATTTTCTCATTTTTCCATGTACATTTGCATACTTAAACAATATAAGTTATCATTTTTGTGTTTTTTTAAGATTTGTACAGATTATATCAATGATTCCAACTTTCATTTTTTTGTATCCACCATTGTATTTCTGGCATTTATTCATATCAGCACATCTATACCACTGGAGTTACTGTATGGTGGCCCATTGAATGAATACACCAGAGTTCTTCTAGCCTTGTCAATAGGCTCTTAGGTTCTTCCAGTGTTTTGCTATTTCAAACAATGTTGCTGTTAATATATTTGGCCTCATCTCCTGTGAACAACTGTAAGAATTCCTAGAAGTGAAATTTTGACATCGTAGTAGAGCTATATCATCAGCTTTATTTTATTTTGTTTTTGTTTTTTGTCCTTTTAGGGCCACACCTGCGGCATATAGAGGTTCTCAGGCTAGGGGTCTAATCGGAGCTGTAGCTGCTGGCCTTCGCCACAGCCACAGAAACATGGGATCTGAGCTTCATCTGCAACCTACACCACAGGTCACGGCAACGCCGGATCCTTAACCCACTGAGCGAGGCCAGGGATCGAACCCGCAACCTCATGGTTCCTAGTTGGATTCATTTCCGCTGCGCCAAGACAGGATCTCGGGTCAACTTTATTAGATATTGCCACACTGCTCTCTAAGATGGAGATTCAGGTACCAGCCAACCAGATCCACGCATTCTCCTTGGATTTGGGCTGGAGTTGGAGGGGCTCTGACTATGACTTGTGCTGTTCTGTCTGTCTTGCAGCCAGGTAGCTGTTGCCACCTCCACCATTGCCATGGACCCAGGGCCTGCTCACAGGCATAAAGCGACAATGCCTGCAGTACATTCTCTGTGAGGACAGCCACACCGACCCCTCCCATGGCTGGATGCAGGCCCATTGAGGTGTGCCTGTCCTGTCTCTCCCATCAAGAGGCCTATTTCCCCTTCCTTGAATCTGGGCCAGCCTTGTAACTCTTTTGACTAATGAAATGTGTAGGAAGGAACTTATGTGACGTCTGAGCCTCGGCCTCAAGAGACCTTGCTTGCAGCCTCTTGTCTCCCCTTTTGAGAACACAATCCTGACACATCAGGAAGCACAGGCTGGCTCCCTTGAAGGTGAACCAGAGAGAGGCCCTGCCATCAGTGAGCAGCCACAGCCCGACGCGTGAGTGTAGCCATCTTGGACCATTCAGCCCCAGGTGAGCCCCAGGTCGGCCACCAGATGCCTGCAGTGGTGGAAGAACCCCTGCCAAGACCATCAGAAGGACCACTCCACGGAACCCGGCCCAAGTGGCTTACCTGTAGTATTGTGAACCAGTGAAATGGCTGCTGTTTGAAGTCATCAAGTTTGAGGGTGGTGTGGGTTCCACAGCAGCTGTTCTGGCCTCTCTCCACACACCAGGCTGCCCAGCTCCTGCCTCTCACCTGCTGAGCCGTGGGATTTCAGGGGAGCCTCGGGTGCCGATAGGTACACAACCCAGAAATGGCAGCTGGCAAACCAGGGCCAGTGGAAGACGGGAGCTGGAGGGTAAATCCTTCTCCCTGGGGAGGGACTGTCTGAGGCAGGTAGCGGGGCTGCAGGACGGAGCAATCAGTCTCTTGTGGAGCTGGGACCAGCTTGGTAACGCACCTCCTGCTATTAGCCTCTCTTCCCTTCTGCTTCCCGGAATTCTGTTGCTCAATAAAGTCGTAGCACATAACCTTCTGCTCGGCCTCTGTGTCCTAGGGATTCTGGGCAGAGACAGTTCCAAGTGTGTAGTCTAGAAAGCAGATTCTCAGAATGGGAGTTGAATTGCCCCCGGGTAGGTCTGAAGGCGCAGGGTCCCCGGTGCCCGTGGTAAGCGGAGTGGGAACAGTCCTGACACTTGCACCACCGTGACTGCGCTGCAGTGGGCGTGGGAGTTGACGCACTGGGATGTGTCAGTAGTTTTCAAACTGCTGCACATTAAAATCACATGGGGACCTTTCTAATAACCCCATGCTTGGGTCCCACCCACACCAATTAACTCAGGTTGTCTATAGGTGGAAGCCAGGTGCCAATGTTTTCGGGTTTTTTGGTTTTTGGTTTTTTGCTTTTTAGGGCCACACCCGCAGTGTCGCTGGACCCAAGCCGCATCTGCACCCTACACCACAGCTCATGGCAACGTCGGATCCTTAACCCACCTGAATGAGGCCAGGGATCGAACCAGCATCCTCATGGATATTAGTTGGGTTCATTTCAGCTGAGCCACAACAGCAACTCCTTAGGTGCCAATAGTTTTTAAAGATTACCAGGAGATTCTTTTTGTTGTTGTTGTTCTTTTTAGGGCTGCTCCTATGGCATATGGAAGGTCCCAGGCTACTGGTCAAATCAGAGCTGCAGCTGCCAGCCTACACCACAACCATAGCAACGCCAGATCTGAGCTGCATCTGTGACCTACACTGCAGTTGTGGCCACGCCGGATCATTAACCCACTCAGCAAGGCCAAGGATCAAACCCACATCCTCATGGATACCACTCGGGTTCATAACCTGCTGAACCACAGTGGCAACTCCCTACTAGGAGAATCTCATATGCATCAAAATTTGGGCCCCGCTGGAACATGCATGAGCCATGACTCTTGATTGATGGATGGGGTAATTACAATGATAAGGATTATGGATGGTGCTGGCTGCCTTCAATGGCATCGCAACACGATTTAAAAAACCATGTTTGGGACAGTTTCTGCCAACTTAAAACATGATGGGGAAGCCAGGGGGTGCTCTGTGGCACCCCTTTACACACATCCCCTGAACCTGTGGGACAAACCGTGCTGAAAATCAGCCTGAGATCTGATAACAATAGGGCCACTAATGAGCAGCCTTAGGTCTCCTGCAGCCCTAAAATTGAGAGGGGCGGCCCTGAGACTCGGCGTAGGGACACTGACTGGAAGTGCCCGAGAATCTTCAATCCCCACTTCTCCTTAGCTCTCCGGGCCAGGGAAGCGGGCCCGTCCTGGTACACAGAGGAAGACAGCTTCCCTTCAGAGACAGTGTAAGGTCTTCCTCCAAAGCCTCACAGATGGTCCACATTCTCTTCGAGATCTGCCCCCCGACCTCCCCCAACCCCTCGCCGCCTCCAGGCCGTGCAGCAGGGGCACGTCTCAGCACCACTAAGTGAGGAAACACAGTCCCCAGGGCAGGAGGAGGTACCCACAGAGCTGCCCAGGACCTGGAAAGGGCCGCTGGCGGGAGCCACAGGTGCTGAGGCTGCAGGAAGAAGACGTATGACACGGGGCCTCGCCTGTCCACGGGATTCAGATTCCTAAGTGTGTGCTTGGAAGTTACATACAAGGGTCTACGGTAAAGGATGGCACATCTGCTAGTGCTGTGGGTGCGCGTGTGTCACAGAGATTTGTGGGTGTGAGTGAGTGTGTGTGTGAGCACCTGTGTGCGTCAACAGAGAAAGTGCTTTATCCTTGGCTCCCAGGTGGGCCCGGTGACAAAAGCCCAAATCTCCATCCATTTCTGTGCTTGGTGTCTCAGTTGCTTTTGAGAGGCTTATATGCGAAGTCCCTGAAAGAAGGAACGAGAGTTCACCTAGACTGTGGGCTGGGCCTGGGAGCTGGACCTTGCCTAGGACAGAGCCCTAATCACGAGATCCAGTGACCTACTTCGGTCCTCAGGGAGAACCGAAGGCCTCACAGAGAGTCCATGGGGCAGGGGCGGTCAAGGAACCTGCAAGATGTTTGTGGCGCATGAAGCACCAAGTGCCCAGCCTGGCTCAGAGGAGGAGCCGGCTTGCTGCCTCCGCCTTGCCTGTGTAGACCAGAGTTCGGCAAGTGCTTTTCCCAGGCCCCGGGGTTCCTAAGACCCTGCCTGGGACTTTGCTCCAGGCTTGGATTACACTCTGCCGGGCCAGTCAAAACCCCCAGCTGGGAACTGGCCTCTTAGAGGGGACGCCGCCCAGCTGCATAATCAAACATGAGGAGCCCGAATGAGCAATGAGAGCTTGGAGTTAGGTCCAGAGCCTCGACCAGCTTCTCAAGTCATAAATCACAGTCAGTTCTCCACGGGTCATGGGGACATCCAGGCCCCGTGCCAGCAGCAGTCACAGTGCGAGCAATGGGTGGGAAGCAAGGCACCAACCCGCCAGGCTCAAAACCTCCCTGGCCAGCGAGGGGGAGGGATTGTGTGTCAGAAAGAGGGGGTTAGACGCCCAGGGTGCTTGGTCCTGGCCTTAGCCGAAGCCCAGGCCTCCTCTTGGCCCCCTCATCAGCTCGGAGCCGACAGAGGCCCGTTGGGGATTCTTGGAGATTTTACTGGCTGCCTCTTGAAAGTGCCTAATTTTAATGAAGAAATCTTTCATCTGCCACCCTGTTTCCAGGAGACGAGTTTGGAGAGAATTTTCACAAGTCACTGAGGCCCTTGGAAGAATGTTTGCGGGTGGAAAATGTAGGAATGTCAGACGTGAGCGGAGATGGTCTCACCGGGGTGGGGATGGAGGAGGCGGGGGAGGAAATAAAACACCCAAAAAAAAAGTGCTTCAAGAGCCAAGTGGAGGAAGGATGCAGAGGTGCAACGGAAAGGGGAAAGTGTTTGACTGGAGATGTAGAAAGAATAATTCAGCCAGAAAACACAAAGTCGGTCGCCGGGGAAATCATACCATACGCAGCTCCAAGAAATGCTGGGGATCAGAGGATGCGTGGAAAGAGGTGAATGGGGGAGGGGACGGGGGAGAGAGGGCGGGAGGGAAAACGCCATCAACAACCGGAACAAGGCAGAGACTCTGTGCCCGCGTGCGCGGGCACATACACACACACACCGCAGAAAAATTCAAATTCATCACCTCCAGAGCTTTCTGAGCCAAAAACAACAAAACAAAACAGCTGAACTGGAATGTGGAGCACTGTGGAGGGGGAACAGCAGATCTGCTGGGCTACAGAGTGAGTGTTGAGTGGAGCTCAGACACGGCCCTGCCTCTCAGGAGGTGATGCTGAAAGGAGGCCTCCACTGCCTCTTTGCCTGGCTCCTCCCTGACGCCTTTCGTCCAGCACCTCCCATCCTGCATCTTGCGTGGAGGGAGCGGCTTGCCTTGCCTCCATCTCTGAGGGGCCAGAGTGCTTCCCATTCGCTGAAGGACACATTCACCATCACATCACCTCTCTGTCCGCAGGGGACGCGGCGCCACCTTGGTAGGTGGTCACAGCAGACGCCTACATGGTTGGCATCACCGGTCCTTATCTGAGCTTCCCAGGCCCCACAGGGAACGGGATGGGTGAGCATGTATGAACTCACGCAGAGGAATTTGGCAGACGAGGCTTTGGGATTTAAACACCGGCAAGAGCCAAGGGTGGGGAGGGGTGAGGCAATGGAGAGGCAGAGGTCATGGGCTACTTACTCTAAGAGCCCTGGATGAGGTCGGAAGTGAGAGCCGAGGGGGGTTAATGGAGGTGGTTCTGTTGAAGGAAAATCGGTCTCCTGGATCACTAAGTCACTAGAAAGTCTCATCCAAGGTTGATGAGCACACGGAGCTGAGGTCGGCAGTGACTTATCGAGGCTTTTCCAAGCTCATGGACCTACTCTCAGTGGACACAAGAGTCTGTTTCTTTCAGCTGGTGATGAACAAAGGACCAGCTTCCTACCTTTTCCTGATTTACAGTCGACAGCAGCACCACACAGGCAGGAGAAGGGAAGGGCAGGCTAGCATGACTGTAAAATAATTTGGATAAAAACATCAGCCTGATTTGCACACAAATGGCATTTTCAATGTGCTTCTGTTTACCTAGTTTCTGCTAACGAGATACTACTTGTAGATGCAAGATTTTAAGGATGTTATCTTCGGCCTGGAGAGAAAGAAACTGTAATTTGCAGCTTTTGCTGAGTGATAACCTTATTAAGTAATGAGATTCGCTGATTAACTGCTGCTAACAAAACGTTGTTGCCAGACCCGTTAGCCTGAAACCCGCAATAGAGCTACAGTCAGATCCAATTCTCCACCGACCAATCCCAGGGGGTTTTACAGAAATATTTCTCATTTAAATAGTCCTTGCCTTTCAACAGTTTTTTATTGCTCCCATTAATAGGTTAACAGGAAGTTAACTTACTCCTAGATGGATATCGAATCAACCTCGGTGAAGAGTTCAAGGAGAAAAGCAATTCTGCTTAAAAAATGATTTTTTTTATGAAAGAGGTGATGGGGCAATGTGTAAGTTCATTGAGCACTAAAATGAATGGAGGTTCTTAGAGATCAGAAGGCGAAAGAGGTGTCTGTGCTCGAAGTGTGTGATGGAACCTTAAATTCCTACAATGGAGCAGGTCTCCCTCACTATGTGAATCACAGATTTTCACAAAGTATGTAGGAAATTCTCTTTTCTGGTGACTTGCCTTAGAAAAGCAGCTCCATTCTGTTCTTAAGACTGACGTTCCCTCATAGATCCTTAGGGAGAGGCCCCAGAGCTAGGCAGTCCTCACAGCTCAGGACTGTCAAGATCACAACGTGAGGGTCTAGGCACAAACGGCCTTTCTCGGGCTAAGCTGCAGGCCCATGGGATACTGGAGCAGCCAGCGTGGGGATGGAGGAACACAACTTGCCCAACACCCTCAGCTGGTCAGTGGGAAAGTCAAGACTAAACCCCAGGCTGCTGGCTTCTGCTCTAATCTACTGATGAAATCAAATTCATATTTTATGGCCAGATTAAAAAATTGAAAAAAATTTTCACTGCCCATTTGGGCTTCCTCCCTTCCGTTGAGTGTGTTTTGTGCACCTGCATTAACCAGATCTCCTTAGGAGATAACATTCCTTAGGACTAAATCTCACAAAGGGCCACGATGACCCACTACGCTGCTTGCAGATTTGGCTGTGGAAACTGTCGATACGTCATCTGACGCATAACACACTGTCTCAAATACTTATAACCGCTTTGAGCTCAAATAGGCACAATAGTCCTCAGAGCTTTCAGAAAGACTGTCTCCTGGACTATAATCTTCAGGCTGGCTTAAATAAAATTTTCTTTCTTAGACTGACTTAGCCAGACTCTCTTCTGGCTCTTAAGAAGGGGCAGATGCATGTACGTACAGTGTTCAGGGGTTCACACGGCTCTACAGCAGCTTCAAGCCCGACCTGCACGCTGTTGGTGCTGCTCCTGTCCTTCAGCGATGCCCGAGTCACTCCGCGCGATGGCAAGAATCCAGGGCAAGGTGCCTGCCTTCATCATGGGCTTCCTTCCTTCCCTTCTTGGTCTGCCACTGTTCAGTTGGCCAAATCTGCATTCGGGTTTGACAGAAAAAAAGACAGAAAAAACATAGAACATTTACTTCAGGATTTCTTCCCCACCTGGACCTTTTGCAGTTGGGGTGCTATAACTGGTCCGCAACAAGAAAAAGCTAGTAATGGAAGCTGGGTTTCCGTCTAGCCATTGGAGAAGAGCTGGCTCAGGGGAGGGCCCCTGTGGGTGGATTTTCTTGGGGTGGCTCTGCGGCTCATGAACGTACGTGAAAGGCCACCTGATTTGGACATGTGCTGGAGGCGAGAGGGGAGAAGTGAGCTCTGAAATGGCTTTTTTCGAGGCAGGGCAAGTAGTAGGGTAAGCATTTTTGAGTCTCTTTAAGCGCAAACCAAGGGCAGATAGTGAGAGGTTTTGGCGGTCTGAATCCCGAAGCTTCCTTAAGAGCCATCTCCAAGCCCTCCTTCCTGGCCTCATCCAGCCCAGAGAGCAAGGGCCTGGGAGGACCCCCCACCCCGAATCATTTCACAGAGAACCACGTTGCCCTTGTCAAGGATCATTGCAAAGCCCTGGGGAGGGGATAGAAGCTTCTGAGCAGGGAATTGGCATGTCAGGCTGAGGGCTGGACCAAAATCTCAGAGCAGTCCTCAAACAGCTAGAGTCACGACCAGTCTCTGGGAGTAAACAGCCTAGAGTGGGATTCCAGCTTTGACAGACAAGGTCTGAGAAGCTTTCCAAGCACCGTCATTTATTTCGATCCTCCTGAGCATCAGAAGAGGTGGTTCTCTTGTCCCTGATTGCTGACCAGGAAGGAGATCCTGGTCCGAGATGACCTTGGGCAGATCCTTACCTGGCAGTTCTCATCAAGCCTCAAGTTCCTTTCCTGCCTTGGAGCCGCCCCTCTGTAGTCACAGGCGGGGTAGGAAGGTCAGAGGGAGGGGAAGCATAGTCGGTGGAGACCCTGGGGCTCCTGTAACAAGTCGCTCCTGAGCTGTCAGAGGGGCTGGGCTGCAGGCACCAGTGGAAGGGGCCTCGCAGGCAGCTGTGAATCAGGCCCTTGGGGTCTTGGCTGTTAAAAGAAAGACTACCTTTGAAAGACTTTTCCTTGCTACACTTATAGGAGTTATTCCCGATGAAATATTAATGAATGTTAAAAAAGTTGATCAGACAAAATGCACAGAGGCCCATATAAATTCCATTCTTTATTAAAAATACAGAAATACTTTTTACAGCATGAACAGAAAATACTGCATTGTCTTGGAATCTTCAGATTTAGAAATTCTTTTGAATTGGTCCCAGGTTCATGATACTCCGTACTAGAAAAAAAATGCTACATCAAAGATGAAAAAAAGCACCTGAAAATTTTAAAATCATTAAGGCCGGTAGTGTTTACTTGACGAAACTGTACATATCTGACTATAGTGTACCTACAGTCACTGTTTATGGGACTACATTAAAAACAGAGCTCTAAATAATGAAAGAATTGGCCCAAAGGACAAAGTTATAGACAATAACCAAAAGGCTTTGAAAAATTAAAAGCACATTTTGATATGGGGTCATATGTAATGGGCAATCTGTTAACAGTCTATTTGCACTGAACATTGTGGAAAATGACTACATCAACTTACTTCTGAAGAAGCATTTCACTCAGAGGCTGCTTATTACAAAGAAGACACACAGTAACTATGTGCAGAAGACATGTATGTTCACACACAGATAATGCATCTGTATTACAGTATGTGGTGAAATTAAACTAGAGGATAAATAAGTTTAATAGGCTCTACACTTCGAGGCACGAGGATTAAAATTCACGTTGCTTCTAGGTTATGAATACAGCATCTTTCCTCCCCACCCCCTCCCCCATTTTTCATACCTCAGTGTAATGCCTATTTGCATTTAACCTAGTTATCTTATGTTTGCATGCTTTGCAAACTGAATTACAGAACCAAATTGCCTATTACGACTTCCCATTATGTGACACAATTACACAGGAACACGGTGAGGTGAGAGGACAGTCCCAACATCAGGAAATGCTGATTGGATCTTGCTCACAAAGAGCAAAAATTAAGGAGCTCCTCCTTCCTTGGGTGACAGGGTTTACTGCTCTGTCTCTCCAGTGTAAATGTTCTTTCCCAGCATAGTAAGTCCTACTGACTGATTTCTGGTTTGGAAAATTAGACCCATTGGTATTTAAAAAGTAAAAAAGCCAGACCCAAAAACTACACTTCTGCCTAAGCTCCAAGCGCTCCACATTCCTCAAGCACTTCTAAAAAAAGCAGGGAGTTGGAGTAATGTTCCAGAATTACCTTATGTCCATACAAAGTGAAAGCACAATGAATTTTCAAGTAATTAGAGCATCTGCAGTACACACACCGGGCCCTTTTGCACGCGTGCCTCAGCACAAGCAAATGATGCAGAAACTTTCACGGGATGACCTTTGTCTCAGAGCCCCAAACCTAACCATAAGTACACACAAGAAAATGTGCTTGCACACCCTTTTACAATCTTTAATTAAAAGGGAGGGGAGACCATCTAGGTAGAGAAAATGCCCATAGTCAATCCTGTTTTTCTCTTACCAAGAAGAGGGGCTGACGCATCTCTACTCTTATTAAGGCCAGAAGCTCTACAGGGAAAGTGCACAGCTGCCAGTCTCCCAGGTGGACGGAGAGCCAAACATCTCCTGTCTGAGCATGTCAGGGTTGAAACACAGAATAAAGAGGTGGAAACATGAGATTAACTAAGGCTGAGTTGAAAGGAGGAATCTGAAAATAAAGCCCTCAACTTAGAAAACAAAAGGCACAGCATTTCAATCATCAACATTCAGCCTCGAGAGTTGAGCAAACGTGGATTTCCACTGACTCACAATTCCTCATCATTTAGCAAGAGCCTTGTCAGATAACCACAGCCTAGTGTGGCTGGTATAACACTAACCTTTCGGCCTCATGAGGCTTCATGATGTTACCATGGCACTTCACAGAAAGTTTTCACTCTTAATGTGAAGAACTAGCAACAGGATGCAATTATGATAAAATGATTTTATTTCATCTTATTTCGTTTCCTTGTGTGCATAGAATAAAAAGTAAATTTATCTACAAGATGTACTTATAGAATAAAATCTTTATATTAATAAAATTACTTCTGGGTATACACAGGAGAAAATCTAAACTGATATCTATAAAATGAAAATATATGCTGTATAAAGCAACTGCTATTTTGAAATTTCTGGAGGATGAGATGAAAAGAACTCTTTTTTTTTTTTTTAATCCTCATGTGATCAAAGATAGTGCTGGAAGATGACAGCAAATTAAGTACTGTGGCTTAGAACACAACGGATAATGAAAAAAATCAAAGTCCTCACAACTGACTCACACCTGGGCAGAAACACGTTCAGTTCCTACGGAGGAAGCAAGTTTACCTTTTAGAAAGACCGTGGGGTGGTGATGGTGCTGAGTAAAGGCCAGGAATAGAACATCCCCGTTCCGGAATTTTGCTTCCTTTCTCCCTCCTCTAAACCACATTTCCTTTGGGAAACATGTCATCATCTTCCCCTACCCAGACACAAGCCACTTAATAGTGCACACATCTCGGTCAGACTCGTAAACATTTAAAAACAAACCCTTACCCCAGAAGCGCTTCTGGCGTAGGTCACGGTGCTTCATCTTTGATCCCGGCTGGCCCTCCTCATTAAAACTGAGACCCTGGCCTGGCTTCGGTCACTGGAAGGTGCAGTCTGTGCTTTGGGTGTGTGGACGAAGCTGCATGTTCCATAAAGGACTGTGGATGATCCTAATTTTTCCTGGAGGGCAGTGACTTCGTGCAGATTGCATGAGGCAGCCTGGCTGGGGGAAACAGCTCATGCTTCTCAAGAGGTGATCACATCGGCTCCAGGTCACTTGTCTCTTGACCTTTGGGGCTGAATGAGGAGGGACGTTTGTTGGGAAGCGCACTTGGGCCTGTGCTTAAGGAAGGATGATGAGGCCTGTGAGCGAGACCTCAGGGTGAGTCACAGAGTGAAGCCATCGAAAGGGACAGGACTCTTTCCCCACTCGAGGACAGACTGCATGGGCAGGACCTCGAGGAATGGAATGGATAAGCAGCGACTGGGTGGAAGCATGACACAGCTGGAGGCCGGTGACGAGGGGACCACGGGAGGCAGGCAGGGGGCAGGACCAGGACAGTCTCGCCAGGGAAGGAAAGGCTACCTGTTAATTCTCTCTCCACCTCCTCTTCTTCCCATGGGGCATCTGAGCCAGTGGAATGGAGAAAAACAGAAAAGAGGAAACAAAAGAAACACGGAGACAGGAAGGAAGAGTGAAATGGAAAATAACAAATAATGAGGAAGGAGAGCAAAGTGACGCTTATGTGGCTCAGAGGAGGCACTATGGGCCCATGAGACAAGAGGATGAGAACCTGTCTAGACCAGGTCAGGCAGGAGGAGGCGCAGAAGCTAGAAATCATAACACAGAAGACTGAGGAGCCAACAGCCCCACCGGCCCTAGCCGTAAAGGCCTTCGCAAGTCAGGTGGGTTCCCCTCCTCTTCCAGATGAGGAGATGGGGCTTGGGGGGGGATTGTTTCTTTGCACTTCACCATAATCTGCGCTCGCAGAGAGGAGTGGAACGGGTGAGAGAGGCTGTGAAGAAGGAAGTGAGTCATCCAGGTGTCCCCTCGGGCTCCTTGCTCCCAGTCCTCCGGCATTCTAGGGTCCTAGGTACACTCACAATATCCTCCACTTCCGATGCCTAAAGATACAGCAATGAGACTGCTTTAAAATGAACCTATTGAATGCTCATCCAAGTAACACTGCCCTTTGAAATGGTCTGTGCCTTGCAGCTCCTTACACTGACACCTGCCTGATATATATGTTAACTATGAAGTATGACTGTTACTGTTCAAACCGTCTGACCCAGTAAGGAAAACAGACAAGGAAAAGACACATGAGCATGGAGACACGCTGTTTTATATCTCAAGAGGATTACCTGTGTTGCTCATCAAACATGATCCCAGGGCCTTTGGCTCCAAAAAGAAAAAAAAAATCCAAGAGTGGATAGCTTTTCCACTTTGAAAAGAATGTGTTCTTGCTTCTAAAGACTCCAAAAAAGATGAGCTAGAAATATTCTGAGCAATGACAACATCCTTGGAATATGTGCTCAGAATTTTGAGGTGAATACTTTGAAGGCGAAACACTCAAAGTTTTGGTGTGGTAGTGAAAAAAATCAGTCACATGACTCTAAACACTTATGTAACCGCTTGGGGGAAAAAAGAGAAGCCCCTGATCTTTTTTCTTTCTTTCTTTCTTTTTTTTTTTTTGCTTTCTAGGTCCACTCTCATGCTCTCATGGCATAAGGAAGTTCCCGGGCTGGGGGCTAATCAGAGCTGCAGCTGTTAGCCTAAGTCACGCCACGAGTCTCCTCTGCGACCTCCACCGCAGCTCATGGCAACGCAAGATCCTTAACCCACTGAGCGAGGCCAGGGATAGAACCCGCATACTCATGGATACTAGTTGGGTTTGTTACCACTGAGCCACAATGGGAACTCCACCCCTGATCTTTTCGAATCTGTTTTCAAGGATGGAGATGGGTCAAGAGTAAAAAGAACAGGGGAAGGCCTCTTGCGGGCCAGGCCCTCCCAGCTACCATCAGCTCTAGGACACAGTGACCTGTGGGGAGGCTGGCACCCACCCGCTCTCTCCAAGGTGGGTAAGGCACTGAGAGTGAGGGCTCGTGGAAAGTGCTTTCTGCCTCCTGGAGACACTTACCTCCATTCTTAGGCAGTGAACCAGCCCATGGAAACCCCACTCACTGCTGAGAGGTGCCATGGATTGCGAATGAAAAGCAAAAGGTGTCTTAAAAGCAAAGCCATGAAGAATCCATTGCTCTTATCTAATGCCTGCAGCGGGGCAGGAGGCCATTCAGAACATGAGACCCTAAGATGAAAAGAGGAGAGTGACATGCAAGTTGCTGAGACTGGGCTGACCTCCTTGGGTGTTTGGGGAATCAGAGAAAGGCCTCATCTCTTTCGGTTTGCCCCTTCAGCATGCCTCCTTTCAGTAAAGATATGGAGTCCAAAAAGAAACTAGCGGCTTTTTGAAGAAAATATGGAAACTAGTCAAGTATTCATTCGTTCCATCAGCCGGTGAATAGCAATGAGGTGCCTTATTATGGTGGGTGCTGTGTACGGTGCTGGACAGTAGCTACTTTTTGCAGGTACCAAGACTTAAAATATTTTCAGAGAATCCAGAATTGTACCTAAGTAAACTATATAAACTACAAGTTATGTGAACTTTGGGGTCTGATTTCTCCATCATTGCTAGACAGCTCTTCTGAATAAGAATCTCTAGAAAGCAAAATCTCCTCAGCAAACCCTCTTCAGACCTTTCCCCACTCCCACCCCTTATTCACACTCACTCACTCACCAGGCATGTGTACGCAAGCACAGCGACTGGGTTGGCGTCATAAACGGTATAACTTGCATACATTCACAACAGACTGTGTTTACTTTTCTGTCATCGATGACAACTTGTTTTTGTCTCAACTAAAGCGCTTAGTTTATTATATTACTGGTGAGGACGATTAAGAGATAGGGCCTCCACGTCTTATAGCATCTTCTTGTGTTAATGAGGCACAGAGACTTACCATATTTATTCCCACGGGCTTTTGTAGCCCACAGGCTTATGTGACCACAGCCAGATTTACAACTGCACTGAAGATCCTCCCAGAACACCGTATGTGTGTGTGTGTGTGTGTGTGTGTGTGTGTGTGTGTGTCCACAAGAGTTTCAACAGTTTTTCATGATGGGGCTGATTAATCTGAGGGCCACGACCTGAGTCCTACGTTCACGTACACTGCCTGCTCCTCTACCCTAAAGTGGTGGAGCTGGGATCTACTCGGCTGATGTCAGTTTGTATTATAGGTGTGGTTACTACATGGACAAGCTCTGTTAAAAAGAGAAAGATTGCAGGGTTGGCTTCATCTCAAGTGTCTGTGATTCACAGACATCTGTGTCGTCCTGAGAAATAACTTTTTCACAACCAGAGCTGTCCAACAAAGAAATAAGCCACTTCCTATGGGAGTGAACTCCCCCTAATGGGAGGTGTTCAGGCAGAGCCATTTCTCAGGGCTGTGGGGAAGGTGCTCAAGTGCTGCATGGGGAGGTAGAGCCCCCCTGAGATTTGGGGGTGCCACCTTTAGGCTGGAGTTAGCCTCTGGTCACACATGCTTACTGTCAAGTGACATTTAGGGAGGGCCTGCAATTTCATAGTGAGCTGTTTGGAGAAGCAAAGCTTTGGTTGTGTTCCAAAGTAGGATCCAGTAGATGTTTGTGTTGGCCTTTGTAACAAGCATCTAGTACATGGAACCAACTCTAAGGCTCGGGTCACACAGTCGAGCTACAGAGCAGAGAAGGGTGGGCTGGCAGCCCAGAGCAAGTCTCAGCAGTATCTTTAAACGCTCTGCATGGAGAGATGCCCACACTGTCTGCCATCATTACTTAACCAACTGCTGAACAGCTCTTGGCCTCTGGTGGATCACACCCAGCCTCTCCACATCAACTCTGGGTACAGCACCCTGACCTGGAGGAAGATGTCATTCTTCAGCTCTGCTTGCTGTCTTTTCCTCTGGAGGAAATCAAGCTCAATGTCAAGTGTGAGGAGAACCCCAAGCTCTTTAGGATTTTAAGAGCACGGGTCTGGGGCCCTGTTTAAGAAAGCAGGGAGTGAAGAAAAGCAAATCCTCTTCCAAAAATATGTTTTTGCCCAGAACTGCTTCTAACTCAGGGGAATTTCCTGCAGCTCGGGAGAGCCGGAATGAGCGTTCTTCTCAAGTACAGCGATTTGGTGAAGTCCATGTGTGATAATACCACTGTAACCACAAAGGAATTTATCACAGGAAGTGTCCCAGCTGTTGCTTATTAGCATTAGAACAAATTACACAAAGCAAATTGTTAGCAGACCTGTCTCCACAATATTCAACTAGTGGCAAGAAATAAGAGGGATTCTCTTTCAAGTAAATGCTAGATTTCCAAAAACCCAGCTTCCAGTTGTCCGTGGAGGAAGGCTCTCCAATTAGGACAACGGTTGGAGGGAAGGGCACCTTGGAGGCTGAGGTTCCCAGAGCACCCCCGCCCCCTGCCCTGGGAGTCATGGGAGACCAGCCACTGGGGTGACAGCGCAAGATGTGAACAGGACTGTTCCTACCTCTGGATGGCTGACCACCTGCTGGGCTCACTGCTGGGGTTCTCAGCATGGTTTTCTTATGCCTTGTGGCAAGGCCACTCCAACTACTCAGTTCTTGGAGTGTGTTTGTGACAAAAAAAAAAAAAAAAAAAAGACCACGCCCACAGATGGGTGTTCATCCCTCTCCTTAAAATATTGCTGTTTCAAAAAAAATCTCCTATTCCTTCCCAACCCCGTCTTGTTTGTTATCTGAAGTTTAAGAAAAAAAAATGTGAGTCCCCTCTCCTCATCCTCTAAGCCCATCAAAGAAGAGCTGAAAAAGCACTGGGTCGGGATGAACATCAGACAGCACTCACCTCCTGCTCACACGTACGGAAACCTGGCTGGTTCTTTAGAGAGAATGCAGACCATCTCCGTCTTTCAGGACCATCTGACAATGACTAAATTCGAGGCCCTGGTCACTTCTGGGCATTTCCAATTATCTTCACAGCTATGGCAAAATTCTCGTAAAACAATCTCAGAAAATAATAAAAAATATAATTTTAATTTTAAAAATTCCACAGAGCACAAAAATACAAAAATGGGGTATTGTAGTTTACAGGGCCTTCGAGAAGCGGTGCCTTCTTACCTTCCTAAGACAGTTATAGTTTTGCCTTTCCTTCCTCACTGTTTCCTTCTCATGCACACCAACCTCAGCTCAGCATCCCTCCCCAGTGTATTTTAATATCCTATTTGGTTCTCTGGAGGAGCTCGCCACGCCTTCCTCCTGCTGTAAAGAGAAATACGCAGCCCCGCTGAAGGGAAATGATGGGAGCGCGGTGTAGCTCTGGCGGGCACCAAACCAGGCATTCTCTGCCCAGTAGCCCCCCTTTCAGGCCTGTCCCCTTGGTCACAAGAAGCAGAGACTCGGCTGGCTGGGCGCGTCCAGTGAGCTCCAGGACCGGGCAAGCCCAGAACCTTGGCACCTTCCCCCAGCTGCCTCCAGGGCGCTCCCTGCTGGCGTTAGAGGTAATAACAGCCTACAGCGGGTTCTGCCTCAGTGCTGCAAAGCTGGAAAGGTTTAGAAAGGAGCAAATGCAAAAGGTGATACACTCCCAGCCACTTTTTAAGGCTCTTCCAACTAGAGCTTCAGGAAACACACACACACAATGCACATCTTTCACCTCAAGTCTTCACAAAGGGAATGATGTGCTTCATAAAATATTTAAAATTCCTTAGGCAATGGAACTGTCTCTAGATTTCTTTTTAAAGTGTTTTACAGTCAAGCGTAATTGGAAATGTTTGGAACATGAACACACACACACACATACACACATACTCTCACACACTCTAATTTGGAATTATGCAAAACTGTATCATTATTCACCACAACCCGAAGCAAATCTACAGCCGTGGAATAACAAGTACCGCATCTGTACAAGTGTGAGACACCCCCCCCCAAGTAAGCTCCCATTTGGATGACAGTGACACACATGGCCTGACTCTGTAAGGTCCGTTCAGAGGAAATGGCCTGGAGTGTTTTACATTTGCTAAGCTATTTAGCTGCCTGGTTTGACAAGATTTTTGAAAAGGGTGAAAATTAATTATAATTGCGGTATTGCTACAATAATTTGGTCAGCTAATTGCATT
The DNA here is from genome assembly GCA_004024745.2 of Catagonus wagneri. Classification (NCBI taxonomy): domain Eukaryota; kingdom Metazoa; phylum Chordata; class Mammalia; order Artiodactyla; family Tayassuidae; genus Catagonus; species Catagonus wagneri. Next base: position 6,881,791 of record PVHT020000080.1, read on the forward strand.
TCAGCGCAAAAACAGGCAAGGAAGAATTTCCTCCCTGGGTTATTCTCTGATATGGCAGCATGCATTTTAAGAGTAATGAGATTTTTAAAAAGTCAAACCTTAAATATCATGGCTTCAGCAATCTGTCCTGCTTCAAGTTTAATGCAAAATGAGATAGCACCTCCGTTAGAGCAGGTCCACGGGAACACAGACCCGGTTTTCTCCTAGACTTGAGACAGGAAAATATCTCTTCCCTGAAAACTACACCAGGTATCTCTTGGACAGGTTTGGGAGTTATTTTGATTTGACAACACCAATGCTGATGTTTTTGTGCAGAAGGAAGCACTAGTGTGAATTGGTAGGAAGTTTCCAAAGTTTCTGCGTGAGGTATGTGTTGATGAAGAGGCACCACAAGTTTCAGAGGACTGAGCAAAAACGGTAGAGTCAGGGGTGTGAGTTGTCATGGGATTTTTCTGCATCTCACTGATTTCACGTTGGCCATTATGAATAAACTGACCGTGGGCTTTTGAGGGAGGCTCTCTAACTCCAGACACGGAGGTGCTCCAGTAGTGAGCACCTCACAATGAACACCCTCAGGGGACCACAGCCACTTTGTCACTTCAAAATCTTGAAGACTCTGTCCCAAGGCCCGATTCAGGGTAGTTTTGTCAGGAGCCGGAACCAACAGACATTCAACAGTTCCACAGCCTAAGTCAAGCTCAGTTCCGTGGGCTCTTTTCAGACCTTCTCCTCCGTCCCTTCTCTGTCATGCTCTAAGTCCAGCCACCCTTTGTGTGTCTATAAAGGATTTTTCTGTGTTGTGCTTTCTCAAATACCACTCATCAGAGTGGGTTGAACGGCCTGGCGTCGAATGTTTTTTCCCATCCTCATCCAGGTTCTGACTGATTTATAGAGGATCAGCACACAAATCTACCCAGGGCTGCCCTCAGGTCTGTACAGGTCTTGTCCTGCACAAGGGCACCTGGTGGAAGGGTGAGAGGGCTGAAGGCCCACCCTGCCTCGCTCGCCAGCAGACCTCTGCCCAGGCTGCATCCCCAGGATGATGCGCCTTTTCTAATTTGCATTTGGGCCAAGGGAGGCCCTGAGTGGCCCTTGATCCTCCTCCTCCCACAGATCACAAAATCTAGTATTCCTCTCCTCATCTCCAACTCCACGGATGCTTTTTAAGGAACAGGTTATGCCCATGGCAAATGCAGATTCGTTTTGAAGATATGTTTCCTGCACAGTAAGAGAAGAAGGAAAAGAGACAAGGAAAGAGAGAAAGGAAAAGGAGAAAAAGAAGAATGGAGACAAAGCTGCCCTTCTGCCTAGTAAATTGTGGCTTCATTGCCCTTCCCTGGACACATTTGCAAAGGAGGAGAAATCAATTTTTTTCCACTACTCCATGGTAAGTAAGGAAAACCTATTTGCCCGTGGAGTTGAGCCCAATAATAGCATGTCTGTGTATGCGCCATTATTATTAAAATTAGCCACAGATACAGCTACATAATTCCACAGTATTATTAGAAACCAACACTCTCCCATTTCAAAGCTCAGTTGAGAATCTTTCTTCCCTTTTAAAGAAACACCACAGCTAAATGTCACTAAGACTCTCTGGCGTGCCAACATATCAACACCTCAGTAAGGACTCTGGAAGGGAAGGAACTCCAAAGCCCATCTGGGAAGACCATGCTTCCAAATTCTTGCCTTTGCTACTTGTGCAGCTCAGTCAGTAATGACTGGGTATGAACTAAAACCTTCTAGAAGATGATTTCTTCCTGAATTGCAATCTGCGGTGCTTACGGTGGAATAAATTCCCTATGTCTGTGCAGGCTATATCTTGTTCACGGAAACGCTAATCCATCCACTGGGTGTTGAAATTCAGGCTATTTCAGTGAGGGTCCTGAAATTTCATTAGCAGTCTGCCCTCTAGTGGGACAACACAGTACTTCAGATAACTAGGAATAGAAAAGATTTTTCTCCTTCTCTTTCAGAGAGCAAAAGAATTCAAGTTTTCCAGATAGTGCAAGGTGAGGCATCTGTCCTCAGAAAACAGCTTCCAGAGCTGAATCAAGCAAGGCTCACAAAGATAGGTCCTCAGGTCAGAATTAAAAACAGGTGGTGCTGTGGTGGGTGTCTCTGCAGAGCCTGCAGGGACAAAGGTCCTTCTTCTCACATATCCTTGGAAGCCTCAGGGTCCTCCTCGGGCAAGAGCATTCAGTTGTTCCCCACACTCTCATTATAAAAACAGGACCCACACTAATAGCAACCAACCTACCAGAAATGTTAAAAAAAATAATAGGCTTTTTTGATAATTTTTTGGCAAATCATTAACACAGAAAGAACCTTTCAAAAGGGCCGTGTTGGGTTTTTAAAAACGTGAAGATGCATGAGTCTTCTAAAAAGACCAAGTCTTTGTGGCTGTTATTTTTCAGAAGAGAATCTTTGTGATGGTGGCTTGTGCTGGTAAGGCAGAAGATGATCTTGAGATCCGTTGTCTTGATATTGCCTCTATTCTTTTAAACACCTTCAGAACTTGGCTTGCTTCAGTTTATCAATATGGTAGCAAAGTTTCAGTGCAGGTCCTAGCTTCAGGCCCAAGTATTTCATGATCATGTCACTCTTCAACAACAAGAGGGCATTGCCATCAATCTCCTGGTGGAACGGGATCGGGAAAAAAGAAAACCCGGAAGGTGGTCAGAGTAATCAAACAGAGGATGGTCAGGGAACACGGTAAGGGAATATGGGTTTACTTAGATGCATATTCCCTCGGTCCTAAAGCAAGATCTTAAAAAAATAAAGCCCACAAATACTATGTGCTCCTCTTCCCATCATCCCCCCTGGGGTCATCTGATACACCGGAACTTTCATACTCCTGCTCTCTGCTGATTGAAAGAATCTAACATGAGCCAGCCATATTCCCCAAATCCCACGTACAATGTTTCTCTCTTTATCCAATCTAGGGATAAAGAAGTAGGAAGTGTTCTATGGACTGAATGTGTCCCCACAACCCCAAATTCATATATTGAAATCCTAGCTCCCAAGTGATTATATTTGGAGAAGTAATTATGTATGGGATTAGTGTCATCATGCAATGAGAAGATGGCAGTCTGAAACCCAGAAGAGGGCTCTTAACAAAAGCTGACCTTGACAGCACCCTGATCTTGGACTTCCAGCCTCCAGAACTGAAATAAATTGCTGTTGTTCATAAACCAGCCAGTCCGTGGTACTTTGTTACAACAGCCTGAACCTACTGAAACAAAGGGTCACCCATTTAGACCCTAAAACTAGTGGTTGCCTTTCCATTCCAGGTGCTGGTGTAAGGTCCCGACTTGCATCCATCATCCTAACTCTATTTCTTTTCTTGATAAGACCACCTACCTTTAGCTGATTACCAAGTTGCTAATGACACTCCATAAAGGATTTCAAATGTTTTTTTGGCCCTGTCAATAATACTAGGTAGTAAACAACTAAATAATGCACCTGCTTCATCCGGGGGTTTAGCACAAATAACTACTAAAGGAATGCCAATCCTTTGATGTCCTGGTATGGCTCCCATTTGTCTCTGAAAATAGTAACCCTCCAGACTACATGTTGAATTCATGAACTTAGTAAGGCTGGGTTTCCTCCTTAAGCTGTAATGCTATTTTCAGATTAACAGAGACAAAGGGTAGAAATTAGGTGTGCCCAGGTGGGGAGAAGAGGCACAGTACAGGACTCATATAACTGAAAGTGTCACCAGCCCCTCTCATTCCTCTACCCAGCCAGCCACTCAGCCAGCACTGGGGAAGCACATACTCTGTGTCACTCGCTCTCCGTGTCTGCAAAATGGCGGAGTGGGCAAAGCTCATGTGTGGGTCCTCCAGGGGCCTCGTTGCCTCCTGTTCTCTCTTTACTCCACCTCCTAGACTTCTACCGTCTCCTACCATGTTGGAGAGGAGCCAGATCAGACTAAACATAACCCCACTGCGGACCTTGCTCTCAAGGCCCCATTGTTAGCTGAGGTCAAATACAGTCCTAATAAAGTGGGAGTGTCGGGTTAAATGACAATTCTTCCCAGATCTGAGAGTATGATTTCTGAGGTTTTCATTTCAAATAAAATGAAAGACAGGAAGGAAGAAAACAACGGTAACTCCGGTGGACAGAATAATGTCCTTCTTCTCCCCACGAGATCCCTGAAACCCATGAATATGTTAAGTTACCTGGCAAAGGGGAATGGAGCTACAGATGGAATCTAGGCTACAACTCAGCTGACTTTAAAATAGGAAGAGAATCCTGGATTACTGGGAACAGAGGGATACGGTGTAATCACAGGGACCTTAAAAGTGGAAGAAGAAATCAGAGGAAAGAACTCAAGAGTTGGCAGCCTGAGAAGGGCTCTGCTGGCTCTGAGGACGAGGAGAGGGAGGTGAGAGCCAAGAATGAGGGTGGATCGGGATGCTGGAAAGGCAAGGGAACCAGTTCTCCCAAAGCCTCAGGAGAGAATGTCCGCCCCACCAACACCTTGCTCTTAGCCCAGTGAGGGCCCTGTCAGACTTCTGACCCACTGAACTGTAAGGTAATAAATGTGTGGGGTTTTAAGCCACCAAGTTTGTTTGTGGTAACGGGTTATAGCAGCAATTGAAAACTGACCTAGTAAGCTTGGCAGATGAAATATTAATTCTCATCTTTTAAAAAAAATTAGTCTTTATATCTTTTTTTAGAATCTCTTAACTAATTACACAAATACCTGCTAACTGAAAGCCATCGCTGAGCCAAGCACTGTGCTGAACACTTTACGTGCATTTCCTCATTTAATCCTCAGAGCAGCTTAGGAACAGGCACTATGAGTCTGCTGGCATATTACAGGTGTGCTATAAATGCTTGCTGAATGCACAGGCAGACGGATGGATGGGCAGGAAAACAGGCACTCCTGATAACGGCCAAAGTGAGGGAACAGATGGGACAAATATCCCTTAAAAACAAAACTAAGTGGTTGTTCTGCTCTGAGAAACCTGTGGTTCCATCTGGCCTCCCCTGAGGGGTGTCCCCAGATGCAGTACCGACCCTGCCACCCCACAGCTCCCTGAACCTCCCCTCCTGCCCGCTCAGCCCACCACGTGCATACATGCTTCCGGAAGAGTTCCACGTGGGGCCCCAGAGCCTGTGGGTCGGCGTCTTTCACGAACCAGACCACATCCTCCACCGACCAGGTGGAGGGGTTCCTGCTCCTTGGCCGCCGGGCATCCTGCCTGTCGGGAGAAGGGCTTGAGGCTGGAAGGGAGAGCACAGAGAGGGAGGCCATGAGACAGCAGGCCTAGGGCCTCCATGATGATTGGTCCCGCCCCCCCTTGTCCTCCCCCCACCCCCCAGTCCAAGGCGGCAGCCTGAGTGACCCCTGTGACAGAGAAAAGCTAGGCGCACCTGCTCCTGAGAGGAGCCCAGCACACTGGAGGCAGCATCCTCCTCAACTGTGCAGAAGTTTGCTCTCCCAGGGAACAGAGCGTTAGAAAACAGGTCTCCCCGGGCAGGCTGAAATGCTGACCCCATTAAGAGTTTCAAAGACCCATCTTGTTCCTGGAGAGGGTGTGGAGAAAACGGAACCCTATTACACTGTTGGTGGGAATGCAATTTGGTGCAACCACTGTGGAAAACAGTATGGAGATTCCTCAGAAAATTGAAAATAGAATACCATTTGATCCAGCAATCCCACTCCTGGGCATCTATCCAGAGGAAACCATGACTCGAAAAGACACATGTACTCCATTGTTCATTGCAGCACTCTACACAATAGCCAGGTCATGGAAACAACCTAAATGTCCACCGACAGAGGAGTGGCTAAAGAAGATGTGGTACATATACACAATGGAATATTACTCAGCCATTAAAAGGAAAGAAATAATGGCATTTGCAGCAGCATGGATGGACCTAGAAATTATCATGCGAAGTGAAGTCAGTCAGACAACGAGACACCAACATCAAATGCTATCCCTTACATGTGGAATCTAGAAAAAGGACACTATGAACTTCTTTGTAGAACAGATACTGACTCACAGACTTTGAAAAACTTATGGTTTCCAAATGAGATAGGTTGGGGGTGGGGGATACACTGAGGGTTTGGGATGGAAATGCTATAAAATTTGGTTGTGATGATTGTTGTACACTTATAAATGTAATAAAATTCATTAAGTAAAATTCATAAAAAAAGAAAGAAAGAAAGAAAAAAGGCCCATCCTGCTCAGGTCTGTCTCCGTGGGCCAGGGCCTGCTGTAACAGGACTTGGTGACTAGAGAATGCCCATCATGACAAAGTTCCAAATAGGCGTCCACAGAGCTGTGAGGTCCAATATGACTTCCTTCTGCCTGCACTGGCATCACAGTTAGACAACAAAGATGCTGCCACAATCTCCAGAGCCCTGTCTGTGAGAGGTCCATTCCCTGCCCCGTGTGCGCAGGAAGAAGATGTCATCTGAATGAACACCCTGTGTACACGCTGAGCGGCCCCCACCCTCGTGCCTGTCAGAGCACTCACTCCCAACTCCCCACCAGACAGGAGGCCCTTGACACCAGGAGCCTAAATTCTATTTTCAGGCTCTGAACAATGAAGCAGATTCCCTATAGAATAATTCTAAGTTAGACGAGGAGAAGCCTTCACTTCCATTTCCCTTCTTTAATGTTAGGGTGCAGCAGTTTTCTGCTGTCTCCTTTTTCCTCTTCTTTTCAAAGTGCTTGAGAAGCATACAGTTCTCCACTAGCACATCACATTTCTGAGTCTGTCCTAAATACATAAGGATTTGGTTGAGAATTGGATTTACTGGAGAGTTTCTCTCTGCCTTTTCCTTGCTGGACCTAGAAGAGTCCCCTAAAGCAGTTCGGCATGAGGTGGGGGGTACGTTTAGCCAGGAAACTGTTAATGCACCCCGGGGCCTTCTGAATGCTGATGCATGCTTATTAGAGATGATTTCACTGCATTTAGAGACATCTGCACTCAACATGGGGAGGAGGGACCACGGAAATCGCATTTGCCTTTGGATCCCGCCCCATCAGAACATCAGCAGTAATCAGGGTGATAATAGATGCTCTGATTACAAAGGCGGGAAGTCTTCAGTGCCAAGAATGATTTTAGAGTGATCAGAGCAGAGGTCAAATCTAATTTCCTGTGTTTGACAGGAAGGAAACACACCAGACCAACTCACAGCATCCTCCATGGAGCGTAAGGTGCTTTGAGCAGGATCAGGGAGCCATAGCCATGAGAGTGAGCAAGGGGGTCTGGTTTGTTTTTAGGGGGAGGCTCTCCAGTTGATGTGTGGAGGGAAAGTGGTCCGGTTCCTGGCTCCTGGTGCAGGCTGTGGGCATTTTCATTTTTCCAGGCTGGAGTGGCAACATCCAGGCCTGGCTCAGGAGCCTCTGAGGGGGCCTTACAGTCATGCAAGACAGAGAGCAGCACGAAGCCAGTCACACCTCGTGACCTGCTCGGGATCCAAAGCACATAAATTCCCTCTAGAAGAGAGAGGAAAGTTTCCAGCGGCAGGTTTGTAAAGCCTTTGCAATGGTCTGTGCTCCCACAAAGATAATGAGTGCACTAGCCCCTCCAGCTGCTGTGAAGGTATCAAGAAGACAGATGGGTCTGGCCTGACACTGCCAGGACAGGCAGATGTGATCAGACAGCAGTCAGACACGAGGGATGTGAAAAAAACCTTGCTCCTAAAGGAACAAGGCATGCAAAGCACTTGCCAATCACTTTTATGGGAAGGCGGTGCTCTCCAGCAAACAGAAGTTTGTGCATGTTCAGATCTGTTTACTGGGGGCTGCCAGAGACATGTGTAAAGTGAAACCCAGATGTGAACAGACGTACAAGAAAAGATGGTGGTGGCTGCTTCTAACATCGAATTCACATCTACCAGGAACAGAATGACTATTCTGTTCCTGGTAGATGTTGTCTAAGGCAACCCTGGATGTCTTCACAGCACAGGATTTTGTGCTCCTGCCCCAAGTCCCTCTCTGTCACACACATACTCACAAGCACATACATAACTTCCTTCCATTCACTCATAATTCAGAGGTACCTTTTTAGCTGACAATGGAGTCAGGTGGAAGAACGAAAGAAACAATGAGCTAGGAGTCAGAAACCTCTACACCCACCTGCCATGCCAGCATTTCTATGCTTCTCCTGTGGGAAATAAGGGAGCTGGGAAGGATCTTTAAGGTCCCTTCCCACCATGGGCTGCCCCAGGCAACACAAGGGAGTTACCTTCTCACACATCTGAAGCCTCATCAGTGTGTCGGTGTGCAAAGCACAGTAAATGCAGAGCCAATGGCCAGGCTTTGACCTGATCATTCTCTTACCTATGGGCCTTGGTTTCTTCATCGTATTTCTCAAGAGTATTGTAAGAATCAAGTGAACATGTGACTTCAGACTGGACCCTCATAAGCATCTTGAAGGGGGGCCCATCGATCTCCAAAAGGAGCCCCTCGGTGGTTTGTTAACTTTTGTTAACGTTTGTCTCTCTGGAATTGGACACTAGCAGAAAACAGGACCCACAACTGTCCTGCTCACGACTCCATCCTTAAACCTCAGAAGAGCCCCTGGCATATTGTGCTTCGTTAGTATCTGCTGGCCAGGACTGACCAGATCTCTCCGAGTCTTAGTGCCTCACCTGTCAAACCCCTACCATGCTGTTAGGATTCAGTGGGATGACGTGAAGCCTTCAATAGTAAGAATTAATCAAAAGGTAGCCTCTACTCCTGCTGTTTATTACAGGTCATTCCATAATGGCCAACAGATTTGTCTTCCTAAATCCTGTGGCCATCAGCTTACTTCCCTCTTCGGAAATGTCTGGTTTCCACAGAGTAAAGCAAGCCCAGTCTGCGTGACACGGATCCCAGGTCTCCTAGTGCGATTTGCCTCTGCATCCCTGCACAGACCCTTCTCTTCCTGGAAACGAATAAGCCCTGCTACGCCTTCACTCATTCCACCCCTGCGCATGGAGCGCTGTCCCCATTTTTCTTTTTCCGGCTGAATTGTTCTCTATCCCTCACTCAACACCATACCTATGGAATCAAACTCCAGGCCATAGACAGCATCTGTGTGATAATAACAAAGTTAGATTCACTTCAGTTCTGAAGCTCAGACCTACTTCTGGGTGGGAATTCTACAGCGCGTCCCGTTAAACGCAAAAGGCGGGAAGCTTCTGGCATCCAAAGCCTCCTTATAGTTCTTGGTGAGTATGTCTTGAATGAGACACAGAGGAGAGCTCCCGAATTTTCTCCTGAGTATTAACAGAAAACAACAAAACATGTCCTGTGAATATATCCCTTCAGAGCCCAGTGACGGAGGCGAGAGGCATGCTATACTAAGACAGCAGGAGGCCAGGGTAAGCAGTCACTTGAGTGAGAAGGCTGAGAAGTTTGTCATGTACTCGATACCTACCGTCCTGTCTGCAGCCTCATGCCATTTTCTGGCTTCTGCAGTTTTAAGCTATTCTGATTAGCACCATGGGGGAAAATCTATTTCTACATCCCTTTCCAGGTTTATGACTTGGGTCAAACCTTCTTAAAGAGATATGATTTCTTAATACCAACTGCTTTCACTTGAGACACAGTTTCAGAGCAGTACTGAGCACTTTTTTGAGCAGAGGGAAAAATTAACAGCTCTCCAGAGGCAACTATATGCCAATAAAATAGACAACCTAGAAGAAATGTTCACCAATCAGCATGGCGTCCTGTGACTACCACCTTGAGCAGATAGGAATTGGGTTGAGGAGAAGAGGTTGAAAAAAGGAGATAAGTGAAGGGCAGGGGGACACTAGGATGAGGACTTTGACAACCAGGACAACATGAGGGCCTCGTACTAACTACACATATGACCTTATTTAATCCTTGCAACAAACCTATGAGGTAGGTGCTATTATTATTTTTTCAATTTCACAGATGAGGAAACTGAAGCACAGAGAAGTTCAGACTTGTGAAATGTCACACAGTCAGGAAGTGGCAGATCCACAACTCTAGCCCAGGCTGTCTGGCTCTACAGTCCACGTGATTATCCACCATGCTCTACTCATTAATGAAATACTGAAGCTTATTTTTTAAAACAACATAGGTCAAAAGATGGACATCAAGCTATCCCTAGGATGATAGTACTTTCATACACTGCATCCCAAAGAGCTGACTTTAAGAGACAGAAGTAGCATCACAACCAGCACAGCGGGAATTTTACTTAACTCTGGCTCTGCCTATGTATTTATAGCCTGCAAGAGTTGTCCACTGTGCCAAGAGAAAACTCTTCACCAGTATCTGGCTCTTCTTTGTCCTGACACAGAACTAGTCTATACCTCTCAGGCTCCCCCAGTGTTAAGTGTGGTAAAATGGCCAGCTTTTGCCAGTGAAATGTGAGTGGAAGTGATGAGCATCACTACCAGGTTCCAGAGAAATGTGTTCATCTTCCCCACTTGCTCCTTTCCTTTCTACCCAAGGAAGGCATGAGACATGGAGGCCATACGGGATAGCAGAGCCACAACATGAACCGATCCTGGGCCCCTGAATCTGGATACATACACAAAATAGGAACACCCACCCTGAAATCAAAGGAAAATAGGAGTAGCAATTGTCATATCAGACAGAATAGACTTTAAAATAGAGGAAATCACAAGAGACAAAGAAGGATACTACATAATGATCAAAGAATCAATCCAGGAAGAAGATATAACAGTTGTAAATATATATGCACTAATATAGGAGCAATTCAATATATAAGGCAACTGCTGATAGTCATAAAAGGAGAAATCAACAGCAACACACTAACAGTGGGGGACTTTAACACCCCACTTCCATAAAAGGACAGAGATCATCCAGACTAGAGAGTCAACAAGGAAATACAGGCCTTAAATTACATCCTAGACCAGATATATTTAACTGATATTTATAGAACTTTCCATCCCAAAGCAGCAGAATATATATTCTTCTCAAGTGCACATGGAACATTCTCCAGGATAGACCACATCTTGAGCCACAGTCAAGCCTTGATAAATTTTAAAAAGCTGAACTTATCCAATGCATTTTCTCCAGCCACAATGCTATGCGACTAGAAATCATCTACAAGAAAAAAAACAGCAAAAAGCACAAAACTCCCGAAAGCTAAACAATATGCTGAACAACCAATGGATCATTGAAGAACTCAAAGTGGAAATCAAAAGATACTTAGAGACAAATGACAATGAAGATACAACAACCCAAAAACCTATGGGACACAGCAAAAGCAGTTCTGAAAGGGAAGTTTATAGCAATACAATCTTAACTCAGAAAACAAGAAAAAGCTTAAATAAACAACCTAACCTTACACCTAAAACAACTAGAGAAGGAAGAACAGACAAAGGCCAAAATTATCAGAAGGAAATAAATCATAAAGATCAGAGCAGAAATAAATGAATTAGAGACAAAGAAAACAATAGAGAAGATCAATGAAACCAAAAGTTGGTTCTTTGAAAGAACTGATAAACCCTTACCCAGATTCATTAAGAACAAAGAGAGAGCTCAAATCAATAAAATTAGAAATGAAAAGGAAGAAATTACAACTGACTCCACAGAAATACAAAGGATCATAAGAGACTACTATAAGCAACTATATGCCAATAAAATAGACAACCTAGAAGAAATGTACAGATTCTTAAAAAGGTACAGCCTACCAAGACTGAACCAGGAAGGAATTGAAAATTTGAACAGACCAATCACAAGTACTGAAATTAAAAATGTGATTAAAAACCTCCCAAAAACCGAAAGTCCAAGACCTGATGGCTACACAGGTGAATTCTATCAAACATTCAGAGAAGAGTTAACACCTATTCTTCTGAAACTGTTTCAAAAAATAGCAGATGAAGGAACACTCCTAAGCTCATTCTATGAGGCCACCATCACTTTGATACCAAAACCAGACAAGGATACCACAAAAAAGAAAATTATAGATCAATAACGTTAATGAACATAAATGTAAAAATCCTCAACAAAACACTAGCAAACTGAACCTAAATATATATTAAAAGGATCATATACCATGATCAAGTGAGACTTATTCCCAGGGATGCAAGGATTCCTCAATATCCACAAATCAATCAGTGATATACCACATAAATAAAGTGAAAAATAAAAACACTATGATCATCTCAATAGATGCAGAAAAGGCTTTTGACAAAATTCAACACCTGTTTCTGATAAAAACTCTCCAGAGAATGAGGTGACCTACCTCAACATGATAAAAACCATATATGAAAAATCGACAGCTAACATCATTCTCAATGGTGAAAAATTGAAAAAAATTTCTATTAATATCAGGAATAAGACAAGGATGTCCACTTTCAATGCTGTTATTCAACATAGTTTTGGAAGTCCTAGCCATAGCACTCAGAGAAGAAAAAGAAAAAGGAATCCAAATTGGAAAGGAATAAGTAAAACTATCACTGTTTGCAGATGGCATAATACTATACCTAGAAAACCCTAAAGACAACATCAGAAAACTGTTAGAACTCATCAATGAATTTGACAAAGTTTCAGACTACAAAATTAATACACAGAAATAATTACATCTCTATATAGTAACAATGAAAGATCAGAACAGAAATCAGAGAAACCATCCCACTTACCATCATATTAAAAAGAATAAAATTCCTAGGACTAAAGAGACAAAAGATCTATACTCTGAAAACTATAATTTGCTGATGAAAGAAATCAAAGACAACACAAACAGATGAAAAGATATACCATGCTCTTGGATTGGAAGAATCAGTATTGTCAAAATAATTATACTACCCACGGCAATCTACAGATTCAATGGAATCCCTATTAAATTACCAAGAACATGTTTCAAAAAACTAGAACAGAATATTTTAAAAATTGTATGTAAATACAAGAGACACCAAATAGCCAAAGCAATGTTGAAAAAGAAAAATGAAAATGGAGAAATCAAGCTTCCTGACTTCAGACAACACTACAAAGCTATAGTTATCAAAACAATATGGTATTGGTATAAAAACAGAAATAAAGATGAATGGAACAGAATCGAAAGGCCAGAAGTAAACCCAAGCACCTACAGTCAACTAATCTATGACAAAAGAGGCAAGAACATACAGTGGAAGAAACACAGCCTCTTCAATAAATGATGCTGGGAAAACTGGAAAGCTACATATGAAAGGATGAAAATAGGACACTATCTAACACCATACACAAAAATAAAACTCACAGTGGATTAAAGACCTAACCTAGAAGACCATATATTATGAAACTCCTAGAGGAAAACATAGGCAGAAAGCTTTGACTTAAATCACAGCAAAATCTTGTTTGATCAGCCTCATAGAATAATAACAATAAAGACATAAATAAAGCAATAGGACCTAGTTAAACTAAAAAGCTTTTGTACAGCAAAGGAAGACATTAAAAAATGAAAAGCCAACCCAGAGAGTGGGAGAAAACCTTTGCAAACGATGCAACAGATAAGGGCCTAATAGCAAAAATACACAAACAACTCGAACAACTCACATTAAAAAAACAAACAACTCTACTGAAAAATGGGCAGAAGACCTAAACAGACAATTCTCCAAAGAAGACATACGGATGGCCAATAGGCATGTGAAAAAATGCTCAACGTCACTAATTATTAGAGAAATGCAAATCAAAACTACAATGAGGTACCACCTCATACCAGTCAGAATGGCCATCATTAACAAGACAACAAATAACAAATGCTGGAGTGGGTGAGGAGAAAAGGAGATCCTCCTTCACTGTTGGTAGGAATATAAATTAGTACAGCCACTATGGAAAACGGTATGGAGGTACCTCAGAAAACTAAATATAGAATTACCATATGATCCAGCAATCCCACTCCTGGGCATATATCCAGACAAAACTTTCATTGAAAAAGCTGTGTGCACCCCTATGTTCACTGCAGCATTATTCACAATAGCCAAGACATGGAAATAGCCTAAATGTCCATCAACAGATGAATATATTAAGACGTGGTACAGATGCACAATGCAATACTACTCAGCCATAAAAAAGATAAACTAATGCAATTTGCAGCAACACGGACAGAACTAGAGATTCTTATACTATGTGAAGTAAGCCAGAAAGAAAAAGACAAACACCATATATCACTTATTTGTAGAATCTAAAATATAGCACAGATAATCCTATCTACAGAACAGAAACAGATCACAGCCAAGGAGAGCAGACTTGTGGTTCCCAGGGGGGGAGGCGGGCGGGAGGAAGGAGTAGGGCAGCTCAGGGTTTTAGGATGCAAACTCTTATATTTGGAATGGATGGGCAATGGGATCCTACGGTACAACACAGGGATCTATGTGTGATTGGAGGACTTTGTTGGACAGCAAAAATTGAAGAAACATTGTAAATTAACTAATTAAAAAAATTTTTTTAAAACAATATAATCATATTTTATAAAAAAAAAAAACAAAATTTATAAATTGGAACACCGCCTTGGACTCCTGAATGAAAAATATACTTATGTTGTATTTGAGCCACTGCTCATTTTAGATTCTACTCATTCCTACAGTCTAGACTGCTCTAATACACCACTTTCTTTGTTTTTGGCCAAAGGTTGAAGTCAGTTGCCTTCAAACATCCATGAAGGGATTTGTGGAAATTTCTAATTTCCCAGTGTTCCCGTGTTCAAACAGCCACAGTCCCCTACATTAGGTGGTCCCGGGGCAAGGGCAGAGGAGGTCAGGTCATGGGCAAGCCAGCGCATGCATTACATTACCACATCTGTTTCCTTCAAGAGAGGTCCCATTTTTCTTGGGGCTGGAGCCAGGGGGCCTCAGCCCAGAAGCTGAGAGGCCTCCAGAGGTCATGGGGCTGGTGCGGGGACCACTGGATGTGGTGGCTGAGCCTCCCCCAAGGTGGCCGTCTCCAGAATTCTGCCTCTTGCAGTACAACGAAGAGGAAGTGGGCAAGGAGCCCCTGTGGCTAAAGGCGGAGGAGGAGGGATCCAGGCTGTAGCGGTTCATGCTTGCAGGGTTCACCAGGCACTCCTCAGTGGTGACTGTTTTTGCTAAGAAGGCAGGGCAGAAGAGCAGAAATCAGAGAGCAGTTCAAGAGGCCACCTGGTGCTGAGTCTTGCGAAAGCTTTCCCCAGCAGCATGGGCACCACTATCTTTGGGGATGGCAGAGGAGAAGGGATGGACCCTGGACTCTATAGCATAATCCCAAATAAACCCCCTCTCAGCATACCGACACCTGTGTCACCAATGAAGCATATTGTAGTAGGGATTGGGAGATACGCCCCTCCACGTTCAGAGGAAACCTTGATAATCTTGGTTTTTGATGCCTTGGAAACAAAATTCAATCAAGTCTTTTCCCTTCATGGCTCTGCTCCTCCTGAAGTCTCTGTCAGCTTGTTGGAATCTCCCTGCACCCTCTTTTCTTACCCACCACCACTGCCTCCTTCCCCTGGCCCAGGATTCCTGGGAGAGATCAAGCTGGGGTCACGGTGTCCCAGAGTCAGAAGAAACAACTTGGGCCTGGGTACTGACACAGGTGTGAAGGTGCTTCCTCCCCACACTTTTAGTCCCAGTATACCTGTGGGCACTAACCTTCCACCAAAGCTAAAAAACTAGGGACATAAGGACACAAATGCTGATCTGGCTGGTCTCATGATCCTCTGCAAACCCCGCAGATGAGAGATAAAGTGCCAGCGTAAAGCGCAGGTGGAGCAGAAGATCTGAAGAGCCTGCCAAGCTCATCATGAGCTCCAGCACTCAAGGACTTTCCACACTTTTTTTTTAATGGCCACACCCATGGCAAATGGAAACCCTGAACCAGGGATTGGACCCGAGCCACAGTTGCGACCCATGCCGTGACGATGCCAGATCCTTTAACCCACGGCACCGAGCTGAGATCAAACTCATGCCTCTGCAGCGACCAGAGCTGCTGCAGTCAGATTCTTAACCCACTGAACCACAGCAGGAACCCCGGACTTTTTACACTTTGAAAGCTCAGTCTTGCAGCCTGTTGAACTCTCTCTGTGAGCTATACCTGTGGACAAATTGCGTGGAGTGTTTTGTTTTGTTTTGTTTTGAAGGAAAAAAGTCCAAAGGGATAGAAAGAGGACAAAAGTATTCTAGTAATTCCTTCTCTTCAGTCCCTCCCATTCTATACAAGATCATATCTGCCTAGCCCCATCAATAATAACCATCGATAATATACTACACACAGTCAAGACAAATACTGACATCCCCAAAGAAAGTGCACTAGGATAACAAAAACCAATGGATCCTCCAAGGGTGATGATGAGAAAATATTTGGGGTCACAAGATCCAGATGTCTTCTTTATGTATGGATTCCTCCCTCAATATAGGTATTGAAAGATTGACCAAACTTTATTAGGTGAACCAGCAGGTCTTCTCACAGATGGGGATACATATGGAGCTTGCCTGGAAACGAAAACCTTATGTATGGAATGCAGCTAAAGCAGTATCTAGAGCAAATTTTTTCTTTAAAAAGAAGAAAAATCTCAAATTAACCACCTAATCTTCCTCATTAAGATACTGGAGGAGTTCCCGTCGTGGCTCAGTGGTTAACAAATCCGACTAGGAACCATGAGGTTGCAGGTTCAATCCCTGGCCTTGCTCAGTGGGTTAAGGATCCGGCGTTGCCGTGAGCTGTGGTGAAGGTTGCAGACGTGGCTCGGATCCCACGTTGCTGTGGCTGTGGCGAAGGCTGGCGGCTACAGCTCCTGTTAGACCCCTAGCCTGGGAACCTCCATATACCGCGGGTGCGGCTCTAGATAAGGCAAAAAGACAAAAAACAAAAACAAAAAAAAAGATACTGGAGAAAAAAAAGGGTAAACTAAACCTAAAGCAAGCAGAAGGAAGAAAATACTAGAGATCAGAACATGAATTAATTAGAGAATAAAAAAATAGAGAAAATCAATGGAACCAAAAGTTGGCTCTTTGAAAAGGTAAACAAAATTTATACACTTTTAACTAGACTGGCCAAGAAAAAAGGGAGAAGACTCAAATTACTAGAATCAGAAATGGAAGAGATATTATCATCAATCTCATAGAAATAAAATGGATTATTAAGAAATATTACAACACTTATATGCCAATAAATTAGGTAACTGAGAAGAAATGAACAGACTACTAAAAGTGACAAAAAAGAAATAGACCATCTGAATAGATCTCTAACAAGAGATTAAATTAGTAAAAAAAACCAAAAAACAAAAAAAACAGTCCCAGGCTCAAATGGCTTCACAAGAGAATTCTCCCATTAAAGAAAAATTAAAACCAATACTTCACAAACGCTTCCAAAAAGAAAAAAAGGGACTGCTATGGACTGAATTGTGTTCATATGTTGAAGCCTTAGCCCCCAGTGCAACTATATTTGGAGAGAGGATTCATAAGGAGGCAACAGAGGTTAAGAAAGGTCTTAAGGGTAAAATCTTAACCTGGTAGGACTGTTTAAAAAGAAAATACTGACAAGAAGAGGAAAAGACTTGAGAGAGCTCTCTCCCTCCTCACACACATGCATAGAGAAGAGGCAATGGGAGGACCTACAGAGAAAGTGGCTGTTTATAAGCCAGGAAGAGAGGTATCACCAGAAATTAACCCTCATGACACCTTGATCTCAGACTTCTGGCCTCTAAAACTAAGAAAATAAATTTCTGTTGTTAAAGCCACTTACTATGTTGTATTCTGCTATGGCAGCCAGGTAGACTAATATCATGAGGGAATACTTCCCAACTCATTCTATGAGAACAGTAATACCCTGATACCAAAACCAGACAAAGACATCACAAGAAAACTAAAGATCAATATCTCATTAATATGAATGAAAAAAATCCTCAAAAAAATACTACCAAAACATAGCTTATTAAATGGCATACCTCATGACCAAGCAGAATTTGTTTCAGGAATTCAGAGTTGATGTAACATCCAAAAATCAATTAATGTAATATATGATATTGATAGAATAAAAAACAAAGATCATGTGATTATCTCAACAAACACAGAAAAAGCACTTGACAAAATCCAGCATTCTTTCATGAGAAAAACACACAGCACATTAGGAATAGAAAGAAGCTTCCTCAAACTGAAAAAAGGGCATTAAAAAAACCTACACTTAACATCATAGTTAATGGTAAAAGACCTAATGCTTTTCCTCCTAAGATCAGGAACAAGACAAAGATGTTTCTATTCTTATTACTGCTATCCCATATTGTACTGGAGGTTCTATCTAAAGCAACTAGGCTAGGTAAGAAAAAGAAAAGGTATCTAGTTTGGGAAGGAAGAAGTAAAACTATCTCCTGGATGTAGAAAATCCTAAGCAATCCAATAAAACACTATTGAGGAGTTCCATCATGGCTCAGTGGATTCAAATCTGACTGGCATCCATGAGGATGACGGTTTGATCCCTGGCCTTGCTCAATGGGTTAAGCTGTGGTGTAGGTTGCAGATGTTGGATCCCACATTGCTGTAGCTATGGCGTAGGCTGGCGGCCACACTCCAATTCTACCCCTAGCCTGGGAACCTCTATAAGCCATGGGTGCAGCCCTAAAAAAAAGAAAAAAAAAACACCCCACTATCGAAAGTAATAAATGAGTTCAGCAAAGTTACAGGATACAAAATTAATATGCAAATATCAATTGTATTTTATACATTTGCATAGAACAATATGAATCTGGGAAAAGAATTCTACTATAATAATATAAAAAAGAATAAAATACTAAGGAATAAATTAACAAAAGATGTATAAAACTTATATTATAAAAACTACAAAACATTCTGGAAATAAATTAAAGTTCTAAATACTTAAACAGAAATAAATTTCATGTTTATGAATCATGAACAGTGTTTAGATGTCAATACACCCTAAATTCATCAATGAATTCAATGCAGTTCTTGTCAGAATCTCAGTTGACCTCTTTGTAGAAACTGACAAACTGAATCTAAAACTCATGTAGATTTTCAAGGAACCATGAATAGCCAAAACAATAATGAAAAAAAGAAGAACAAAATAGAGTATTCACACTTGCCAATTTCAAAATTTACTACTAAGCAATGGTAATAAAGACAGTGTGGTACTGACTTAAGGAAACACATACAGAACAATGGAATAGAGTTGAGAGTCAAGAAAAAAACCTATGTGTCACGTTCAACTGATTTTCAACAAAGGTGTCAAGATCATTCAGTAGGAAAAGAATAGTCCTTTCAACAACTGGTGCTGGGACAACTGGATGTCTACATGCAAAGCAATGAAGGTGGAGCCTTACTTCATACCATATTCAAAAAATTAGCTTGAAATGGATCAAAGACCTAAATGTAAGAGCAAAAACTTAAAACACTCTTAGAAGGAAACATAGGGGTAAATCTTTATGACCTTGGGTTTGGCAAGGTATTCTTAGATTTGACTCCAAAAGCATGAGCAACAAAAGAAAAAAACAGAAAGGTTGGATTTATCAAAAATTAAAACTTCATATTTTAAAAGATACTATCAAGAAAGTAAAAAGATAACCCCTAGAATGGGAGAAATTACTTGCTAATCATATATCCAATAAAGAACTCATACTTGGAGTATATTAAAAATCTCTTACAACTCAACAACAAAAGAATAAATAACCCAATTTAAAATGGGCAAAGGACTTGAATAGACATCGCTAGAGAAGATATACAAATTGTCAATAAGCACATGAAAACTTGTTAAATCGTTAGTCATTAGGAAATGCAAATCAAAATCACAATGAGGTACCACTTCACACTCACTAGGATAGTTATAATCAAAAAGTGGGATAACAGCAAGTGTTGGTGATCCTGGAGATAAATTGGAACCCTCACACACTGTTGGTAGAATGTAAAATGGTGCAGCTTCTTTGGAGAGCCATCTTGGTCTTCCTCAAATGGTTAAAAATAAGTTCAGCCTATGACCAAGCAGTTCTACTCCTAGGTGTATATATTCCTAGGAGAAATGAAATTTCCACGCAAAAATTTATACATGAATGTTTGCATAAGAACTATTCATAGCAGCCAAAATGTGGAAACAACTCAAATAGCTATCAGCTGATGAACAGATAAACAAAACATGGTATATCCACATGATGGAATATTATCCAGGCATAAAAAGGAATGAAGTACTGACCCATGCTACAGTGTGAATGAGCCTTGAAATGTTATACGAAGTAAAAAACTGGGCCACAAAAGCCCACATATTAAATGATTCCACTTGTATGAAGTGTCCAGGATAGGCAAATCTATAAAGACAAAAAGTAGATTAGTGGTTGCTTAGGACTTGGGGGTTAGGAGAATAGAGGGTCCTAGCTAAAGCATGTGAGGTTTGACATGTGGAAAACTCTCTACAATTGACTGCAGTGACAGTTGTACATATCTGTAAATATACTAAAATCCACTGAGTTTAATTTAAGAAAAATTTTTTTTATCATTTTAGGGCCACACCCAGGGCATATGGAAGTTCCCAGTCTAGGGGTCGAATTGGAGCTGTAGCTGCTGGCCTACACCACAGCCAGAGCAACACGGGATCCAAGCCACATCTGTGACCTGCACTACAACTCATAGCAACATCAGATCCTTAACCTAACAAGCGAGGCCAGGGATCAAACCCTCATCCTTATGGATACTAGTCAGGTTCGCTGCCGCTGAGCCACAATGGGAACTCCTCACTAAGTTTAATTTTAAATGGATAATATTGTATGACATATTAATTATATCTCAAGCTGTTTTTAAAAAAGTCATTGCAGAGGCTCAGTGTTTGGCTGTGAACACGTTCTTGCGAGCGTTGTACAGTTAAGTCCGACACTGCTTTGGTCACTAGGATACAAGGAAGCTGAGCAGCAAGGGGTATGCATGCTGTGCCTCATGCTCCATGGCTGACACAGAGCTGCAAGATGTTTTCAGGAACCTGAAACTCTGCACCTTTGCCTGGAGGGCCTCTATTGCCTCTTCCCCCTGGGTCAGAAGACATCAGCAGAAAGGACCTGGCTATGGAGCTATATACTGGGCTGCTTCTTGAATGCAGTGAAGAAGAGGAGGACTAATGTTTTTGTTTATGGGCCAGCACATTCCATTCCAGTGAGCGGGAAGGCTGCCATTACATTCCCTTTATTGGAAAGTTTCCATATTCTGGAATACTAATCATTTTTGTGTCCCCAGTAGGCAAGAGCTTTGGTATATGTGAGGAAGCTACTCACAGCATCTGGCATGATGTTTGGCTTTCAGAGGCACTCAATAAATATTTATTAAATAGATACTTGGGCAGTTAGTCTGCTGTTACACAGAAATACATTAAAATTCAGATGATAAAGAATTAAATATAAATTCTTCATGCAGATTCATGATAAAAGATGAAAAATCTAACTAAAACATTTATTCTATTTATTAAATATTCTAAATCCAAATTAAATATGCCTGTGGAAGTCTGAAAGTCTAAGGTAGAGAATGCAGATAATTCCCCAATCTGCACTATAGCTGGAAAATACAGATGCAGACGGAATATTGTTCTCTTATGACAATGGGTGGAAATGGGGAACAAGGGAATATGGACCTTATTGATTTAAAAACTGCTGACAATCATGGATGAGATGGAAGGTAATAAAAGCCATCTTCTGGGCTGCAATCCAAATGAATTTATCAGAAAGTAAAACCAAGCTGAGAGAGCGTCAGCCATAGCCCTCCACCCAGCAAAGATATGACAACGATTCTGAAGGTGGCCAGGTGGGCATTCATGGAGACAGACCACTAAGCGCCAGCCTGGATTCTGCACAGCCTGAAGCCTGGGAGTGATTAGCACGTTCAGGTGCGCACACAGGGGTGCCGTTCAGAACTGAAGAGATGCATCTGCTCAAACCTGATTTAAAAAGGCTTTTCCTCACCTTTACAAATACAGGTGCTGACACCTACATCATACTTGAGTGTAAAAATGACTGCTATGGTGAAGGCCATCATCCTTCAACCACAGGACTGAAAAGGACCGTCACAGAGCACTCGGCCCAGCATTCCTCCGAGTGTTAAATGCATCCCACTGGTGGGAAAGGGGATGATTCTTGGTGGTACTTTGGTGCATTAATTTCCTAAGGCTGCAGAAATTACCACAAACCTGGTGACTTAAAACAAGAGAAATGTATTCTCTCCTAGTTCTGGAGGCTACAAGTCTGAAATCGGGATGTTGGCAGGGCTGTGCTCTCTCTGTGGGCTCTAGAAGATCCATCTTTGCTTCTACCTGCTTCTGGTGGCAGTCAGCAATCTGCAGTGTCCCCTGGTTGTGACACAGTCTCTGCCTCTGCTGTTACCTGGCACTCTCCCTGTGTGTCTGTGTTCACATTTCCCTCTTCTTGTAAGGACGCCAGTCATGGAATTAGCACCTATAATCCAGTGTGACCTCACGATTACCTCTGCAAAAACCCTATTTCCAAAGACTGTCCCTTTCACAGGTCCTGGCAGTTGGGACTTGAACATATATCTTTTTGGTAAGATGAATTATAGGTATGTAGAACTCCTCATAGCTTAAGAATTTAATAAAGTGTGGCTTGTGAGTTGTTACCCAAACCCCTATTTAAAATTGGTAAAAAAAAAATAAAAGAAGGACCAAATCTATCCTTGGACAGAGAATAGCACTTTTCAAGCAGTTTTGCAGCTAACTGGTGAGTGAACACCAGATGGGGCCAGCAGACCTGGGATCGCCCTGCCTGAATCCAACTTCCCCCACACAGACCCGTGGCAAACCACAGGGCTGACAAATTAAGATGTTCCTGGTCCTTTGGTCCTAGAGTCTTAGAAAATCTCTTTTCATCTCAAGTGAGCGGTCTGATCACCCTGGTGCCTCTCCTTAAACAAGAGGATGCAACCCAGCTTCTGTTCAGGGCCACTGCAGCACTGTGGACACCAGCTCTGCTTAACAAGGTAAACAAGAGGCACTTTCCGTACTTCTCTTCTATAACCCCCTGCCTCTATGCAAGATACTAAGGATGCCACTTATAAATCATTAAATCTTTCCTCCAGAAAAAGGAATAATCTGCTTTCGTGCCATCACAAGAGTATGCTTGACTGAAAAAGCACAGGTGCAAATGGCACAGAGATGCCTGCAGCGTTTTTCAGGGTTTAGCTTCTCAGGAACTTTCAGGAGAGGATGACATGCCTTTTTCAGTATGGCTAATCTCTCTGTGGACTGTGTTTTCCCCAGATGCTATGAATAAAGCCTGCCTATTAGGCCAAAGAATACTCTAGAAGAGTTCAGACTCACTCAAGCCTCAAAGGGTACCCCTTTTCTCCTGAATCTCAACCATGTCTAAACCTCCTTGTTTGGGGAACAAAGCTCCAGGGTCTGAGTGTGTGACTTCTCTCTGCCCCTCCCACTGCAGCCCTGGGGGATTCCCAGTGCAGCCTATCCTGCTGCAGGTCTCGGGGGTCCGCTGAGCACCTGGGATGGGGAGAAGCTCTAAAGAGAAGCAGGAGGAGGCAGAGGGACAGGAACGAGAGAAAGCCAAGAGCCAGAGAGAGGAAGAGAAAGTCCTAAAGCAGTGAGAGCAGCCTCGAGAAGAAAGAGGGGCCCACGTGGATGAGGCCGAGGCTTAGTTCAGGGGGTGTTGGCCCCTTTTCATGTAGGACACAAGTGCCAAGTGAGCTTGGACTACTTAACTTATTTAAAGAATTTAATAGTACTCGGATTCTCTAATCAAAGCCCTTAAAAACTGCAACACCACCATCTGCAAAATTATTCTCAAATACCTATGCATGCAGTAATAACCCCACATCCCAGAGTCTCAAACACTGTTCTTCCCAGCACTAAATAGTTCCCTCTTTCTCTGTCACACACACACACACCCTCTACCCCCCACTTTATTTCCCCACATCAGTTACAACTTTCCAGTTGAAGGAGCAGCTGCACAGAATGAACCCTTTCTGCAGTTGTCTGTCTCTGCCACCTTCCCCGAGGCTGAAAGCCATCGTCTCTCTTGGGACTGATTGCCAGCAGGTCTGCCCAGGCCAGCAGGCCACACAACCCTGCCTAGGCTGGCAAGAAGATCAGACTACGGGATCAGTGTCCAGAGAGCTCAGTGTGTGAGCGCCTTGGCTCTGCTGCTTAAAGAGACAAAGCACTATGGATCCTTAGGCCTGAAACCCAGGTTAGAAAAGGAAGTAATAAAGTCGGTCCACCA
The DNA here is from genome assembly GCA_004024745.2 of Catagonus wagneri. Classification (NCBI taxonomy): domain Eukaryota; kingdom Metazoa; phylum Chordata; class Mammalia; order Artiodactyla; family Tayassuidae; genus Catagonus; species Catagonus wagneri. The sequence goes on from PVHT020000080.1 coordinate 6,905,914, forward strand.
CTGGAATAGCTGTGGAATAGCTATTCCCCTGTGCTTGACCAGGTGCCACCACCTAAGGAGCACAGCAGGAATGCTGTGCCAGAATGCCAGAATGGAACTGCAAGGAGAGAAGCAGAAAGAGGAAGCGGGTGCAGGAAACAACAGCAGGTTCCCGCGGAGCTGCCCCTCCCCTGCTCAGAGCCCTGACACCGGGGCTTCGTTTCCTACCTTGGGTGGCTGTGTCTCTGCCACCGGGCAGTCTCACACACGCCCCTCTCCAGCATGGCCGGTGCCCAGCCTGTGCTCAGTGCTCTGGGAGGCAGGGAGGACCTCTAAGGGACTTCTCGGTGGCAGAAACGATTTCCTCTCTGCCTTCCTGCTGCCTTTCACTGAGGCTCTTGTGGAGGTTTGCAGATTTCCTTTACTGGGGCTCAGTCCCGCCCCTTGTTCTTGCTCAGATAAGCTCATTGCGTTTTCCCTTAGGGCTCTCTGTGGCCGCATGTCCCAGCCTTCCCGGTTCAAAGGGCACCAGGCCGCACCGCCTATGAGACTTAGCTTCAGTTAAAATTTCCATTAACTTGGTCTCTGGCCAGTACAGATTTTCTCTTCAAGCTCATCTCTAAGTTCAGATGACTCAGCCCTAAGAATCAACCTCATGACTCCCCTCAGGTCCATTTCGGTACATTTGCATTTCTTCTTCCCTAATGAGATGTACAGAAACCAGTCATAATTTTAATGCCTGACACCTCAACCTCTTTAGTCCTTTCCAGTGCCTCTGGTTTGCCTGAGACTTTGTTCTAAAAGATTTAAGGTTTCCTCTTGCAGAAATTTTGCCCCAAAGCAATTCTGCCCAGTTTGGAATAATGAAGGCCCTTTCAGTCTCCAGAGGAGAGCAGATTCCATAACCACCTCTCTATGGTTTTTCTCTTTGCAGCCTTGCCAAGCTTCTATCCCAAGGCTTATGGGAATTCCCAAGAGGTGGGGGAGGGCAAGAGTGGAGGACCTTCACAGTCGAGCTCTGTGTCCTCAACAGCCTCCACACGTTTCGGTCTTTGAGATAAACCTGGGCAAATGTAAAGTGACCCTTAATCAGGAAAATGGGGGAGTCCCAGGAATACAGGATACCATACAAGTTTTGGTTCTAAATGGGCATACTGACTTTTAGGAAGGCTCATGGTACTTTCCAGTATTCCTCACGCAGGTGAAGCTGGCTACCCTGTGGTGAGATGCTCTGGGAAGGGGCCTACATGGCAAGGAATCAATGGCTCATGGGAAATGGAATTCTTCCAACAAGCACATGAATGAGCTGGGAAGTGAACCCTTCCCTAGTTGAACTCTGAGATGCTTGCAGTCTTGTGAGAGACCCAGAGAGCTGGGGAACCAGTTCAGTTGCACCTGAATTTCTGACTCACAGAAACTGTGGGATATAAATGTTATTTTAAGCCACTCACTTTTGGGGTCATTTGTCACACAGCAATAGGTAACTGATACAGGCGGGAAAGCAGGATTTGTTTCATTCCTCTTGACTCTGCATATCCAGGTTGAAAGCTGTAATTATTAATTCAGAAGCAGCTAGGGTATATCTGCTATGGAATATCTAATTCTCTGTCAGGACATTTATGGGATTTTTTTTTCGAAATTAAAGGGTTTGATGCTTATCTCTAAGATCCAGAAACTACCCCCTAATAGGAGAAAGTTCATGGAGTTCATCTTAGAAGCCTACCGGTATCCAAAGTTGCTTCAATTTCTCTTGGCACGGCTTGCCATTTTAACCCTAGTTCTGATGCATGGTCAGTAGATACTTGTGGATAACCAGCAGGTATTACTTTAGGACCCACTGCAGGGGCTTGGGGTATCAGTGCGGCAGAGCAGCCCAAAGAATAGAATCTCCAATTATAGCTACTGTGGGCCCTGGAGGTTTGGGGATAGCTACATCTCATGCACTTGGTCCTCTGTTTCCATCACTCTTGAGCTTTCTGTGTTCTGTTGTATAAATCAGAGACCTTGTCCACCATCTCCTTGGACTTCCTTAGACAGCTCACCTATTCCCTATATTTACTCTTCCAGCAAAGGCAGGAGCTCCTTCTGCAGCTGACCCAGGTGCTCCCAAAATCATCAGGCCAGTTGGAGAGGGGCTCACGAAAGACTGAGGATGGAGGTGTCACATAAAGGCCAGTTAGCTGCATGCAACAGAGTGGAAGACCGCCAGTAGGTTTCTTCATTTGAAGACAGGCATGGGGGAGGGCTGGGAATGTCTCCCAGAGGATCCCTGAGACCAGCTGCAGGAAGAGAAAGGCCACACAATCTTTTCTGACAGGCTCTTTTTCTCCTAGCGGGAGCTCTCCCGAAAGCCTGTTGGAGATTTACCATTATCATCATTCTGCTCCTCAGGTCTTGGGTGTTGGCATCTTTAATCCACAGAATGACTTTATTTGTGATCTTGGACAAGACGAGCGTTAATTCCTTTTTTCATTTTAATAGATACGCTTTCCATTAAAATACTGTCAAATTGACCAACATGATTCAATATCATGCTACTTATACCATATTTAAAATACCTTGGGAGGTCCAAACAACTTAATTAGAATATTCATTCCTTCATTTATTTAACCAATAGTTACTGAATTATTGTGCTTCCTCAATATCTACGGGACTCAAAAAGAGAGTCTAAGCCTTACGATGCAAAAGGGATACGATAAATTACTGAACACTGTAAAAATCTCTTTCAAATTCTACCAAACCAGGTCTTTTCCTTATAGGTTACATTTTTCCCTTTTAGATCAATGTTTTAAAATATGCACAGATATTATACTTCAATGAATGATATCACTGAAAATATAATAAACAGTTTTTCCTAAATGAACACAGGTAGAACTAAGACCAGGAATTCTGCACTGGCAAATGCTTCCTAGTCCATGCTGTAAGAGCTCTGGCTGGGCTTCTCCTCAACATGTCTAAAAATACAGGAAGACCTTTGTATTTGCTGCAGAACTTGTGGACATTCTTCTTTCCACCTTTCCATCAAAACTTTCTGCAAAGATTCATAAGAACCGAGCTTGACACGGATACTTGGTTATCCTTCCAAATGATCCCCTTTCCAATGCATGGCTTGAGAACCAGACACTCACTTTGTTCACACAGCCTGCGGCTAGGACGGGACAAGTAGAGCCCTGCAATATTCTAATTATCGGCCTGCACACGCCTTTCCTCATATCATTGTTTTCCCCTCCATAACATACATTATTTAAAATACCAGGTCAAACCATGCATCATGTCAGTGGAGTGGGCCACTTTGCGCGGGTATTGTAGGGATGAGGAAATTTTCCTGGTGTCTAGGATGACAGGTTCTGTGTGTACTATGGACGTCTTCCAACAACCATGTAGCTCGGGCACAAGGTTGAGGGTGAAACCTTGGGGCCAAGGTATTAACCCAGAAGGAGAAATGATAATTGGTTTACTTGGAGTGCAGTTTCTGCCTAGATTTTGCTAAGTGGGCATTCGTATTTGTTTTGTTCTTTTACGTCTTAGCTAGAAGTAACACCGCGGTACCACAAGCCACTTGTGAACATGAATTTTGCGCAGTCAGGCTTCTGAGCTGGGAAACAGGACACACACCCCACCCAGCAAGGGTTGGGTAATGGGGCTTTACCAATAGACAGGCTAGGGAGGAAAAGCAAAGGGCCAGGGAGGAGAAGACCTGGGCTCAGCTCCCCCTGGATATTGCTTTTATGTATGGCTCTGAACAAGCGGCCTCAGCTCTGCAGGCATCATAAGTAAAGGGAACTCATGGAGTTCCCACTGTGGCGCAGAGGAAACGAATCCGACTAGGAACCATGAGGTTTTGGTTCGATCCCTGGCCTTGCTCAGTGGGTTAAACATGTGATGTTGCCAAGGGCTGTGGTGTAGGTCGCAGGCGCAGCACGGATCCCATGTTGCTATGGCTGTGGTGTAGGCTGGCAGCTGTGGTTCTGATTGGACTGCTAGCCTGGGAACCTCCATATGCCACAGGTAAGGCCCTAAAAATAAAAAAAAAAATAGCAACAACAACAAAAAAAGTAAAGGGAGCTCAGAAAATGTTTGTCGACTGACCACATGGATATTTCTATACAATGGAACTCATGCCACTTGAAAAACTCTATTTCCTTTTAGAAGTAAACAAACATTTGGAGAGAGAGTATTCTCTGGATAGTCATTCTCTGTAGAAATATTAGACAAATCTGTAGTTTGACAAGGAAGCAAATTTGATTTCTCGATGTTGGGTACCAAGGTTCAACTATAGTGGAACACATCATGAGTGTCCGTTACTCCAGTGGTTTTCTGGTGCCTGGTTCCAAGACCACTAGCCAAGGAAGAAAACATCAAGTCTCAAGAATAAATGTCCTTTCTCATCTCCCACCCTTACCACCTGTGTATCAAAAACGCTATTCAACAAAAAGTAAACAATTTGTTCCCATCATGTCAGACCTTCAAAAGGCAGGAAACCAATCACTAAATTTGATCTTGCAAAAGAGTTCAGCTATCACACCTGTGGTTTCCAAAGATCTCCCCTACCCTTGGTGAGCAGACAGTTTGTTCTGTTGTGTTGCATAGAATTCAAGTCAGTAAATATTTACTGTGAGCTTGTTATGTCTCAGGCTCTGCTGAGGACTTGCATGGCCCTGCCCTCCAGGCTCTTTAGCAGGGAGATGAGGTTTGGACCCAAATTCTAGCAGTGTAAGGAAGGAAGGATTAAGGGCCACTGAGGGTGTATAGACAAGGGTTTGAGAGAACAGATCCTGAGGGTTTTCTAGGGATTTGGGGAAACTTAAAGGGCAACACAGACCCTGCCACCAAGTGGTGGCCAGTCCACACTAAGAACTTTTCCGGTCATCATTCTTTCCTTTCTTTTACCTTCTTCCCCAGTGCTGCAAACCTCCTCTTTCTCACCTGTGTTTGCACATGTGCCACCTTGCTAGACTGCCCTGCCCCCTCATGCCCCTCTCCTCCAGCCCACAGACACCTCCAGGGGGCAGTGGATCATCCTCAGCGGCAACACCTGTACAGGGGCAATACCATCCTAGTGCAGACTGACTTATTTTATTGAAAACCTGAAATAAATTTCCCTCTATGAGCACGACTCCATCAGCACACACTTTCTTGTTCAAAGTGTGGTCCCCAACCAGCAGCGGCATGGACATCACCTGGGAGCCTGTTAGAAAGGCCGACTTCAGGCCCCACCCCAGCCCCCTAGCCTCCTGAGCTAGAATTTGCATTTTATCAAGATGCGCAAGTGGTTCCAAGGCACATTAAAGTTTGAGAAGCATTTGCTAAAGCTTACTTATAATTGAGATTTTTTTTTTCAACATACAAAAGTAAGGTAAAACATCCCCCATAATCACCCCGTAACTTCTGACAGACCCACGAAGGTTATCAAAGTCATGTTTTTGCTTCCATTCTCCTAAAGCAGCCAGAAAACTTCCCAAAACATGACCATTTGGTTGTCAGTTAATAGATCTGGAGGAAAATTACTGAAGTTCCTGGTCAAGCCAAGAAAACTACCTTCCAGACTGAATTCTGGCAGCTGAGTAGACCTGAAGCTTGGTTTTCCCTGAGGAAGAGATCTGGGAAAAGCCCTCTCTGCTCTAAGGTGAGCCCTTCTGGGTTGGTACCCTCATCTTCACCTCTGGGACAGCCTGACCTCCTGCTGCCCAGAGCCGGCCTCCACCACCTTCAGCCATGACTCAGCTTGGAAGGGACCAGAGAGGACAGCTTGCTCTTGCTCCTCGAGGTTGCCAAAGTTTGGCCTACTTGGCCTGGCAGGGGAACACCTGCACTTGGTATCAATAATGAGGAGGTCACTCCATCTAATCAGCTCCTACTACTTCTGGCTTTGACTTTTCAAAATTCTTTACAATGTCAACTCCACCTGACTCCTGAAGGCACTGTCTTCCATCCAATTATTCAGCTGCCAGGTCCTCTACCTGGGAGAGTATTCCTTAAACCTATGCTTCTCAGATTTCTGTCTTCAAAACACCCAGGCTCTGTTGTGAAGGAGTAGGGGAGAGCAGCTGAGGTTTTCCTTTCTCATGTGATGATAAGGATGCTCCTGAGCAGAGTTGGAATGGCAAGACCTCAGGTTTAATTAAATCCATCTTCAAGACCCCAGAGAACAAATCTACATAGCCTGCTGTCATATCCTGGAACAGAAAATCATGTCTTCCCCAACTCGTCCATTTTTTACCATAAATATCATAGTTTCTTTGATAGTTCCTTAAGTGTCATGGCTTTGCATTTTTCTTATTGTCTGATTAACTGTCTCCTGGAAATGTCCTAATGAGTGTTGACAAACCCTCTGTGTGGCACCAATGCCTGGAATGCTCCAACTTTGACTAAACAACTTTGGGGCAGAGCAGGACTGGGTTCATATGTTTTCAAGACTGTACAATCTTGTTTCAGAATGATGTGGTCCAATGGATGGACACGAAGCCTGAAATCAACAAAGACCTCCATCCCTTCCCTCATACATACACCTGCCTTTCTTGCCACAAGGTGGGAAAGAGTATAGTAAACTAATTCTTTATTCAAGGCAATAATAACTGGAGATGTTATCCTTTAGGGAAACTTTGACAAGGCTGTCCTAAAGAAGCGATGCCTTAATCTAAAGGCAAACTCTTTAATGGTGTCATCCTAGGCGCCATGGCAGACAGGAAATACACGTGCATGAGCTGCTCAGAGATTACCGTGATGTTGCTGCATCATCCACCCTCCCTGAGTCCCCCAGAAACATGAAACACAAGGCACTTGGTTCTGTAATACCCAGGACACGAGGAACAATTTCCACAAGGTCGACTGATCTGGAGCAATTCGTTTTTTCACAGCAGCAGTGGGCTAGGGAAGGGCTCACGAGGACAACTGGAGTCATTACTTTCAAAGCCAAGCCAACAAGGGAGGAACTGCTTGCAGGTAGAAAGACCTGCCTCAGTCAAGGGAAGATGTGAGGTGGCTACGCTACTTCAAGAAAAAGACAGGGAACTTCTTGGGGAGCATGGAAGGAGGGAGAATAAGGTGGGAACCAAGGCAAGAGTTTCCTCAGTGATCACATAAGGAAAGCTGAAGGGGGTTCCTGGGACAAGATGTGAAAATGGAACTATTTCAGTTTCAGTTTTGGTTGAAGCTACAAGACAACAGACACCCCACACCAGAGTGAAGTGTGCAGACAATGGAAAAAGAGGTGGTGGAAAGCCAGTTTTCCATCTGTGGATGACCCCCACATGCAGCCTGCAACAGAAATTACAGAGGCTGAGAAACAGGTTGAATAGAAGATGGATTGTGGAGAAAACTGTCCCACGTGTTCCCAAGGGCTTCAGTGTGGTCGCATGAAAAGCTTGACAGCTGTCCCTGGAGCTCGAGAAACACAATGGATTATTATTTGATTCCCATGAGAAATTGAAAAGTCTGGCTGCTCTGATGGCAGAACAGAGAAGAAGTGACTGCAGAGATCAGACCTCACGCCCCGAGTTTGGGCAAAGGATGTGTGGGTGTTTCTCAGGGACCTGAGGCGGGCCATCAGAAGAGAGATCTGAAGTGAGATTATCTCAGATCCTTTCCACAGGACTGTGTGGAGGCACAGGGGAGCCTCAGAAGAAAGAAGCTAGATTTACCCACAGGTGCCTTGAGGCTGTGGGAAGCATCGTACGTGACCAGCCGGTGAAGAGTTACTTTTGTCCATGTCAACGAACATGTAGGTGAGAGATGGCCAGATCACTGCGGGACCCACGTCGTAGCGGACAGGATGGAGAATCAGTCTGAACCAGGGCCAGGGAGCCTGAGGCCCCTCACAGCAGGATTAGCCAAGTGAAAACCATCCTATCTCTTGCCTCGCCTCCTCCCCTCACTCTGTTCAGGAAGGCTGTGGAAGCAGTATTAGCTAGTTATGGAAGCGGCAAAAGCATAGGGTTGGGCAGGAAGTGGGGAAAAGCCAACCAGGGCCTCCTCTATTGCTGCAGAAACTGGCCTGAAGCAGCGCTGAGCCGGGAACGGAGAGAAGTGAAATCTAAACTTTGACTACCACACTGACCTGAACATATTAACTACTGACTAGAGAATGTTTTGTTATCTGAAAGGAGCCAGAAAAATTGTGAGATTTGCCCTAAATTTCACCCATGGACAGGGAAGAAGTGGTCTCAGAGGACACATTTAAAGGAGAATTGGGAGACACAAATTATGTGGCTTTATGATGATGTCCCTGGGGTCATTGCTTGTTCCGTGTAAAAATGGCTCAAGGGTTTGCAAAATGAAATCAGCCCATTCCGTTACTCCCCTTGCAAGATTAACTGGAAGACACGTAAGCTTTACAATATGTTTTTGAGTCAACTAAGGTTTACAGGAGAGGCCAGATTCACAAACTGTCAGAACCAGAAGGAACATTAAATACGAGCAACTCCAACCCTTCATTTCACACAGGAAACTGAGCCCAGAGAGATGAGAAGACTTTCCCAAACTCACATGTACAGAGACATCAAGGAAAACACAGACGTATACAGCATCTGCTCACGCAGACTATATTTAACCAGGTACCTTTCTTTATAAAGGCCAAACTTCTTCCTGTTTCCCAGGTCTAAGAGAGTTTAAAGTAAAGCTGTAGACAAGGTTCTTGACAGAATGTGAGAAAATCTATGCTAAGAAACTAAGTTTATCCTTATCTGATGTCCCCCTAAGCTTAAGGTATAGCCACTCTTATTATAAGTATCTTTTGGTTGAATGCGCTAGGCCTGTCTATGAGCACGTATCTGCAAATGTACAGTTTTTCATTATGCGTACTGGTCACTCAATACCTCAAAAGCTTTCCTAAGCTCCTTAGCCCAAGACAGGGTCTCACGTGGTACTTGGGACCGAAGGTGGTTTAGTAAATGCTGGTTTAGTAAAAGGTGGTTTAGTAGAATGACATAATGGCTAAACACCATTTTCACTGTCTAAGTGTTCTTTATGTATTAACAACACTGCCTCCAGACAAAGAAAGAAGGTAACACACCTGCTCATTTTGGGGAACCTGGAATCCAGAACTGGACTCTTGTTCAACTCTTTGCAAATCCCTACCCCAGGGCTGCTAAATGGGGAGAGAGCACCTCTCAACAGCATCTGGCCGCTCGGGCAGAAAACAGTGTGCAAGTTTGCCCGTGAGGCCTTGCTGCCCTTCCCACTGGCCACTTCCCTGTGCTGAGCTATCGGGGGCTGGCGGCACAAAAGGCACTCAGTCCCTGGGCCACTTCCCATCCTGTGATGAGAGAGGAACACTCACTCTCACTGGAGGACATATGTGATTTACGGCCGGGTCAAATTCCTGCCGTGACAGACACTCTGTGGCACCTTTTATTGACATGGGTAGGAATCTGAGGCTCCCAGACAGGACCAGCATAATCAATTCATTAGCCCTTATTTCTTCAAGATTTCTTAGTCCCTTAGGTTAGTTGTCCTTCAGTACTCAACAATGATGCATAAATGCGCAAGAGTCTTAATTAGAAATGAGGAAAAAAAATCACTCATTACACGATGTGGTCTCATCGTCTAAATTCCAATAAAATTGGCCTAACAGCTATAATGTCAGCTCTCAGTAACTGGAGCCAACTCTTCCAAGTTCAGCATAGGCAGGGGCTATCGGAGTTCACTTGGTCTTGGCTGGTCTGACTATTCCTGGGGACCCAGGCGGCAGCCTGTGAACCCTCAGTGGCAGCGAGCCCAGGAGTCCCCTCAGTGGCAGCATCACCCGCCCTGGGAGGGTGGGGACACCTGGAACCACCTGCAGGCCCTGGAAAAAAATATGGGCTAAGCTTACCGGACTCTATCCTCCCTTCCTGGGTCTCAGGGGTGTCCTTGGAGGTGCCGGCGGCCCTGGGGAAGGGCTGGTGGCTGAAGAGGTCATCGCACAGGAGGCTCCGGCACAGCTTGGCCAGGAAGCGGAGCACGTACCCCACGCTGTTCACCACAGGCAGACTCCGCAGGTGCTGCTTCCCGTCAAAGGACGCGGAGACTGGAAAACCACAGAGATAACGACTCAGAGCAGGACTCTGCAGAAAGCCACAAGCCTGTCAGCCTGCAGAAGAGGGCTGGGTTTGTTGTTTTGTCTCGAACTAAGTTTTCCTTGGATTTCACCTGTTTTTTTTTTCACTAATTCCCAGGTCGGTTCCAGGATCTCACCCAGAAGACCACACAGGGTGTAGTTTTCAGGTGAGCTCGGTCTCCTCAGGTCTGTGACTGTCTCTCAGTCTTTCCTTGTTCTTCGTGATCGGACAGTCTTGATGAGTGCTGGTCAGTTATTTTGTCAAAGGTCTCTCGGTTTGGGTCTGTCTGATGCTTTTCTCATGATTTGACTGGGGTTATGGGTTTCTGGGGAGGAAGAGCGCCAAGGCAAAGTGCCCTTCTCACTGCCTCAGAGCGGGGACATGCTATCCCTGTGACATCACCGGGAGGTTAGCCTTCATCTCCTGGCCAAGACACTGTTTGCCACATTTCTCCATTATATGCTTCATATTCTGTTCCTGGGAAATTAGTCACACGGTCCTGCCCACACTCAGGGGTGGTGGAGGGATCAAGCCTGACCTCCCGGAGAGGGGAGAGTCTCTATATCGTTTGGAATTCTTCTAGGAGGAAGAATTGTCCCTTCTCCTCCATTTATTTATTTGTTTATTCATTAATACCAGTGCAGACTCGATATATTTAATTTGTACTCTGGGGTATCCAGAACTATGTTATTTATCTTATTGCTAAATTATTCCAGTTTTTGCCTTTGGGAGCTTTCAGACTGACTCCTATGTCCCTATGACATGCCCCTCCCCCTTTTAACAACTTGAGATAGATTGATCTAGATCAACAGGTAGCTCTAGATAGAGAAGTCCAAATCTAGATATGTAGGTATATTCCAGCAACCCTGAGTTCACACCGAGGTCTCCAACTCTAATGCAGCATCTAGTGTTCATGGTTCATTGGGAAGGAGTCTTTACAAAAGGATGGTAACCTTTCTGCAGTGATGCTAGATCAAACTCAGTTTCTTTCGGGTTACCAGAATTTAGGGGAAACACCAGTTTCTTCTAACCCAGAGCGCATCTCTTTCTGTAATATTCCTCACAGCCCTCTGCTGCTGCATGAAGCTTGCACACCAGCTCCAGTGTGGGGAACCCATGAGAAGATCCCGCCTGGGCTCTGCCCTCAGAGCCAACACCTGGAGGGCAGCCTGGATTTTGATACTGTATTTCCCAAAGGCTAGCACACTGCAGGGCAGGGCTGGGGCAGGGCAGGGCAACCAGAGCTAATTCTGATTTCAGAACTAAAAACCAAACATCAAAAAACCCTATACCCACATAAATTAGAAATCAAAAGAATCCATTTCTTTTATGTAGCTTTCTGTAGTTTGACAGGAGCTTTCATATCCATTACCCCATTTAGGCTTTCTGATTGTCCTATGCGGACAGCGGAGAAATGGTTATTATTCCATATTACAGATGAAGAAACTGAGGAGATGCCTGGAGTGGTTTTTACAGCTCATATGGCCTTTAACTGGCACTTGCCTGTCAATTTAATACTCCAGGTGGCTCTAACTGGAAGAGCCAGCAAAGAGCTGACGAGATGCTCAGTAAGGGGGTCATCCTGGCCACTCAAATGCTCTGGAAACTCCCTCTTAGAGGGGCAGCGATGCTTGCCTCCAATACCTTAAAAGACTAGGTGTGATGGAAACTGAACCCACAGCAGGGGGGTTCTGGGGCCTCAGGCCTGTGCCATAAATCCATGCCCATACATTGCCAGAAATGCCTAGAAAGCCACATAGTGGGAAAATTCCACCTTCTGGAAGCAGATACTAATTTGTGGGATCGTATCTGGAAGAGTGTAGCAAAAACACAGCATCCCAACAGATGTGCTAGGAATGGGTCATGGGTACTGCAATACCACTCCTCTCAGCCTCTGGGGTGGCCTGACACCCAGCCACACTTCAAGTTCCTTTAGCCCATAGTGCCAGCACCAGTGTCACCATTTTCTCCATGTGTAGAAATGCAATGGCCATGGGAATGTTAGGAAAGCCGTGCCCTAAGGAAAGGGTTCTAAGCGGAGAGTGGAAGTTCGGTATTTCTCCTTGAGTCCCTCCCTAAACCACCCTGGAGCTATCACCACCTTGCTGGGCTTGCACGTCACCATCAGAAAGGAGCAAGACCACCTTGCTGCTTCGTGACCTCAAGGAGGTAACATGAGGAGGCCTCTCGGCGCTACTGAACCCTCCGAGAGCAAGTTCTCAGCTCTGGCCTTTCTGGGAATTCCTCAGCCAGGGGAAACTTGGCAGGGCTCTGCCCGCTTCTGTGCTGGTGCCAGGCACTGAAGCACCTCCTACCAGCACCAAGGCCCCTGAGGCCACAGAAAGGCTGAGCAGGAAAGCGGGGAGAATAGGGTCAGCTTAGGGGGCAGGGGCCACAAAGAACTCGGTTTGATGGGATTCACTCAAGAGCGAGGGCATGCTACATGGGAGGAGCTTTCTCTTAGCACCAGGTCTGTGTCTTGAGCTCTGCTGTTTAGCAAGGACAGGCCTTTGACCTGAGGGCAGCCCAGGATCACGAACATGGCTCACAGACAGAAACCAAGAGAACCGCCAAGTTGCTGTCAGAGACCTGACAGCAGGACTCTCCTCCTGGCCCCTCTTGGTTCAGCACTTCTTCCTCCTGTCTCTGCCTGCATCTGCTGAAGTCTCTTAAAAGTCACCCTGGGTCAGACACATGCACCCAGCCCTTGCCAAGTTCTATTTTAATCAGTTACTGGCAGGTCAGACCCAGCTTCTTGCTCAAAAGGAGCTCCAGAAGGAAGGCTGAATCAGTCAGAGCTGGGGAAGCTGTGTTGGACAACCTCTCCACCCCCAAGCCCTCAGAATTAATCTGGAGTTAAATAAAGTGCTTCTGCTTTGGTTCTTGAAGACACAGCCACATTAGAGGCCCCTCTCCCCACCCTCTCTTAACCAGCAGCAGGGTCACCAGTACCAGCCCTCAGCTGGGGAATCATCTCCCTTTTCTCTGGTGATATGGAGGCCGTGTCCATGATGCTGGGCCAGAGAAGACACCAGGCTGTCCCCCCGTAGTCAAAGCATCGCTCAAAGGCCTGGTCCTCACAGGCTTAAGGGCAGGTGGTAAAAACCACTGTCCATGCAGAGAGCCTCTGCGGACAAACATTTGAAGGGGGAAGAGCTCTCAGTTCTACCTCTGACTTGTGGTGACAACTTCCACTCCCTCTGGATGTTGTGGGACCAGGGTAGAAACTGGAGGAAGGTGGTGGCAGTGCATGAGATTGACCCTGAGGCTCTTGTTTCAGAGAAAAAAAGAAAAGAAACATGCCTTGTGAGATGGGGTTGAAACCATGAGCTTTCCCCTTGTCTTGCATGGTGGTAAGTGCTGTGAAAAAGGAATGAGGCAGAGGAAGGGAGAGTAAATAGTGACAAGGGCTAATATCTTAGACAACATGGTCAGGAAAGCTTTTTGATAAGGTGGCATTTGATTAGAAACCTGAAGGAAGCCTAGGAGCAAGACACATGGGTGGCTGGGGGAAGAGCATTCCAGAGAGAGAAGAGCAGGTGCAATGTCCCTGACGCAGGAAGAGCATGGCTGAAGGACACAGGAGTAAAGCCAGAGAAGAGTGAGGGACTCAAGAGAAGTGACCAGGAGATCAAAGAGGTAGTCAGGGCCAGGTTACATAAGGCCTGGGGGCCTTTGTAAAAGGATATGGCCTTTTTCTCAGAGTGGCATGGGAGCCGGTGAGTGTTTCACAAAGAGGACAGGGCATATCTGACTTAGATTTTGAAAGAACCAGAGGGGATACTGTGGGTGGTAACAGGTGTCTGGATTCCGGACATTTTCTGAAGTTAGAGCAATAGGATTTATTGATGGGTTGGAAGTGGAAGGTGGGAGAAAGAGACAGGTCAAGGATGAGGATTCAGATGTCTAGTATTTTGTTCAAATCTGGAAGCATCTTCTCCCCAAGCCCCAAGAGGGGCCTTCAGCACACAGGCTCACTTAAGGCCCCTTAGACTGGCACAGAGCCTGGCCACAGCCCCTGTCCTCCAAGCCTGATTATGGCTTCTTTCCTCTTCAGAGAGAAGCCCCCAGCCTTTCTCCTACAACCTGCCCCAGGACCTCACCTGACACCATCTCACCGCCGTAGCCTTGCTTGACCAGGGAGAAGACCAGCTTCTGCTGGTGGGCACAGTCGATGCATGCTTGCACAGCCTGCTGCAGAACAGCTGATGGCCTCTCGGGCCCGAAGTGTTCAGGGAGCTGCTGTACCTTCCTCCTCTCCAGGTACGGCCCCGCATTGGCTTGCTTGTTGATGTAGAGGCAGACTGTGGAAACAGACCCACAAAGCCCTCAGCACTGAAGAACATCGGGCCAGGGGTGGCTCCCATGTGCATGGGGGATGTCTCAGTCATGTCCCCTCGGTCCTGGCCTTGGGAAAGCTGAAAAGGCCAAAGTGGGACCAATTCTGCCCAACTTAACCAATGAAAGAGGCAACAGAGTAAATCACCTCCAAATGCCAGGGCTTCTCTCCAGGGGAACTCCAGGGTGGGAAGAGACAGACAGGTGTGTCCCCTCTGATGTCCTTAAATCTGAATCACAGACAAGTATGGACAACTGTGGATTGAGTCTATGAATGCTGGGAACATACACATACAAAATCTTCCCTCCTCTTCCCAAGAAGCTATCAAGTTATACATGTTTGTCATTTGTGTGTGTGTGTGTGTTAACCTTGAGTAAATAAAAAAATCAACATGATGCTGATTACTCCAAAGACTACACAGTCAAGGAAATTCTAAAGAGAATTCTATTCACAATCTCAGGAATAGTAAACATTCAAGCTGTCCATTTATGTGAGCCCAACCAAAGGTCCCCACACTTTTAAAATGATATACTCCACTGGTTGGTAGTTACTGACTTGGCACAGTGGAAACGAATCCGACCAGGTACCATGAGGTTGCGGGTTCCATCCCTGGCCTTGCTCAGTGGGTTAAGGATCCGGCATTGCCGTGAGCTGTAGTTTAGGTCGTAGACATGGCTCAGATCCCACATTGCTGTGGCTGTGATGTAGGCCAGCAGCTGCAGCTCCGATTAGACCCCTAGTCTGGGAATCTCCATATGCCACAGGTGTGGCCCTAAAAAAAGCAAAAAAATAAAATAAAATGTGATACACCCTATTGGTAAAAAGTTGGGAGGTACATGCCCCAAAATGTGTTTATTTATTAATAGGTTATACACATTCTCAATTGTATTAATATATTGCATACATTTGAAAAATAACAAAAGCCCATACATTTTTAAAGGATAAGAAGAAATATTAATAGTAGGTGTCATATTTTCTTTGATATTCTAATGGCTTCTCTTATGTCTCCCCCATCCCCCAGGTATGAGCATCTTACCTTGGAGGCCACTAGTGCAGAGGAGTGTTGAACAGGGACTTTAAGAGGAGACTAGTAGGATTTTGGAAGGATTAAACAGCAACAACCAAGTTGAAAAAAATTAGTTTTTAGTGAACACCTACTATATTCTAGGTGCTGTATATACTTTATCTTGTTCGATTCTCAAGATAAGCCTGGGAGATAGATATTTTTATTTCCTTTACTAACGAAAAACCTGAGGGTTAGGTGGCTGCTCAGAAAGTGTAATTAGTGGTGCAACAGGGATTCAAACTCCCGTCTTTCTGATGTCATGGGCTGTGCACTTTTCACTCTAGCAGGCTGCCTTCTCTTCTGCTCAGCCCAGATGATTAAGAAAATCTAATTGATAAGGGATCTTCATGCCAGACAGTACGCTAGGCCCAAGGGAGATAATGTTGCACCAAATCCACACATTCCCTGACTCCAGAGAGCTTAGGGCCCAGCAGCAGAGACAGACCTACTATGAGAATTCCAGAAGTGATGTGGGACCATGGCTGTGAGAAATACTCATGACTTGCTAGGATAGCCTGTCCTGGGGACCTTGGCAGGAAAGTCAGTGAAGACTTTCTGGAGGGAAGTACCTGAACAGAGATACAAGGGAGGAATAGGGTAACCAGAGGAAAGATCATTCCAGATGGAGCGAAGAGGAGCTCCCTGGTGGCTCAACAGGTTAAGGATCCAATGTTGTCACTGCTGTGGCACAGGTTTGATTCCCAGCCCAGGAACTTCCCCATACATGCCTCTGGTGTGACCAAAAAGAAAAAAGATGGAGGAAAGAGAATATGCTACGATCTTCTGGTGGGTTCTAAAGACTGAGAGTAGGGCCTTGTTGGCCATGCTACAAAGTCTGGTCTTTCCCTAACAGCAATAGGAGGACACTGAGGGATTTAAGTGGGATAGGACTGGGGGGTGGTTCATGATTGGGGGGAGTTATGGGTATGTGTGTGCGTGTGTGTGAGTGAGAGAGAGAGAGAGAGAGAGAGAGAGAGAGAAAGAGAGGGAGAGGGAGAGGGAGAGGGAGAGGGAGAGGAAGAGAGACAGAGAGACAGAGAGACAGAAAGATAGGTAGGGAGAGACCACCTGAATGATGCTGGTACTCTTATGATGAAACTGTTCGTTGGTGGATGTCCCATGAGAAAGACCGGGCTGAGTTCTACCCTGACTGGGTTGAAAAGCGCTGGGTGGGACTGAGGAACATTAGGATCCTTAGGAGATCTGGAAGTACAGACACAAGGATAGAAACCCTTCAAAGTGACCGGGCTCAGTATTGGTGCAAAGCAAACCTGGCTCTGAAAAGAAAAAACTGGGATACGTGCCCCAACCATTCTTTCTAATCCCCCACCCACCCACAGCAACCAGATGAACACAAGCTACATTGAAAATCAAGTTTAAATAATCCAGGCTGTGAGACATTTAAACTCCTGTTCTCAGAGAATTTGGTCATCCTATCTGCTGTCCGGCTAACACACTAAGTCCTTCATTTCTGCAACTCAGTGGCAGCTCTCTAGTTCACATAGTAACTTGAGATGGCGGGCAGACCATCACTGCCTTGGAGTTCATTCACCTGACCTACCTGTGAGAGCCTGCGGGGCTGCCAAGCTGGGTATGGTGGCTGCATCCTGAGGGATGGAGCTGAGGTCGGGCTCTGGTGTGCTCCGTGGCGGTGACAGGGCCAAAGGAGTCATGAGAACCCGAGACTTGAGCTGCAAAAGAGAGCCCACGGAATCAATGAAAATTTGGAGATGCTCTCTACGCCTTCCCAGGATCTTTCCTGGGCTTGATTAACCAGTGCTAGTCTTTCATACTTCCATGCCTTTCTATCGTGCAGCTTTAGGGGCTTAACTTCAGATTCAAGTTGATGATGAAGATTCAGGTTTGACTCACACCCCGAGGTCAGCTCTGCACCCTGACCTCACAGTGGAGCCACCCAGGAAGTGATGTCAGGCAGCGGGTATGGGACACACAGAGATGTGAACAGTTGAAGCCTATACTACCCTGGGTGCAGGATGCAGAGTGGGGGACAGTTCCCAGGCTGAGCCCCTGTGTCCCTGAGATTCCTGTGGGCAGGGCTTTCCCAACCTCCACCCAGGGACTGACCCCAAAGCCCTGCTCACTCTGCTGAGCTTTCTGCTCAAAAGATCACTGGATCCTTCTAGAAAAGGGAGCAGGAGCCACTCCTCCAAGGGGCTTCTAAGTGTTTATTTCCTGCAACAAAGACCATCAAAGGCAGCCCGAGGGCAGATGTGAGTGCATTTTCTACTAGTGACAAGTGGCCACCTTGAAGGTTTCTCACTTGAAATCATAAATGAGGAACTGAAATTTGCTGCTATGGAATAAGGTTGAGACGCCTGGGTGATGTGTCAATACCAACAAGTCATCCCCCTTACCAAGGTTAAGAGACAAGTTTCTAATCTCAGCTCTCCACTCAAAAATAATGAGTCAGTCACTTCACCTCTTCACCACTGACCTATGTCTGCACCCTGCTTCAGACCACTTAAGTCAATCTCTTGGACTGGGACACAGGCATTAAAGATATTAAAGATAATCAGATAATTCCAATACACAGTTAAGATGAAGGACCACTGCTCAACACCAGTGCTTTTCAACTTTCAGGTGCAATTAATCACCTGTGGGGGTCTCATTAAATGTAGATTCTGATTCAGGAGGCCTGGGATAGGGTCTGAGATTCTGCATTTCTAATAAGGTCCCAGGCAGTGCTGATGCTGTTGGTCCATGGACTGCATTTTGAGTAGCAAGGGTATATATTCTGTTGTTAATACATATACAGCCCCATTCATATCCTAACTTGTTTCCTGGATTTTTAGATGTAATAATAATAATCACCATGAGAAATAGTATTCGTACTGCTAGTTATCCAACCATTCTACATTCATTCATTCATTCATTCATTCAACAAATATGTATTGAGTGCACACTGAAAGCCAGACACTAGTCTTGCTGCTGGGGATATAATAGTGAATAAAGAAGAGAAACATCTTTGCCCTCATGGAGCTGATTTTCTATTGGGGGAAAACACAATAAACAGAATAAACAAGAAAATGATATGGTATGTCAGACGATAGTAAGAGCTGAGCTGAAAAAAGAGGGAAGGCCATGGAAAGTGCAACTGAGGAGCTGTACTTCAGGTTGACATTTTAAAATTGGACAGTTAAGGCACTTCTTGGGTGATATTGAATAAAAGTTTCAAGGAGGTGAGGGAGCAAGTCATACTAGTGTTTAAGGAAAGAAAATTCCAGTGAATGAGAATATTAAGTGCAAAAGTCCTGAGGCAGGAGGATGTCTAGAGTGTCTGTAAAACTTTAGAGGCAAGAGTGAAGTTACAGAAGTGGTAAAGTCATGCAGCTTGCCAAGTTCTTTGACTTTTGCTCCGAGCTCTTTTGAGCAGAGAAACTACAGAAGCTAAACTGACATCTTAACAATCTTTCTGACGGTTGTGTTGAGAAGAGATGAAATAAATAAAAGTGAGAGGACCTCTAATCTACAGCAGATGAGCAATGACAGTAAATTGGATCAGGGTGATAGTAATGGAGGTGATGAGAAGCAGACAGATTTTGGACAGATTTTGAAGGTGGAGCCAGCAGGACTTTCCAACATGCTGGATGTGGTGTGTGAGAGAAAGAAAGTAGTCAAAGATGACTCCAAGATTTCGGGTCAGGGAGTTAGCAGATGGAGGAGGGAGGAGGTGAGAGTGGACAGAACTAGGGAAGATCAGGGGTTAGTTTTGGATATGTCAAGTTTACGAGCCTAGATCCAAGTACAGATAGCAAGTAGGCAGGTGCATATACTGGAGGGTAGAGTTCTGGGGGAGAGTCTAAAGAGAGATTTAATTTTGGAATCATTAATAGAGTGTTGATATTTAAGGTCATGATGATGGATGACATCACCACAGAATTGAGTGTAGTTGGAGAAGAGAAGGACCCAAGCACTGAGTCCTGCAAGACTCCAATATGAAGAGGTTGGAGAGATGACGAGGAACTAGCAAAAGAAACCAGGAAAGACATCTAGTGGGGTAGAAAGAAAAGTGGGCAAGTATGGCATTGTGGGAGGAAAATGGAGAAAATGTTTTATGGAGGAGAGAATGATTAACCATGTCAAATACCCTGATCAGACAAGGAAGTGGCTGTATAGCAGTTTTTCAACAAGAGAGGTTATGGTGCCGTGGGTGGGATGAGAACCTGGTTGGAATAAGCTCAAGCAATAATGGGGGGAGTTCCCACCATGGCTCAGCAGTAATGAACCCAACTAGTATCCATGAGGATACAGGTTCAATCCCTGGCCTCACTCAGTGGGTTAAGGATTCGCCGTTGCCATGAGCTGTGGTGTAGGTCACAGATGCGGCTCAGATCCCACATCGCTGTGGCTGTGGCGTAGGCTGGAAGCTGTAGCTCCGATTCGACCCCTAGCCTGGGAACTTCCATATGCTATGAGTGTGGCCCTAAAACTCAAAAAAGTAAAAATAACACATGTTAACAAGGAAGTGGAGAAATTTCAATCCTTGTGCACTATATGGTAGGAATGTAAAATGGTGCAGAATGCATAAAATGGTGCATTCTTCAAAAAACAAAATAGAATTACCCAGCATTTCCAATTCTGAGTATATATCTAGAAGAATTAAACCAGTGTCTCTATAAGAGCTATTTGTGTCCACATTCATGTTCAAAGCAATACTATTCACACTAGTCATGGTGGAAGAAACTACAAAATGTCCATCAGGAGATGGATGGATTAAAAAACTGTGGTATATACCTACAAGGAAATCTTATTCAGCCTTAAAAAAGAAAGAAAATTCTGACACATGCTACAATGTGGATGAAACTTCAGGACATTATGCTAAGTGAAATAAGCCAGTCACAAAAAGACAAATACTATCTGATTCCACTTATATGAGGTACCTAGAGTAGTCAAATGCACTGAAACAGAAGGTAGAATGGTGGCTGCCAGGGGCTGGAGGGAGGGGGAAATGGAGAGTAGTTCAATGAGGATAGAGTTTCAGTTTTGCAAGGTGAAGATGTTCAGGAGATTGGATGCACAGCAAAGTGGACATACTTAACGCTACTCAACTGTATACTTAGAAATGGTTAGACTGTCAGTTTTATGCCATATGGTTTTTATTAAAATAAATTATTTGTTTATTTATTTTGCTTTTTAGGGCTGTACCCATGGCATATAGAGGTTCCCAGGCTAGGGGTCTAATCGGAGCTACAGTTGCCGGCCTACACCACAGCCACAGCAATGCTGGATCTGAGCCATATCTGCGATCTGCACCACAGCTCACGGTAACGCCAGATCCTTAACCCACTGAGCAAGGCCAGGCATCAAACTCATGGTTCCTAGTCAGATTCATTTTCGCTGTGCCACGATGGGAACTCCAAAGCTAAATTTTTTAATTTTAAAAAGTCGTTTTTTTTTTTTTTTGGAGTTCCCGTTGTGGCTCAGTGGTTAATGAATCCGACTAGGAACCATGAGGTTGCGGGTTCGATCCCTGGCCTTGCCCAGTGAGCTACGGATCTGGCGTTGCCGTGAGCTGTGGGGTAGGTTGCAGACCTGGCTCGGATCCTGCGTTGCTGTGGCTGTGGCACAGGCCGGCGACTGTAGCTCCGATTAGACCCCTAGCCTGGGAATCTCCATATGCCGCAAGTGCAGCCCTAGAGAAGGAAAAAAGACAAAAAAATAAAAATAAAAAAAATAAAAAGGCTTTTTTGCTTTTGCTTTTGAGATGCGAGAAACACATTCTAAAGCTAATGGTAATAACTCAGTGGAAAGGGAAAAACTGATAACACAGGGAAGTGCATCGAGAACTGTAGGCATCAGGACACTGAGTAGATGAGAGAGGATGAGATTTAGTGAACTGGGGGTTCGGGCTGTGGTCTATGGCTGGGGGAGGGAGCTTATAGAAGGCTCCTTCCGATAGCTTCTTATTTCTCAGTGATGTTGGAAGCTATGAGTAATGGCAGAGTGTGATATATTTAAGGAAACAGGAGGGTGGGAGAAATAGGGGAATGGAGTGTGGCTGCTGAGCAGCATTGTGGGCACAATGGGATATGTAGAAATGAATCAATTCATAGAAATGAATCTCTGAGAATGCATAGCTTGTGATGGAAAGGCTGGTGGTGACAGTCCCCAAGAACTGTGGGCAGTAGGTTCTGGAAGAGCCTTGGCTAAATCCTCCTTTACAGGCTTAAAGCCCTCCAACTCCCAACACACGATAACAAAGCTGATGGTGGAAAGAACAGCATTAGCAAGTCGTCATTTTTCCTCCTACTGTCTTTAAGTACATTAGACAAAGATCCCGTGATCCCTCCTTACAAAAATGATGATGATGACAATGGCAGCTAAGACTTGATAGCCAGACACTATTTACTGTTCACATAAACCTCATGACAACCCTAACATCGAATTCTTGCTCACCAATTTTAATATTTACTAGAGAGGTATCTGCCCTTTGAACCCAGCTTCAAAAGTAATATAATTATAATTGGCTGTTACCTCTGTCCATCATTTCTGCCCAGGTGAAGCAATTAAAGGGATTAGAATAAATCAGCTGGTTGCAGGAAAAACCTTATGTATTCATTCAACCTCTAAAACAACTTCTGGGACTTTTGAACAAAGACAGAATCTCATGCAAATGTGGCTTTTAAAAAAATATCCTTTTGGTAAGAGACTAAATCATCAGGAGGAATATCCTTTGATTTACTTGAGCATTCTGAAATTTCTATCTCATTGCTTAATATAAAGAATCATGACACAATATTGTAAATCAACTATACTTTATTTTAAAAAAGAATCAGAAGTAACCTATCCTAGAAACGGTGATCACCCATGATTTTATAAAGGCCCTAAAACAGATGTGAGCCCACTGGCTAGACACCTTCCTTTGGTGTGATGTGGGGCCCTGTGGCCTCTCCTATGTGTGCCGTGAGGAGCCCCCTGTGTGCCCTGGCCTGTTCAAGCTACTCTCTGGCAGGGCATTTGTTTTTGTCATTGCTGATTTGTCTTAAATTATTTGTTTTGTTTTTTAAATAGATAAAATAAAATAGAACGTTGCTACCTTGATTTCTAATACCATTCTCCAATAAAAGGAACTAGGTATTCTCAAAGAAAAGGCTGATTCTAGGACTAGGTCAGGAAATACACAAGATGAGCTTTGATCATCTTACTGTGCCAGAAAGTAAGAAAGTACTAAATTAAACACACACACACACACACACACACACACACACACACGAGAGGGGTAGGTACACAGGAGTCAATTGAAAAAGCTTTCAATGGCCAAAACCTGGAGCATCATGAGCAACAAATAAAGAATGTAATAAAGGATTATAATTCAGAGTATACAATGAATATCCATGACTCCGTACTCACATAAATGGGTGACTGACTATGCAACTACATGGGGGAGAATAGCCAAATCTTCCATGCATAAAAATTCCATTGGGGAGCATAACTCCTCATTTCTTGAGTGTGGGCCACACGCAGTGATTTCCTTCCAGGGGGAAAAAGTAACTTTACAGTGGACAAACCTGTCAAACATCACCTCAGCCAGGGGATCCAGGTCACCACCTGCAGTGATAAACCATGTCAATAGTGTACCCTCTTGATACAATGTGATGGAAATGGCAGCTTACCTCTGAGATCGTCTTTCCAAAGACCCGTAACCCCAGTCTAATCATGGTATGAACTTCAGACAAACCGCAACTGCAGAACATTTTACAGAATACCTGACCAATACTCCTCAAAACTGCAAATGTCATCAAGAACAAGAAAAGTCTAAGAAATTTTCACAGCCTAGAGAAGCTTAAGGAGACATGATGACTAAATGTGATGAGGTATCCCGGATGGATCCTGGAACAGAGTAGGGAAAAGCTAATGAATACAAATAAAATATGGACATTATTTAACACTAAAGTATTATTATTTGTCCACTAGTTGTGACAAATGTACCTTAGTAATGTAAGATGTTATCAACAGCAGAACTGGGTGTCTGGTATACGAGAAGCCTCTATCTTTGCAATTCTTCTCTAAATCTAAAACTATTCTAAAACATAGTTTACTTTTAAAATAGTAAAAACAGAAACTGGCAAAATAAACTGGGTAAAATGAAAAGGAAGGAGGCAGGAGAGGCCTCTTTCTTGGCAGCATAAGACTGGAAGATTTGCTGCCCAGGATGCGTTGCTCTGACATACAGGAGCTAATCCGTGGCCTTCAAAGCCAACAGCCTATACAGATGCTGGCAAAGTTGGTACCTTTACCTGAAATTCAAAACCTCAGTCAAACGGATGTGGTGACTCTTCATCCAGGGCATGGTTGCCAATGGCTGTGCTTTGCCTGGTTAAAGTATTATGGGGGGATGAAGCAGAAGCGCAGAGGTGGGCCCTGCCAGCTGGAGTCTCCACCAAAGGGGCTGAGGAGCCTGGGATCAGCTCATCTTTCTTTTCCATTCACATGTCCAAAATAAGGGCCTGGAGAGTTTCTTGTTCCCGCTGCCTTCAGGGGGAAGGCCTTCTCTAGGACATTTGCTAGAGAATCACTGCAAAGAGTTGAGGAAGGGATTTGTTTGCAAACTGAGATGTGTGGCCAGGGCACACTAAAAGGACACTAAAGGAGAAGGAGTCAGCTGATGTAAAATTCAAGTATTTTTCTAGAAATATGCAAGTGTGTCAGGAACAGAAGTACTAAATAGTATTTGCTAGCTTGATTGTGAGAGGTTGGTAAATGGAGGAAGGAGAGCGTAAAGATGTGTAGAGCCTTCCTGCACATCAGCAGAGGATGAAGCAACAAAGCAAAATTTAAAAATAAGTTTGGGAGTTCCCGTCGTGGTGCAGTGGAAATGAATCTGGCTAGGAACCATGAGGTTGTGGGTTCTATCCCTGGCCTCACTAAGTGAGTTAAGGATCAGGTATCGCTGTGAGCTGTGGCAGACGCGGCTCAGATCCTGCATTGCTGTGGCTGTGGTGTAGCTCTGATTAGACCCCTAGCCTGGGAACCTCCATATGCCACCAGTGTGGCCCTAAAAAGCAAAATAAAAATAAAATAAATAAAAATAAGTTTGGGGTGGCAGTGGGCACATACAATGGAGCACAGGCTTTTGGATCTGAGTTCCAAGTACAGTTCAGCCACTCAGTAACTCTGTCCTAAGTCTCATCGCTTAGCCTTTCAGAGCCTGCCTTTCCTCATCCACAAGCTAAAAGATAATAACACCTTCTCACAAGGATAGTACAAGAATGAAATGTAAATGTTTTACACAGGGCTAGTGCAAAGTGAGAACTCATTGAGTGTTTATTATCATTATTGCTGCTAGTATTATAATTTTATTGTTAGAAGTTCCAGATTTTCAAATGAGCTCCTGGTTTCTTGTTCAGGTAGCCATGGCAGGGAAGGGAACTCGCCCATCTTTCTCCTAGGACCTATCGATACTTTCTACACTTATCCACTTGAGATCACATCTTCACAAATCTTTCTTGTGCACCTACATTTCCTCATCTGGGAAATGGACACTGAGAACTGACATGATTTCACATTGCCCAACAAGCTGCAGGGGAGTGGTGAGAATACAGGCCTCAGGGAGGACTGGGGATCTAATCCTGGTTCTGCCACCAACTCACATGGTACTCTGAGCAACCCACTCAATGCCTCTGGGCTTTATCTTCCAAAGCCATTAAACTGGGGTAGAGTTGTTCATTTCTAAGTTCTCTTCCAACCCATAATGTTGTGTACCTTGCACTAGACTACTTTTGAAAACATTTGAGAGTTTGAAAGAAAGCCAGTGTCAGTGCCATAGTTTGAATATTGATTAGAAAAAAAAATGTGGCATCCTAAATTTCTTTGGAGTTCTGCTTCTGGGAATATAGAAAACTAGGTTATTTGGATCAACTGAAAACAACTGTTAATGATGAAAAAAAAACATCAGATTAGTAAAAACATGGAGGAGTTAACAACATACAAGGATTAACTGGACCAAAACATAGGTGAAATCTGGACCTTGAAATTGCCATGGATTCCCAGTGATCACCCAAAGGGCTACAACCTCAGGATAAGGTTAAGCCAGTTATAAACTTATCTTGCCCTACCCCACTCACAGCTGACTCTAAGGAAAGTTGCCTTGACACTAGGGGAGGGGTTGTGCAGAATCCCTGAGAAGATATTACCATAAGCCTGTTGGGTGCCCAAGAAAATTTCAGGCTGTGAAGTTAGTTTAAAAATTATCCAAATCGGGCAGTGCTCTCAGGTACCTAGAAAAACAAACACAAATCCTCTCTGGAGAAAATCCTCAAAGAAGTCCCTCAAATAAATTTTCAAAGGCAATGAATAAAATAGCCCAAACGTACAAGGAAGCAAGGAACCAAAGCAAGAATGGGCAATAAAAGCACATAGCAATAAAACCCCAGAAATACTTAAGATATTTAAATTATCAGACTTAGATTATAAAAACAACTATGATACTATGTATAAAGATATACATAGTATGGAATATGAAAATATCTCTGGAGAATATAAAACCATAAAAAATAGCATAGCAAATTTGCACAAGAACCAAATTTAACTTCTATAGATGAAAAATATAACAACTAAAGTTAAAATCAAATGGACAGATTTAACAGCATATAAAACATAGCTAAAGAAAGAATTAGTGAGGAGTTCCTGCTGTGGCGCAGCAGAAACGAATCCGACTAGGAACCATGAGGTTGCAGGTTCGATCCCTGGCCTTGCTCATTGGGTTAACAATCTGGCGTTACCATGAGCTGTGGTGTAGGTTGTAGACATGGCTCAGATCTGGCATTGCTGTGGCTGTGGCATAGGCCAGTGGCTATAGTTTCGATTCGACCCCTAGCCTGGGAACCTCCATATGCCACAGGTGCGGCCCTAAAAATGACAAAAAGACAATAAATAAATAAATAAATAAATAATAAAAGAAAGAATTAGTGAGCCATAATATATGTCAGAAGAAATTAACCAAAAAGTAGCATAGAGACAAATAGATAAAAACTATGGAGGAGAGATTAAAATACACGGTAAATTTGAGAAGTTTTAACCTTAGAATTCAGAGAGAATGGGATAGAGGTCATATTTGAAAAGATAACAGAATTTTTCAGCGATAATAAAAATTCTAATCCAGAGATTCAGGAAACCCAATAAACCCTAAATAAGATGAATAAAAAAGAAATCCACAGGTAGACACAATAGAACAAAATTGTAGAATGCCAAAGACAAAGAAAAAATATTAAAAGTAGCTTAAAAATACAAAACCTTTCAGGGAACTTTCAAATAAGCTAAATGGGTAGCTAAGGTCTTTACAGAAATGGGCCCCCAAAGACAAATGGAATAATGTCTTCTATGTGCTGCAAGGAAATAACTATCAACATAGAATTCTATACCCAGCAAAAATGTTTTTTCCAAAAATAAAGATGAAATAAAGATACCTCCAGACAACAAAAGCTAAGAGGATTTACACTAGAGGAGTTGATTAAAGGGACTTGTAAAAGATGTACTGCAGGCAAATGGAAAGTGATCTCAGGTAGAAGATCTGATGTGCAAAAAAGAATGAAGAACTTTTTTAAAAATGGTAACTAAGAAGATGAATCTGAATGAAAAGGACAATACAAAACAAAAATAATTATTTTAAAGGATTCAAAAGGCAAAAGAATTAAAATGTGTGACAGTAATAATATTCAAGTTGGGGAGATTAAATAGAGTTAAAGTATCCTAAGGTCCTTGTATTGTCTAGGAAGAAACAAAGGTAAGGTTAACTGCAGAAAACTCTAGTATGTAAGCATGCTGCAATTTCTAGAGCAATCAGTAATACAATAGAAAACAGTGCCTAACCTTCAAGGAGTAGAAAAGAAAAAATTATATACTTGAAAATCCAAAAGAAGACATGAAAGACAGGTAAAAGGGACATAGAATGACTGGGACAAATAGAACACACAAAATAAGACACAGATTTAAACCCAAATTTATCAATAATTACTTTAAATATAAATAGACCGGACCCTCTCTCTGTATCCAAATTTCCCATTTTTATATTACTGTGTCCTTATAAAAAGGAGAAATTTGGATACAGAGATAGACACGTAGAGAGGGAAGATAATGTGAAAATCCAGGGAGAATGCTGTCCACAAGCCAAGGAACACCCAAAGTCACCTGAAGCTGGGAGAGACCTGTAATAGGTCCTCACTCACAACCCTCCAAAGGAACCAACCGGACTAACCTTGATCTCAGACTTCTGGCCTGCAGAGTTGTGAGATGATAAATTTCTACTGTTCCATTGACAAATGAATAGACAAAGATGTGATATATATATATATATATATATATATATATATATATATATATACACACAATGAAATACTACTCAGCCATAAAAAGAATGAAATAATGTCATTTGAAACAACATGGATGGATCTGCAGATTATCAAACTATATAAAGTAAGTTAGACTGAGAAAGACAACTACAATATGATTTCACCTTATATGTGGAATTAAAAAAAAAAGATACAAATGAACTTATTTACAAAACAAAAAAACTCACAGACGTAGAAAACAAACTGATGGTTACCAAAGGGGAAAGGGCAGGGAGGGATAAATTAGGAGTTTGTGATTAACAGATACACACTACTATATACAAAATAAACAACAAGAACCTACTGTATAGCACAAGAAACTGGGTTCAATATCCTGTAATAGCCTATGATGGAAAACAATCTGGAAAAAAAAAAATAGATGTGTGTGTGTGAATCACTTTGCTATAGACCTGAAACTAACGTAACATTTTAAATCAACTATACTTCAATAAAAAAAATAAATTCATTCAAAAATTCCTATTGTTTAAGCCACCCAGTTTCTTGTATTTTGTCTACAGCAGCCCTAGGAAACTAATATACCAGATTCTATTTTTTAACATCATGTTTTCCCCTCTCCCCTCCCCCCACCTCTTTTGAGGGCAGCTCTGTCCATGTTCCTGCCCATAAGCTTTCCCTGGGGCACATTCCTCCTTTAGGCTCACAGTCTTCACACAAAACTCCCTCAGGGTTCTGAGGAGATGCTGTGGGGAGTGGAGTTGGGGAAACTGAATACCTCACTGTGTTTAACCTCAGACTTTAGTCTAAAAACTTGCCTGTTGGAAATGCAAATCAGCTCCAACAACAAGAAGTTTGTGGCCAATGACCTAATTCCATTCTGAGGAGTCAGCCTGTGTCTGGGTCTATCCACACCTTTTTCTTCCTTCTCTGGTGAGAGATTAAACACACAAAGTGTGGAGGGACCAGTATCCTCTGGCCTTGAGGTCTGCTTTGGCGACCTGCCCCTCAGTCAAATCTGAGATCCTATGTAAATGATCTTTGCACTAAAACTTCCCTGGGAAAATAAAATTACCCCAATACCGTATACTGCCTGCATCACACTGAAGACAGTAGGGAATGCTCAGAGGTGGCAGAGGAATTGTCCACCTCTCTTGTGCAAAAGGGGATAGGATGAGGATGCTGGAGCTTTCTTCCACCAACTCTGTGTTGGATTTAGATTACCCTCTGGGCCCACAGAGGTAGTGAACTGGTGAAGTGCAGCACAGGGTGTGTGTTGGGGGCAGGCGGCAGTGGTGGTGGTACTACGCTGCCTGGGTGGGGCTGAAAAGAATGAGGACGGTGCGCCATGGGTACCAGGAGACAGGTGGAAGAAAAAAAAGAAAAAGAAAACAGAAACCACCATCATGATAAAGGCAAAAACTAGTGGGTGAAACTTTTAAGAGAAACAGGATATAGCACAGTATCTCCCCCAAATATTTATTAGTTACTGTGGTGGTTTTAATGCATGTCTACAAATTATTTGACACAGCACCCTTCAGGAGGTCAAGCTTGATTTCTCTTTCTTTGAATGTTGGCTGAACCTAGTGATCGTTTTCAATGAAGAGCATATGGAAAGAGAAAAATGGAAACTTCACAGTGGAGAAACCTGATAGGCACAACCTTAACCAAGTGCAGAGGGTTAAAATCAGGAGTGGTAATTTATGTTGATATCATGTACCCTCTGATATAATGCAATGAGAAGTCTTCACCTCTGGAGTTTTCTTCCTAAAAATCTGTGACCTTGACACACGAAAAAAGTGTCAAGGTCATGAAAGACAAAGAAAGGCTGAAAAACTATCACAGATGAGAGGAGACTAAGGAAATACAATTTAGTTCAGTAATGTTCTATCTTGGATTGAATCTTAGAGCAGAAAAAGGACATTAGTGGAACAGTAGAGAAAACTGGGTGAAAGGCATACAGGAAGTCTTTGTACTATCTTTGCATCTCTTCTGTAAATCTAAAATTATTTTAAAATGTTTTAAAATTAAAAAATATCATTGGATAAAGTGGAATTCAGAGATACAGATCCATTCGTGAGAAGTATTTAATGTGATGCTGTCCACTCCACCCTGTGATCCCAATGATCTTTAGTAGAGATCACACATTTCAAGGAATGCTTGCTGTGACTGAGTTTCTTTACAGAAATTGGTGAGGGGGCCAAGTTCTATGCATCAGCAGGCACGGGGTCAGACCTGCAGATGAGGGGGGAGCCATGAGACATGCAGTTACAGGCATCCTGTGTATAGCAGAGCTCAGAGCAGTGGGGGGCTGGAGCAGTTTATACTGGTTCACAAGAGATGATTGTTAAATTTTTAGGAGTACTGCAAGTTGTTTGTTAAACAGTGACTATTAATTATTAAAGTGCAAAAAAATTAAAATAAATAAATATTAAAGTGCATACAGAGAGCATGAATTAAATAAAACACATTAAAAACAAAAGTAATAGGTGCTCAAAAATCATCACTTTCTGATTATTTTCCTGTTGTGTCTGTGTGGAAATATAAATGCAAATGTGTGCTCCTGCACGTCTTTCAACAACTCCGTTTGGGGGGATGTCACATTGGTACCTTGAAATTGGCCATGTTGGGAATATTTATACCTTAGAAAATGGCAAATGCTAGGGCTAGATTTGCTGTTTCGTTGACATACAGACTTAACAGAATGATAGAGAAAATATTAAAAATGCAAATTAATGGAGTTCCCCAGGTGGTGCAGTGGAAATGAATCCTACTAGGAACCATGAGGTTGTGGGTTTGCTCCCTGGCCTTGCTTAGTGGGTTAAGGATCTGGTGTTGCCGTGAGCTGTGGTGTAGGTTGCAGACACGGCTCAGATCCTGCGTTGCTGTGGCTGTGGCTGTGGCTGTGGCTGAGGCCGGCAGCTGTAGCTCCGATTAGACCCCTAGCCTGGGAACCTCCATATGCCGCGGATGTGGCCCTAAAAAGCAAAAACAAACAAACAAAAATGCAAATTAGTTATTTTGTGAGCCACAGGGAATTGGGAACTATATCTAGTCACTTATGATGGAGCATGATAATGTGAGGGAAAAAAAAAATGTATATATGTATGTGTGCCTGGGTTACCTTTCTGTACAGTAGATAACAGAACACTGTAAACCAGCTATAATGGGAAAAATAAAAATCATTATTAAAAAAAAGAAAGTAAATAAAAATGCAAATTAAACTTAAACATGTGTCCTGTCTGTAGCTGTTACACTGTGAATTGCACAAAAAAACTGAAATTTTTTTTCACAAACTATTATCCAATTCAGCAAAGAATTCATCACATTCATGACAAATGAGCGAAGTCCAACAAACAATTTCACTGTTTATGTTTCTTTTACTCCTTAACATAAGCAAAAAATATCAAGTAATAGTCATGTCAGAGTTATACTTAGAAGGCTGGTCGCGAAACATTCACCAGATACCAGTGCCCCAGACCCACTGCTGAGTCTCAGCCCTGACACCTGCTCCAACCCTGGCGAGGGGACAGGGGACCACAGAAGACCCCAGGAGAGACAAGCCCTTCCCTCGATGCTGCACACTGTTCAGCCTCAGGGAATGACCCATTTCTTGTGCCTGTGTAATCATTTCCCCCCACAGGCCACAGGTGGCACTTTATTCCCAACCACCAGCAAGAGAGGACCTTGAAAACAGGCACAGGAAGGGTTAGATACCCATCCTTTCCATGTTATTAGGCTACATTTAACGTTCATAAATATGACTGTAAAGCAATATAAGATCTGGATAATCAAAGACGTATTGAAGCCAGTTCAACAGTTCTAATGAAAACACGTTTCAGAAAGAAGCTTTAAACAAGTTGAAACAAACAAACATAACTTTTCTACTTAAGTTTGAACGTTCTCTTAATTGAGATTTTTATAAACTTGACATTCTTGTTACACAGTGCCAAGAACACATACTTTTGGGGGGAATAAAATGGTGATAGTTAGAAAGTAGGAAAAACATTGTGCTTACCCACAGTCATTAGAAAATTACTTTCTTTATAAAGTGAATTTTCCCATTAACAGAACTGCCTTTAAGTACGAAGCAGAGACCGCTCATTGTGCTCAAATATCCATGCTCCCTTCTTCCTTTATTAATGGAATCCCTGAGTTTTAGCTGTTCATCCAGCACTATATTTTCCTGCCTCCTGTAGAGTTATGTGTGGCCAAGTGACCTGGTTCTGGCCAGTAGGACACAAGTGTAGAGTGTGTGCAACTTTGAGGGTTTTGCCCATAAAGGGGAATGTGCTGCCCTCCACTGCCTCTGTCCCCATTCTGCTGACTGGACTAGAGGGGTGATAAGAACTGGAAGAGCCATTTTAGAACATGAGGCGGAGACTTTGTGTTTAAGATATCAGAGCAACAATGTAGAAGGAGCCTGGGTCCCCAACACAATGGAGTCATTTTATTAGCCCCAGACAGCCTTCCCAGACATTAATATGAGAGAGAATTAGCTTTTATCTTCCTTAAGCCACTGGTATTTGGTTTTGTTATAGCACCTGAATTTATATGCCGAGTGATACGATCACCAACATTTTAGAACATTTTAACCACTTGCTTTTAATATTTCGAGGATGATATTCTTTCTAGAGCATGTTCCATTTTTCTTAGCTCATTAAACAGAGGAGACAGGAAATCATCTACTCTTTTTTTGAATCAGAAAACATAGTTACTATTCTGAACAATAATGTAAAGAGTTTGCTGAGGTATAAATGACTGTTATCTCATTAGCATGTGGCCTCAGGCTGTGGGGCATGGTTAATATATGCCTAATTCTTGTAGTTTTTCTGACTCCTCTCACTATCAAACTATCAAGGATCAAAAAAAAGAAAACACGCATAAAGTGCTTAGGCCCAGAGCCTCAAATGTAGAAGTGCTCAATAAGTGTTACTTACGACTATTATCACTATTAGTATTCATGATGATGATGATGATGATGATGATGATGATGATGTATTGGGGACAAACGGCTGTCTTAAAAACCCAGCACCTTTTTCTTTCTGCTTAAATCAGAAAGATACAGAAGCTAAAAATATCACTATTTGGAGCCATTATACTCGGCTCTGTCTGCAGAATGGAAGCTAGGGTTTGTCCCTGGAGTAGATCCTCCCTTTATCTCTTTTAAAATAACTTGATGGCCTCTTTAGCCATGAAATATAAGGAAAATCTACTTGTTGAGACTACACTGGGAATCTCTGAAATGAGAACCTAAATCAACAGCAGATACTTCAAACTGAGATATAAATGTTTTGTCTGATAATGAAGAAGGCTGGTTTCATGGCAGTCAGAGTGTGGCTCTTCAGAGAAAATACAATGTTAAGAGATATTTACTTCCTTTGACTGGGATGAGAAGTGGGCATTAAGGCCATAAAATGATGCTCTCACAGCAGTGAACATGCTGGGGCTTAGAGACATGGCCACATGGGACCTGGGAGGCAGAACGGCCCATGAACTCTGGAACGCTGACATCCAAATGCCAGTTACACCCTTCTTTTTCTGCCTTTAAGTCATTCATGTCATTCTCAAGACTCAGAGAAGGGGTGAAACGTCACAGCCTCTGTTGGCTGTGCTTGAGTCTTAAAGGCTGAGGCTTGTGCCCATACCTGGACCAGAGAGCCCACATGTGCAGGGGCACAGAGGTTACTGATGGAGTGGCTTGGGACAGCACCAGGCAAGAAGTGACAAATGTCAACCAGCACACCCTGTGGTACAGTCGGCCCAACCAGGCGTCCTCAGGACCACCTGCCAAAGGCTCAACAGTTACCATTTTATTATGATAATATTGTTAGTATAAATATATCATAATAATCTTACTGACAAAATAAAGTTAATATTATTTTATAACATTGATAATATTATTGTATATTTTGTTGTTCTGTATAATTAATGTAATCTCATGTAATTATACTTTCAGTAACCAGATGTTATGTGCAGTCTTCTCCCTGAAAATATCTTCCCCTTCAAATTGAAAGCCATTAAACTACGATAATCAAGTTTGTAAGACATGTGTCTACAATAAAGGTAAATAGACTCTGAGGAAGGGCTTGGAAGCATTCTCATAGTAATAAAATACAAGATCTTTAAGGGTAGACCAAGTAATATCTTGTTTCGCTTGCTCAGGGTTTTTTTTTTTTAACAACTCTGGCTCCCCAACTGAGTCCAAGACAGTTAAAATTGCCAAATGAGTGGCCATTTGGTAAATGGAATGAAACTGTACAGTTTCCTTGCTGGCCCCTCCACAATTAAAACCCCTTTCATTAATGGTAAAATGGGGCTTCGGGGTCTAAGAAATTGTCAAAATAAAATTGGAGAGACTTAATATGTTGCTAATTTTATTTTGCCAAGTAAGGACATTTTTTAAAAGTTACCCAACCCTCACAACATTCAGCACTTAATAAACTTTAACACCAAAATAGTAGGAAGCAGGTATTTCAGGATAAAGGATGATCCTTTAAGTGGAATCATTTTAGCTTTGTGAAGACTTTGAGACATTTTTCGCCTGTCACCATGAGCGAGTCGAAACTTCATGTAGACTGGCACCTGGTTTGGAGCTGTTCTCCTCAAACACAAAGCCTGTGGCTTGGGGAGTGGCTTGCCTGAAACCCCACAATTTTCTCAAATACATGAAAGATGGACTGAAGGCAGAGCTGTGGCCTGTTGTCCCCAGAAGAGAGACCCTGGGAGGCTTGGGGATGAGACCCACCTGCTGTGTGCAGGGCCCCTATGTCAGCTAACTGTCCCCAAAGCTTTCTTCCTGCCCTGAGCTGTC
This sequence comes from Catagonus wagneri, assembly GCA_004024745.2. Classification (NCBI taxonomy): domain Eukaryota; kingdom Metazoa; phylum Chordata; class Mammalia; order Artiodactyla; family Tayassuidae; genus Catagonus; species Catagonus wagneri. The sequence goes on from PVHT020000080.1 coordinate 6,940,451, forward strand.
TCTGAATGTTAGGAGCACTGAAAACTGCCCTTTTTAGGAGACGGGAAAATTGCAAAGTTGGGTTCATTCCACGGAGTGAATTTCCATTTTTCCTGGCCCCAGAAATGCTGTGTCTGTCAGTAATTTTCATTCTTGGGTCACAGCTCCCAGGGGAGCAGGAGAAAGGCCAAATAGGAGAGAGAGGTTTTCAGTGTTCCTTCAGATCCTGGATTTGCTCCCTGGCTCTATAAACAGAAGGGCTGCCCTGATCCAGCCTTCCAGATGCAATTCCCAGACCCCAGCAACTGTGCAGGTAGCTGAGTGGGGAGACCTGCCCTGGGCCAGCCTCAGAGACATAATTCTGAAGCCGGTGTGCCCGTGAGAAAAAGGAAGCTTTCTTTCTCAGAAAAATAACCAGTGACAGAAGACTTTATTTTAAGAGATGGCTGAGTAAAAGCTTCTTTTACTGAAACCAGTGACCCTCAAATAACTTTGAATCACCTTCCCCTCATGTACTGCATCTATTTTCCAGCAGTTGGAAGAACGGTGGAGAACCAAAGGGATAGAGGTTGAATTCATTACCGATTCTTCCGGAAGCTTTGTCTTTCTGCTGACCTGAAATAATTTCCATACATTTTCCTAAATTTATGGGAGTTAATTGCCAATTTGCATTTTGGTTTGAGTATTCAGATCTCAAGATGGAAACATAAGCTCTTTATTTCAAGAAAAATAGATGAAGGAAAACTTCTGAAGCTCATTTTCTAATGCCCGAAAGGCTCATGGAAAACAACTCAACGGTCTTTCTTCTCTAACAGACTCTTTAAAAACATCTTAGAGAAGCTCTCCCTTGGGTTTGCGTTGCTTTATATGATTTCAGTTACATCAGAGAATTTATTCTCCACCCCCTGCCCCAGCCTCACCAAATCAGTAATTCCTGAAAGAGTAATGGGATTTTCATTTTGCCCGATATACTCCTGTAGCCAAGCTTGACATCAGCGTCTTTTGTAAGCAGGAAACTATGAATTAACACCATGAATTTTCATGATGAGTCCTCTTGTTGAGGCTCCATTTGGGAAAACTCTTCATGTCCTTTGACACCAGTTTGCTCACATTATTAATTTAAATGTCTCAGGAACATCATCTGCTTCTACTAAAATTAATGACAAATGAGTTCTAGAAAGCAGCTTCCAGAGCTGCCCTGGTAAGAACAGTCAGGGGAAAGCTCAATGTCTGAAACGCTAATTGAGATGCAAGACTTAATAACGTGTGTTTAGCTGTGACCCTAAAATCTGCTCGCCTTACAACTTTCCCCATCTGGTGTAATTTGCTTTCTCCATTTGTAAAACTGCACACAACAGCGACAGCAGGCATTGTGTGCCATGTTGCAACAATGAAGCCGGGTCCGTCACACGCTTCATTGAGAGAAACTTATTTCTCATCCTGTGTTTACCCAGATTCAGTCTCATCACATTTTGCGTTGGAGTTCTGCCCAAGCACCATGCCCCAGCCCAATCCCAATTTGGAGAAAGGAGATGATGGAGCCGTACCTTGTACCCAGGTTTCCGCCCTCTTTTCTTTGGGATCTTCACTGCTGGCAAAGAACCAGCTGAAGCAGAATAAAGATTATGAACTGCCATCTTCACAGGTGTTGAGTGAAGTGGGGGTCGGCCTCGCTTTCTCCCCGGGATCCTCTGAGACTGCATTTCTGCTGGTGCCAGTCTTACAGAAGGAAGTGACAAATCGCTCACAGGCAGAAGAGGTGCTAAGAATTAGTCCAGACACAAAGCAAAACAAAAACAGAAGTGTTTGTTTGGTTTGCAAGGCAAACATGGATCCAGTTTGGTGATTTTGGCCATACCTACCCCTTATTGGAGGGGAAGACCAAATATGAGAGAGCCAGGCACCAGTAGGAGCTTTTTTAAAGGGCTATTGGGTCCCTGGTACAATTTCAAGGATAGTGAATTTCCATGGGACTCTAGTGAAGTAAGGAAGAGTGACCAGGGGGAGAGGACAATGGATTCCCAGCAACAAGCACAACTGATAGTGTCACTAGCAAGGAGACAACTTTGTGTCTCAGTTTTCTAGTCAGTTCAACTTTGAATTGAAGTAACAGCAGTATTAAATATACACAGCCACCTTTTTTTGGGGGGGGCGGTGCTCACCCACAGCATGTAGAAGTTCCCAGGCCAGGGATCAAACCTGAGCCACAGCAGTAGCAAAGCCAGTCCTTAACCACTAGGCCACCAGGCCACTCTGACACAGCCACTTCCTTGTATTCACTTCTATCCCTTTGGCTGGGTAACAAATTGTTATGAACTTTTTTTTTTCCATAAGAGAAATTTAACAGAATAAAACAATTGTATTAAAGTTGATTATGTCCCTTGATTAAAATATAGACATAGATCTGCATACAGATTCATTCTGACAATGATTCAGAATTGCAAAAAATAAAATGCAAGAACAAGCAACAAGGGAATAGTTAATATATTTACAGAATAAAGCAATTAACTCATCAAAAACCTTTAACAATATTTTTTTACTGTGCTGTTTCTGCACGTAGCCCCTCCCTCCACCTATACACCCCTGAAAGGCCTTTGTAAAACTCCTGCCCACCGACTGTCAGTGGGGAGTCTACCTCTGGACATGAGTCCTTCCCGCCCCCCTTATCCCATGCTGTTGCCGGCCTCTGGAATAAAACTAACTTTCCTTATCAAAAAAGAATATTCTTTTTAATAACATGAGGTTCGGTGAAAAGGCATCACCTAAAGTTCACATAAAAGTTATCTCAACTCTTCAAAAATTTTTGTGATGAAAAGTGGAAGGAATGTGCTAAGATGCTGCCAATGGCAAAGATGGGACTAATTGTTCACCATGTACAAATCCTTTCCCCCACATACGATAATATTCTTAGCAATAAAAAAAACCAGTAATAAGCTTCTCAAGTAGAGTTGGCTAAATCTTACAGCAAGAAGTAAGCTGATCAACCCCAACTAAGAGCATACAGCTGTATCATGAGCTCAAGCATCAGATTTCCTGGAATGTTCAAGAATGTGACAAGTGGGACAGAACTTTAGACTTTAATTCAGGGGTGATGTTAGGTGATAAAATTCATTTCTGAGCATTAATGGCATCCAACAATGGAAATAAGAGGCTCTTGCTCAAAAGGTTACAGAAAGAGTTGGGAAAGATAATGGAAATAATCCCTAAACCCTGCTCTGGGCAGCAGCACTACAGGGACCATATTGCTTTGCTCAGGAAGGAAAATATCAAATAGTGGAAATTCTTTAAAACATGACAGGGGAAAACTACAGTATTATCTATAGCTATAAGGTCACATTGGTACTCTACCAATAATCTTGTTTGTTTTTAGAATTATCAATACCTATGAACAGAATTTTAAAGCATAAATTTATTTACTGGCTATATTGTTAAATATTCCAGATAGATGGACAACCTGTTGAGGATGTCAATTTTCCCTGCTTTTGTCAGTTTAAGAAAAATACAACATCTCATTGATTCTAAGATGCATATTTTTTCACATATTAACATCTCTGAAATCAGGATGGATCCTCTTTTTTTTTTTTTTTTTGCCTTTTTGTCATTTTATGGCCGCGGGTTTATGGCCGCACCCGCTGCATGTGGAGGTTCCCAGACTAGGGGTCTAATCGGAGCTGTGGCCACTGGCCTGTGCCGCAGCCACAGCAACGCAGGATCTGAGCCGCGTCTGCAACCTACACCACAGCTCACGGCAACGCCGGATCGTTAACCCACTGAGCAAGGGCAGGGATCGAACCCGCAACCTCATGGTTCCTAGTCGGATTCGTTAACCACTGCACCACGACGGGAACTCCAGGATGGATCCTAAAGCACTGTGAGTATGTCAGAATTCTACAGGGACCATTTTTTCTTTCTTAGTGGTACATGAAATCATGATGTGTGATATAATTAAAAACATCTTGGATTCAAGGAATTATGAACAATGCAGATAAAGTCATAGCTAAATGAAGAACATCATTCCATTTCTAGACTTAGTGTCTCTATTCCACAGTGCCAGGAAATACCCAAATATTCATTTCAAAAAAGAGGCTTTTAAAATACATTGAAAAACTATAAAAACTTATTCAGTCAGATTTTTGCTATGTGAAACTTTATCTGAGTACCACTTTGAACTACCATGATCTAGTTTCTACTTCCTCATTATTAGTGTATCTTTACAGACGTTGGAAATAGGAATTTTTCCCAGTCTTGCTTTTTTTTGTGTTTCTTTAATGAGGAGGTTAGCAATGCATTCACTAATATCGAGATCCAAAGTCAATAAGAGAAAACCCATAATCAAAGAAGGCATCGAATCCCTTTCCTCTCATAGAAATGGGAGTCCTCTGGAGGGCAGGTTACCTGCACTCCTTCCCTGGTAATTTGGGGTACTCTGCTAACTGAGATACCCTTTCACCAAGCTCCTCTTGTAGAATAGGTTTTGAAGAGTAAACAAAGGGTAACAAACTAATTATCACATTATCCTAAGAAATTGTATCAATCAAAATTATACTAAACTATCCCCAAATTTCTCAATATATCAGAAATAATTTCCTAGGAAAACAGTTGTATTTTATTTATTTATCTGTTTTGGCTATGCCCATAGCATCCCAGCCAGGGACTGAACCTGTGCCACAGCAGCAACCCGAGCCAGAGGAGTGAAACACTGGGCCTTTAACCCACTGAGCCACCAGGGAACTCCAGTTGTCTTTTAAACCGGCTATTTTTTGTTGTTCTACTTCCCTCTCCCTAGTGGGAGGAAAAAACTAGATTTGTGCTACTTTCCATTTCCTTCTATAAAAACATATCCATCTCAGGAGTATGACATATCTTTCTAGATAGCTAAATTTGATCAATGGACTTCAAGCTAATAATGGAGCAACAACGAGGCAGTTTTTGTAGCATACGAAGCGCTGCAGAGGTTGGGGAGATACTTGGAGAGAGGAAGTCCTCTCACAGTCTCCTCGGTTCACCAAAACTAAATGACACATATCTAATCCATCAGTCAGGAAGATGCTGTTTCACAATTCCTTATTACGAGTAAATATAATATTAACACACGAATAAATAAATTTTAAGAAATGAGACAGAAAGTTTGTAAAAACTGGATAGATCATTTTAACCATGGGGGAGTCTCAACATGTCTTCTTGGAAAAATTTTAAAGAGTTGAGGGAAAGCATTTACAAAATGAGTTTTTCAATAACAGATCCACACACTTTGGGAAAGGTGGTGACAAAAAGGCAGGGTTCCCTGAATCTCCCTTTCTAAAACCAAGACATGAACAAAAGAAGGTTTAAAATAGCAAAGACCAATGCTGAAAATAAAGGAAGGTCTCAACTTTGAAATACCGTGGAAACAAAACAGATGGAATTTTTTAGGGAAAACATAGCTATGGTCGATAAACAATCATCATTTTATCAAATGTTTAAAGAAAAGGTCAAAACTGTTAGCAAAGGAAAATACTCAAAGATACATTAAGAAGCTGTCATCAAGCACAAAAAAACAAATAAAAATAACACACTCAAAGGCAAAGGCAAAAAAAAAATCTATTAGCCTTTAGACAGAACAAATAGATTACTTACAATAGGAAAAATAAACAGACTAGCACTCTTTAGCACCATCAGCCAGAAATAATGTAATCACTCTGGTGGCCTTTTCTTTCCCCAGGTGTTTATAGTTGACACACTTCCTCCCATCACAGGGACTTTGCATATATAGTTCCCTTCGCCTCCAGTGCTCATTCTTCCTGCTCTGGCTTATCCTCCCCCCATTCTTCATCAGTTAGCTCTAGGAAGCCCACCCTGAGCTCTCACTAGGGTTTCCTAAGCTTAGAGTTCCTCAGCTGTGACTACTGCATGTAAAGCATCCACAATGGAACTTGGACAAGAGAAGCAGATGCAACTGTGAAGATTATACAACCTGCTATGCCTCTGACCTAGCAGTCATCTTTCTTCTGCCAGCATCTGTGACACCGGGGTGGGCTAACTTGTTTGCTTGCAGAAAATAAAATTTCAGACATTTCTCTGTTCTTCATATACATTTAATAAGAAGTGAAAGGACTAATTTGAAGAAAACAAATAGTTTTTGAAATTCTACTTATGCCCTAAAATAAGACTTGAATAAATTAAAATATTATTCTATCATTTGGAAGATAAGTATCTTTTAAATATAATCTTCACCTAAATTATTCTATAAATTAAGTAAAATCACATTAAAAATCCAAACTGACTTTAAGGAAAGAAGGACTAAACCAAAGGCTAATGTGAGAGACTTGACCTCCTGATTCTTAAAATGTATTGTAAAACCAATAATGCCAGTAGTATGGAACAGAAATAATCAGATCAATGGAAAAGTCAGTCCAGAACTTAAACATATATTAAGTTTACATTTGTTTGAAATTTAGGATCACTTCGTATCCATACAGAAAGATCAACAAATGATTTGTGGACAATTGGCACTTAGAAATCCATAAAATTTTAACTCTATTTCAGCAAAATAAATCCTAGAGATATCTAAGACTAAAATATAAAAAAATAAAAGAAATATTAAGAGGTGCTGAAGACAATATAGGTCATTTTTATACTCTTGGGATGAGGATGAAATATCTAAGAATAATGGAAAACTCAGGAAGTGAACTTGCAAAGACTGATAGACATGACCACAAATGCTTTCATATAGCAAAAGTAAAATCATGAAGGAAAATAAATGACAATGTGAGGAAACTATTGGCTACATATGGAACCAAAAAAAGGTTAATAATACAAAAACTCCTTCAAATCATTAAAATAAAAATGAACACTCCAGTAGAAAAATGGGCAAAAGGAGTTGCTCTGTGGCTCAGCAGATTAAGGATCTGGCATTGTCACTGCTACAAGCTCAGATAGGGTCGCTGCTGTGGCATGTGTGTGATCCCTGGCCTGGGAATTTCCACATGCCACAGGCACGGCCAAAAAAAAGAAAACCGGGCAAAAGACACAATTCACAGAAGGTGGGGGTGGGGTGTTGGAGAAGGAAAAAAGAAAGAAAGGGAAAAGGAAGGGAGAGAAGGAGGGAGAGAGAGAAAGGAAAGGGGGAAAGGAGGAAGAAAGAGAAGGAAATAAATGATCAATTATTATGAGAAAATGTTCTAAACTTCACTGGTAACCTCTCAAAAAGTAAACTGAGGTATCATTTGTCACTTATCAGACTGATAAATGTGAATAGCCCGACAATGCTCCATGTTGGTGAGGGGATAAAGGAAATTCTCATTTACTATTGGCAGGAGTGAAAACTGCCTAATTTTTCTGGCAATCTGAAAATCACTTACAAACTTTACACTGACACACTTCTTAATCCAGCTATGTCACTCCTAAAGCCTTATCCTAGGAAGATAATCTGAGAACAGTTATTTATATGGCCAGAGATATTCTTCTCACATTGTTCACAACAGTGAAATACTGAAAGCAATCAAAATATATCTCAAAACACCCTTAGTTTGATAAATTATTTCACATCCATAAAGTGGAATGCTTTGTAATTTCTGTGTATACATAAGCGTACATACATGTATATATAAAGATTGCAAAATGGCATTTATAGTATGATTTTATTCATATCTTCTTTTTTATAGATATAGATAAATCTGCATTGTTTAGGCATAGAAAGAGGTCTGGGAAAGGTAATCATCAAAAAGGTTGATGGTAGGAGTTCCTGTTGTGGCTCAGTGGTTAGCAAATCCGACTAGGAACCATGAGGTTGCAGGTTCGATCCCTGGCATCGCCAAGTGGGTTAAAGATCCGGCATTGCCGTGAGCTGTGGTGTAGGTTGCAGATGCAGCTTGGATCCCGCGTTGCTGTAGCTGTGGAAAAGGCCGGCGGCTACAGCTCCTGTTAGACACCTAGCCTGGGAACCTCCATATGCCGCGAGTGCAGCCCTAGAAAAGGCAAAAAGAAAAAAAAATGGTTGATGGTAGTTGTCTCAGGTCAGAAGAATATTGAAAGATGTTTTTGCTTTCTTCCTTGTACCATTTTGCATTGTTTGGATTTTTTAAACCATAGGTAGAAAAACAGTATAAAGGGAAAGATAAACTAGTGAATAATTCTCATTCTCTGGAGGTTTCCACTGGAAATGTGTGCTTCTTAGATGGCCTTTTGTTTTCTTATTCTCTAATGGTTTTGGCTCCTAAGCCACAGAATTTTACTGGCCATTGCTTTAACTTCTCAAATAAATTGTAATAACAGAGAAGGTTGTCCAGAGCTAAGAAGAATGCCCATAAACAGGTGGACAGGGTTCCTTTGCTGGGTCCCTGAGAAAACCAGTTCACCGTCCTTACCTTCCTTGATGGACCTCCCACTGAGGGGCAAGTTGGCAGCTGGGTTACTGCCCCCTAAAGATTTCTACCCATCTCCAAAGACCTCAAATGCTGTTCAATGACATCCTAGGCATGGACACATAATCTGATACAGCCAGCTACATAAAAAAATTGAGAACTGTTAAAATCCCCACATATATGTGATACTTCTCAATTTCGCTGCTTTCAGTCACGGACCTCGGTGAATACAGACTGCCTCAGTTCACTTCAGAGTTGGAAGTCATCTTGAAGCAAAGAACTTCAGTAAACATTAAAAGATTCTGTCCCTAGAACAACCTAACATTCAAGTCTCTAAATCTCCAAGTTATAATGTTTAAGTGGTTGTCAAATCCTGACAACATATTAAATCAAGTGATTTGCTGCTGGTTTCCTAAGTCTCCCTCTTCTTATCAAAACAAGTCTTGGCTAGAAATGCTACAGCCGAAACAAAGAGAAACTAGGATCTGGTCTATGAATTTGGGGAGGGCAATTTACTCATTAGTCTGACAAATATAATATACATAAATCAAGGTCCCCGATAACGGTGCATTATCAGAATAAAGAACAAGGAATTACCAAATTCAAAGCATACACCAATCCCAAGGGCCACTGAGTCACCTAATTCAATCCTGAGGCATGTATTCATGTATCCATTCATTCATTCACTCTTTCACGTATTAATTCATCCAGAAAATATCTGTGGAATATGCAGGGAGTGTTGAGTATTGTGCATAGGCACTTGGATTGCAGATGAGAATAAACAGACACATCTCCTACCATATTCACTATGGAGAGGCAGACAAGTAGGAGGCAATAACATTTTATGAGGTAAATTGTATAATAAATGTTTCTAATGAAATGCTATGAGAACACCACAGAGGAAAGATATCAGTTCTTTAAACAGGGTTGAAAAGAGTGGAGGCAGGAGAAGCACAAAAAGGTGACATCAGAGCTAGGAGGTTCCTAGACAGAGCAAGCTAAACGCACAGAGCTGGCAATAGAGCAGGTACGTGCAAGGATAATTGTGGTGCATGGAGAAGGGGTGGGCCAGCCAGACTAGAAGCAGAATCAACGAGTTTCTATTGTTTCTAAAAGCACTGAGAAGAGGTAGTTATAAGGATCTCTAGCCTGCAACTGGACTTGAGGTTTGTTTTTTTTTTTTGCTTCTATTAAATGCGTGGGATGGGTTTCTGACTTTGGTGTCATGCTCTTTCTCACTGTCATTTTTTTTTTAATTTTTTATTTTTTGTCTCACTGTCATTTTAAAAGCATTTTCTCTCATTCTGGAGCACCATGTTGGTTGGATTCACTGTGATCCGGAGTCTCTGGTGTCATTCTTTTGCTAGCAGCCTCGTATGCACCTTAATACCCACAGCTCCCCAGGCTGCTTAGGTCTGTATGGGAGGTAGTTTCCAGCAATTAAAATGTGCCTTGCCATCTAAAATTCAACCACTCTAGAAAGTGGCCCAAGCCCTCCTGCTTTGGAGACCCTCTTTTCTCCATGCACTGATCTCTGTCTTCTCTCAACTCCTTTACTACCTATTGCCTGCACCCCCAGTTTCAGCAGGCACTGATTAAATGATGGCTCATATAGTTGTCTCATTGTTTCATGCACACAAATGACTTCTGCACATTCCTAGAGTCCAGGGGCCATGTTTCTTTCATCTGTCACTCTGCTCTTCACAGCACTTGGCTCAATGTTGCCCCCACAGAGTGCACCTGGCACCTGTGTCAATACCATTCCCCATGGAGTCTGCCATTTCACCTAGGCTAACAGCCCACAGCTGGGGTCATAACTGTGTGTGTTCATATGTTTTAATTTTGGATAGAAATATATCAACATAACAGAACACTTTGATGGTCAATGAAAGCTTCCTATTATAAGAAGAGGTACCTGTTAAATGGAGAAAAGGAATTCCCTTAATACGTATTTTCCCCCAGTTCTGACACACACACACACACACACACACACACACACACAAATAGGCCAGCACAAGTCAAAGCCGATACTCATGTGGGAATCACTCCTAACACTCACATTCTGCTCTCTGATACTATTCTCCACTTGCAATAAAACCAAAACTCCTTAGAGACAACTGATTCTGTATCATGGGGACAGAGAAAAGTCAGGATTAGCTTGGAATATCTTATTATCAGACAAGGATGACTTTAAGAATATCATGGATGGTGCTAAGAGGAAAAAGAAGCAAGTTGTAACAAGTTATGAATCAACAACAACAGTAATAACGATGGTATTATAGTGAATTGAAATAATTGTTTGTGAAAGGCTATGAATTTTTTATGATACTCGGAAGACTAAGCTAAGGTGCACCACACTCCTATCATAATTGTTTTAATACATTAGAAGGGAGAATAGAATAAAATATAATTTATTTTTGTTGATTTTAATAAGTACGAGAGGGTTTATCTACAGGTATTTTGTTCCATTAATCTCATACTTGTCTTTGCATGTCTAAATACACATGAGGGAGTACAAAGAAATTAAAAATAAGCCAACAGGTTCTGGAAAAAGTAGGAATTGACCCAGGAACAAAAAGGACTGGTTAGCCCCAATTGTCCCACATTATAACCACACAGAAAGTGGGTTCAACAGACTGTTTAAAGGTGGCGAATCAGTTCCAAAGCTGTTTTCCAAGGATGCTGTGACAGCTGGATGCTGGCTAGGTTTGCCCAGTGGGAAGCCCAGTCTGAGTCTGGAGGGTGGAGGCTGGCCTGGGTGAAGCCAAGGGATCTATCACCCCCTGTCTTGGCTTTACAAGGTCTCTGCAGCAACTGCGTCTCCTCTGAGGTTCCAGATCCTACCAAACAGGCCCACAGGGTCCCACGCTCCGCTGGCTGGCCAGGCCCTGCCATCTGCAGCACCACCTCCTCCCTCCGCCCCCCTAGACTTTGGAAGTTGCAACTGCAGGCACTGGGGCTAATAGTCCATCCTCCTGCGTTGGCTCTTTCACCACTGTGCCACCGCTTCCCTGCATCACACACACAGCACCTTACACGCTAAGGAGATTTTCTGGTTATACCCTAATAGACAGACATGGAAAAGTATTGTCTCTGTCTACCCTTTAGGCAGATCAGTTAATGACCAGGCAGAACTTTCTAAGAAAGCCTCCTTTGGGAATTTCCCATCTTTCTTGCTATCTCAAAGGATGGCATGTGTCTGTCCGTGGCCACACCGAGAGCTCTGCATATATGCCAGCCCATGAGCTGTAAGCAGAAGCCTGGAGGAGGGAGGAGATAGAATGCTTTCTGCCATTTCTGAAGCCAGCAGAATCATGGAGAAAAATAGGAGCAAATGATCTTCAAGATAAATGTGTAAATTTACATAGCAGCATAGACAGCATGTACTCAAGTGGTAATTGAGGAAGGTACACTACAAATATACACACTCATACATATATACACTTACATATCCATAAAATATCTTAGGAAGTGTTTAAAAATGGTAGCAGTCTTCTCATGGAGGTTGACGATAGGGGACTGGAACTGCTCTCCGCATACTGTTTTCTACCTTTTGGGTCTACTAAAAAAAATAGAAGCAAACAAATAAATGTGTTCAATCTATAATCTCTTACTCTAGAAAAGAATGAGTGAATGTCTCTGCCATCTGTAGCCTGATCAGACAGAGCCACCTGCACTAATATGTGGCGGGGAGGGGGGGCGGGTAGGATGGGCCATGTGCTCTGAATCCTGCAAGGACCACAAGTCACAAGCCAATATGTGGAAGCAACACTCATCAGGCCCCCTGGTTGTGTGTATTTGCATTGACTAGGACGCCTAATAATGCTAGTGACTTTACTGACTGAATTAGCATTCATAGTATTAGGTGCTAGTAGAAATGACCCCAGATTTGGGGAACTAGCATATAAGTCCTGGCACTGCTACTTAGAGGCAGAGAGATAGAGACCAGTCACTTAACCTCTCTGGGCCTCCACCTGCTCATCTGTGCAGGTTTAGGTCTCTAAACTCCTCAAAGAGCAAAGCTGACAGATTCTGCTAGTAGGAAGACAACAAGCCCGTGTTCGAGCCAGACAGTTTTTCACTTTACTTAGAAGTACCAGCAAGAAAAGCGTCAAAGCTCTGTGTCCTCTGTCTTACAGGACAACACAGAAACAAAAGGGGCCCGACGCCAGCACTCTCTTGCCGAGGAGCCTTCACGCTGCAGGGAGCAGTTTATAGGCTGGTATCCTCGGGGAGAGCCAGGCGAAGGTATTACAGCTCCTCAGCCCAGGAGGGAACGGGAGACTGTCTCACAACAGCCTGGGCCTGGTAGCAGCTCCTCAAAGGCCTCTCATGTGCTCATGGTCCGGGAGGATCACAGGGCTTCTGCCAAGACTCACATCAGCTCAGTGGAGCCTTGCCTGGTGGCCTGCATTGAGATGTGCTGAATCTGTGGGGTGCCACGACTGAGCCAGTCCCCATACTCCCCTCCTGCCTTTGAGAAGTCAACCACTTAGGAGGGAGAAGGGATGCTGGTACATGAAATGGCAGGAGGACAGTTCTGAGTAACTTGTATCCTGAAGATGAGAACCAAAGAGACCAGGACACTCCGAGAGAAGAGGTCTGTGGGGCTGAGATTCTTGGGAGCCAGAACAACCAAAGGGAAGTCAGAGCTTGGGGCCTGGCAGCTCTTCCACAGGTCCTTGCAGCCTGGCACTCCCGGAGGGGTCCTGGGCGCCCTCCCCTTTGCTGCTGACCCAAGAGGACATCTAAGCAAAAGGGTCCTCCGCTGTAGCCCCTGGAGTTTTCCCCCATCACCTGCTCCTAGCTCATTCCACGCAGCTTTCATGAGCTTGAACATAATGGTAAAACAGACCTGCTCCCAGTCTGACTGAAGGGTAAAAGGAGAATTCAAGGTGAGTGAGTGAATCACAACAGGTCTCCTCAGAAGCTGCTAGGGAGGCGCCCTCGCTCACCGGTTTCTCTAAGGCCAGAGTCCAAGTGCTATTACTTGACCTTTGCTCAGCTTTTCAAAAAAGATATCTATCCTCTCTCCAAAAGCCAACAGCTTCTGCCTAAAATCTGAGGCCTTTCCCCTTGGCTGGAAGAAAGGAATCACCTTCAAAGACCTGAGTTCCTCTGAGCAGTGGCTTTCCAGAGGCTCCTTCCCCACAGCTCTGCCCGGATAGAATGACTCTGTTCTGTATTCTCCACTGTGGCTGTGACTGAACCAGTTCAGTCACCACAGCGCCTCCGACGTGTCATTCCGTTTATTTGTACCCTTGTCTGTCTCTCCCGATGTTTGAGCTCCTAGACGAAACTCAGCATACACTGATCAACAAATCCCATCTAATTCAGCACCTGGCACACCTTAGGGACTTAACAAATATTCATTGAATACATGAGTGAATGATCGCAACCTCGCGCCTCTGCCGGGACTCCCTCCCCTCCCCAGCACTGAGGCTGCAAGATCTAGCTCAGGGCACTTGCCACCTCCAGGATCAGAACTGCATCCCACAACAGCTGCTCTCCTACAATAAGGCCACCTCAGCAAGTCCCAGTGCACCACATGCTGCCAAGATGGGCCTTCGCCTGCTTCGCCTCTATTCATTTTCGTGATTCTGTAAGATAAGCATTACTGTTCTTGGATTTAGAGATGCCGAGCTGTGGCCCCGAGGGGTTGCATGAGATCACCTAGTAGTGGGCAGACCTCAGATTCCACCCCAGGGGCCCTCTGCACAAGTCCTGAGAGCTGCGTCCCAGGGTCAGCCCTGGCTAGCATGCCAACAGCTGGCAATGGAGCTGGTTGGGGCACAGGAGGGAAACCTGACACTTCAAGGCACATCTCCACAGCTCTCTAGGACGCAAAGAGGTGGCGCTGACACGAAGGGAAAGCTTAGGTGGTACAAGGAAGCTCAACGAACTCTACCGGACGGATACATGAGCACCCTTATTTGACCAGTGCCTGCGACATACGGACTGATTCAAATATTTTCCAAAGGACTGTTAAAGAGTAGCTGCATGCAGCAGCAAGGCAGCATGTGCTGGAAGATGCTGCCTCTGCTGTGAGGTGGAGCCAGTGATTTTCTGTCACTGGTCTCTGAACTCAGTTTACAGTGGAGGGAAAGTCAATTTTTAGGGCAGCTACCAGTATTTCTTCTCTCGCAAACCACAAGTTCCTGTTTTGTTCTCTATTTATACTTTACATTTAGTTTTGAGAAAGCACTGGTGGTTTGGTGTTTTGGTTGTTTCTAGATCACTCTTTATCAACAAAGCAAACTTTCTTTTCAAGACAATTCTTTGTAATATAAGCCAGCTGTAAACCTAAATTCCTTTCGATTGCTAGGAAAATTTCTTAAAGCTTTAACAATAAATCAATGAGATTCAAATGAGACTAAACACAATTTTCTAAATCAATGCCACACAGAATGGGAATCCATTCAGCAGTCACAATCCTGGGGATGGTGAATTCCTCAAGGATTTCACACGGGGTTGTTTTAGACAGCGTCCTTTTCAAAACAAGCATTTTAACACAAATTTCAAGGCAACTAGTCATTCAGACTGTGGTATAGAAATGTATAACTATGATATCTGCACTATGATACTCTTTGCAGAACACTGAATTCTCCAAGACATCCTATCCTGTTAGCGGCCTGCAATGAGACTTAGCAACTCAGTGTTTGCCCTCAATGAACTCACTGTCTAAGAAAGATACACACCTTGGCCCCACAGAGACAGCATACAGCCATCAGCAGAAAACAAATAGGACAACGACCCAGGAGCCAATACCCTCACCTCTTGTGCAAATCAAGGAGAGATGTGGTTTAGAGGTGAAAGGCAACAGCAAGTGCATGTTAATCTTGAAACTGATTTTGGTCCCCTGTGTTTGGTGGTAGAAAGCTTTGCATCCTTAATAGACAAGGACCGTGTTTCTGTGACAAGGGGCCAGCAGGAGAAGCCAGCGGTCAGGGGTCAGTGAGCAAGGATTTAGGAGAGCCAGCTTGAAGCAGGAAGCAAGTAGAAGAGAAGTAGAATTCTTGGGTGTCAGGGTCCTGACCTGTCAAACAGACACATCAGTACTTGCCAGCATCACATCAGCAGGCTGACTGGAGAATCTGACAAGAAACTGACCACAAGAGCCTACGCTAATCTGTAAAGCCATGTGTGATATAAATTCCTGCTGTTCCCAGACAAATAATTCTTTTCTTTTGTTCCTCTGCAAAGAACAGAGTTGACTGGAACTGCGTTTCCCAACTAACTTGTTTTCAGGGCCCCCAAAGACCACACATAACAAAATCATGCTAAAGAAATACACCCAAATGCATCCAGAGAGCCCTATGCTCCTCGTGTCCTCCTGCCGAGCATCACATTAATCCTGCTTCCCTGCTAGATTATACCCATCTCATGGGAGTGAAGCTGCCACAGACCCCCTGGCATCAGAAAGCCGTGAGGCTGGAGGAAGGTGGGGCCCTTGGTGCCTGGCACTGTCGCAATCCATCATCCGTCCTGCACACTGATTCACTCTTCCCTTATTTCACAAAGAAGAATCCCAGGGACTTTAAATAGGGCTGCAAACTATCACCAAGTCTGGAATAGCACAAGTGAAGGGAAAGAGGGCCTGCAACAAAGAGTACAGGGAAACTTTCCCCAGTGGTTTTTTGTTTGTTTGTTTCCCTAACTTAAAGGAAGGAAGACAAAGTGGAGTCCTAATTTGCCTCTGGTCACCAAGGGTCGCCAAGGCTACTCAGCTGTTCTGTTAAGTGCGGTTGCAGCACCATCCTGCCAGGGACACGGGGCCTGGTGACTACTTCTTGGCCAGTGTTCCCCAATGGCCACGCTTACACAGCCTGGTGGTACTACAAAACCACTGCAGGAAAAGCAATTTCTTGGCCCTCAAAAGGGAAGTACGGGTCAGAAATAGGCTCTTCTCCCTTTATTCATCCCTTCAACGATTCAACAAATATTTTCTAGGCACCTACTGTGTGCCAGGCCCTGTGTGTGCAGAGCCCACTGGGGACATGAGGGTGAATTCAGAATGATCCCTTCCCCAGAGACTCTCAGGAGGAGAGGAGGAAAGCAGAGCACCTATGGGTCATCATGTCTCCCAGCCCACCCCTACCACACACACATATGCACACACACACACACGCCTCCTTCCGGGGGTGGGGGTCCCACTGGCCTGCTGTGATGTGCAGATCACAGGCCAGTTCTCAGTCTTAATCTCCAAGGATGACTCTTAGCCTAGTGACACTCGCACTGGAGAAGGGGAAGCAATCACAACATACACTCAGACCAGATAAAGAGGGGTGGCTGTTCACCACAAATGCAGAGCCTTTGTAGACCAGGCCTGCCAGCCCAGGACACAACAGCCAAGTTTAGGTTCAGGTCTCCCCAGGGCAACTCCATTTCCTTTGGGACACCCCACCCACGGAGCTTGGGATTCCCAGTTCCTCCAGTCCTTGTCAGCTCCTTCCCTCACACCTGTGCTTCCCATGCTGCAGGCAGTGTCCCTGGAAAACACAGTTACGCACAGGGCCCAGCTGACAGACCAACAAGGCAACGAACAGTGGATGAATAACTAAATCAAAGAAAGAAGCATATATATGTGCACATATTATTTTGTTAAATTATCACTGCTAGACTTTAAGGTGAGTATTACTGTGTATCCCCATTACACAGATAACAGCTCAGAGAGACTCTGTGTCTTGTGCCACCTATAACCTTGTTCCATTAGTACCTGGTCAACGAGAGGTTAGCCACTGAGACCCAAGGACTGTCATCTCCCACAGCTTCTATTTCTGGCTGGAAGTACAGTGGGAGTTGTTGCATTTTCAACGATATGAGCAAAAAGTCTGGAAGCCTCGCACATAACCTAAGAGAAGTCAAGGATGTTATTACCGCTGTATCCAGGCTGGGTAAAGCTTATGTGACCTCCGGGGGCTCTGCATTCAGTGACTCCTCTGCAAATATGATTTGATTGACTCATAAAAAGAAAGGGAGGGAAGGGAGCCTACAATGACACAGCTGTGGCCTTCTGCTGCTTGGCTGCAAAAGAAAAGGTCAAAAAAAGGAAAAAATAACGACTCTTTTTCATCTTGGCCCCTCTGCAGTGGGTTAGCAGTCAGCACACAGGGGATTCCTGGGTAATTTTCCAGATCTCCTCCCCTTCTCAGAGGTCTCCTGAAACCGTGTGGCAGCAGTTAAATCAATTCTTAATTAGCTTTCAAAGTGTACTTTTTTGAAAATCCATACCTCTGTGAATATTTATTGAACACTTACCACTTACTAGGTGCAAGGCACGTGTGCCAGGCCCTGGAGATACAAAGGGACATGGGGATAAGCATGTAAACAGAAAGTTCCTGCAGTGCCAGGCATGCCTGACCTGGGACAAACGTCGTAAGGATGGACAAACTTACTGCAGGAGGTAGCAGAAAAGTCTTAGCAGAGGTCAAAGCACAGAAGGAGCTGAGAGTGACAAAAAAGCATCAAGAATATAGGGAGGCACCACTGGGGTAATTTTTATTTTTCAGAGCAAGAAGAACAAAGATGGAAGTAGCCTGTTGCTTAAAGCAGACTGGAGACTTCACAAGTGACGGTGAGATGCCAGAATGGCTCAGGGACTGTTTGTTTTGGTTCAGTACAGAAAGGGGAAGGACCTCAAACTGGAGGCGAAGCAGGACACAGTGTAAGAGAGAGGGCTGCCTGGGGTGTGGGGCGCAGAAGTGTAGATAACTCTTCTTCACCTCAATGAGCTCAGTCTCTCCGGGCTCAGACAAACCCTCCCTCAGAGCCCCAGGAGTTTACACACAGGTCCTCAGACAGAGCTGCTGAGAATTTCTGAGAAATCAGGGAAAGGAGTGAGGTACCAGAAGAGCAGAGGTGTATATTTTATCCCAATTTTCAAAACAGGTTGGATTCTAGATATGAATAATCCATTACAGAACTGGCTGTTAAACACACTGGTAAGCTCTTATAAAAAGAATGTGGTCATCCACTAATACTGGAACAATGACTTGCTAAGAGCCAATTCCCTTAAAGTTTAAGGGTTAACCTAACTAGATTTACTAGTGGCATGAGGGGGCTGGAGAGATAGGAGAAATCAGGTGGGAAATCAGGAAGGACACAACCATGGGCTGTCTTGATTACCGCCAAGTATTTGACAAAATTTCCCAAGATCGTGTCATGGATCAGATAGTAAATATGAGTAGAAGAATAGTACTTTTGGGCTAGGATCATAACTAATGAGCCACCACCCAGGTTCCCAGTTACATAATAATGACAGCACCAGCCTGCAGGCTGTCTCTAGTGGCATGCCACAGATCTCTAGTTTTAGTTATATCCTACCTCATGACATGGATGAAGATTTGAAAGCCTGTCTATCAAATAAAAGCAGATGACACCAGTCTGGGAGGGACAGCTAATGCTACAAATTACAGAGTTAAGAGTCAATTTTTTTTTAGCCAAGTAGACCGAATCACATGAATTTTTTTTTTTTTTTTTTGTCTTTTTGCCTTTATGTAGAGCCGCACCCATGGCATGTGGAGATTCCCAGGCTAGGGGTCTAACAGGAGCTGTAGCTGCCAGCCTTTGCCACAGCCACAGCAACGCAGGATCCGAGCCGCGTCTGCAACCTACACCACAGCTCATGGCAACACCAGATCCTTAACCCACTGAGCAAGGCCAGGGATTGAACCCTCAACTTCATGGTTCTTAGTCGGATTTGTTAACCACTGAGCCACGAAGGGAACTCCAATCACATGAAAATTTTAAAGATAAAATATTTAAAATCCTCATTCACAGATGTGCAGGAGAGATTTGACAGGAAAGGCTTCCTATGTGAAAAAAGATCTAGGAATTTTAGTTAAGAGCAAGCCTTATTGAGCTCGTGGTGTGGGCTGTTTTATCAAAAAGCTCACAAGATTTAGATTACATATAGCATCCAGATCAAGGGAAACAACCTCATTGTTGGAAGAACATCTAGAGTCTTACCTTATTTCTGGGGGCAAAAATTAAGGTAAATATTAAATCCAAAAGGAGGGGAGAACCGCATATGGAAACTTTCCTCTGTGCAACAGTTGAAATAACTGAGCTTGGAGAAGAGATTGATTATTCCACGTAGCACAACAAGGTAGAACCAGAACCAGAACCAGCCTCCAAAATGCCCCCCAACGAGCCCCATCTCCACTCACACTGTTTCGAGAGTTTAAGTTTTAAGGAAAAGATTGATTGTTCAGAATTCTTCATAATCTAAGCCCCAGGCAAACTCAAAAGTGGCAAAGCAGCAGTTAATATGCTTCCTTACATCAGCAGCAAGAAGAACTCAGGGAAATGCCATGTATTACCCTCAGTGAGTATTTATTTTACAGGACAGGAAGCCCTTGCACGTGTGTAAAAGATGACCAATAACTGGGAATCATATCGGACCAAAAAAAAAAATACTGAACACACGCTGAAAAGGACAAAACATTAGGTTTCCCCTCACTGTTTCTGGGTGAGTCTCTTTCTCTCTGTGAATCTATGGACTCACATTCTTTCTGCTTTCATCTTTTCTGTCACTTCTTTATTAGATGAGTTGCACCACTCCATCTGGGGCAAATCCTAAATTCTAAGAAACCCAGTTAAGCAAGGATATTAGAGCCTATTAAAATAAGAAAGATGTCGGTATAGGAAAATAAAAATATTTTATCCATTCCAAACATCAGTCTGTTTTACTCTGGTCTTATAATCAGTCTCTTGTTATATTTCATAATAGATTTTCAAGAAGAATCTTTTCTATGAGCTCTGAAGGGTAGAGGTGGTCAATTAAGATGAAACCAAAGATGTGATTATAGTAGTTACTGGAACAAGAAAGGTGCTCTGTAGATGCTTATTGAGTTGGTTTGCACCGGGTTAGAGTGAACTGAACAGATTTAAGTAGACGCACTCAGGATCAGGCATTTAATAAACCTACATCTAACTGAACTGGACTGGAAAAATGAATCATGGGAAATCCATATCCTAGAATACCTGGCCTTATAACAATGATGCCAGTCATTTGATTAACAACTCATCCTAATCCAATTAAACATCATTTTAACTGATTTCATCTACAAAGATCCTATTTCCAAAGAACTTCACATTCTGAGGTTCTGGATGGACATGAAATTTGGGGAACACCATCCAGTTCAGTCCAAGTAGTACGCATTGACCTTTCATTTGAGAGAAACACTGTCTTTATCTTATCAGTATGGTTGTGTGTTAACTAGAATATAAACTTACATAGAAGTCTTTTGCTTTAATTTAAGGCATTTTTCTTCCTATATCCCCTGGGAAGATGAAGAAAATCTGATAGCTCTTCTTGCAATTTAAACATAATTTTTTTTGCCCTCAAGCCAAGTTATGCAAGTAAAATTTTCCATTTAAATTTACATTTACCAGATAAAAATACTTGCTTTAATTGAGATACAACTTACAAAAGTGAAATGCCAATTCAACTCATATTCAAATCAAAATATAGAACGTTTTTATCACTTCTGAAAGTTCCTTTATGCTTCTTTCTAGTCGACCTCACTCTTTCAAAGCCAATCACTATTCTTCTTTCCTTTTTTAAAATAACTTTTTTTGGAGTATAGTTGACTTAGAAAGTTGTGTGTGTTAGTTTCAGGTTCACAGCAAAGTATTTCAGTTATACATATATATATATACCCATTCCCTTTCAGATCCTTTTCTTATACAGGTTATTACACAGTATTGAGTAGATTACCCTATGCTACACAGTAGATCCTTGTTACCTATTTTATATATATATTAGTGTGCATACGTCAGTCTCAACCCTCTAATCTATTTCCATCCCTACATTTTCCCTTTGGCAAACGTAAATTTGGTTTCAATTTTTTTGAGTCTCTTTCTGTTTTGTAAGTTCTTCTGTATAATTTTTTGTTAGATTCCACATATTAGTGATCTCATATGATAGTTGTCTTTCTCTATCTGACTTTACTCAGTATAATTTCTAGATCCATCCATGTTGCTGCAAATGGCATTATTCCCATTTTTATGGCTGAGTAATATTCCACTGTATATATGTACCATTTCTTCATTATCCACTCCTCTGCTGATAGACATTTAGGCTGCTTTCATGTTTTGGCTATTATAAATAGTGCTGCAATGAATACTGGGGTGCATGTTTCTTTTCAAATTATGGCTTTCTCTGGATAGATGCCTGGGAGTGGGATTGCTGGACCATATGCAGTTCTATATTTAGTTTTTTAAGGAACCTCCATTCTGTTCTCCATAGGGGTTGCACCAGCTTACATTTCTACCAGTAGTATAGGAGGGTTCCCTTGTCTTCACACCCTCTACAGTATTTATTGCTTGTAGATTTTTTGATGAATGCCATGCTGACTGGTGTGAGGTTATACCTCATTGTACTTTTGATTTGCATTTCTCTAATAATTAGTGATGTTGAGCATCCTTTCATGTGTGTGGGGGGGGTGCCCATTTTTTTTTTGATTGGGTTGCTTGTTTTTTTGATATTGAGCTGCATATCAGTATCAAAGTTGTTGGTATATCTTGGAGATTAATCCTTTATCCTACTATTCTGATTTCTGTCACCATAGATTAGTTTTATCTGTTCTTAAATTTCATATAAAGGGAAATACATACTATGCATTCTTTTGCATCTGGCTTAATTAGTTCATAATTTGTGTATATCAGTAATTCATTTCCTTTTATTGCTGAATAGTATTTTGTTGTATGAACGTACCACAATCTATTAAGTCCATTCACCTGTAGATAGACATTTGGATTGTTCCCGGTTTTAAGCTATTTTGAATGAATCTGCTAGAAACATTCATAAGTAAGTCTTTGGCAGGCATATGTTCTCACTTTCTAGGGTAAATATCTAGAAGTAGAACTGCTGGGTCATAAGATAGGTTTATGTTTAACTTTATAAGAAACTACCAAACAATATTCCAGTGATTACACTATCACACTCCACCAGCAGTGTGAATGAAAGAAGGCTAGATGATCCACATCCTCACCAATATCAGCACTGTCCGTCTTTCATTTTAGCCATTCCAGTGGGTGGGATTTAATTTGCATGTCCTAGATGAATAGAGATGAGAACCTTTTTAACGTGTATATTGGACACTGTGTATCTTCCGTTTAAAGAACCTGCTCAGGCCTCTTGCCTGTATACTTATTGTGTGTTTGCCTTTTTTATATTTGAGCTATAGTAGTTGTTTATATATTTTGGATACAAGTTCTTGGTCAAATATCTGCACCACAAAACTTCTCTCCCAGTCTCTGAGTTGCCTATTTACCCTCTCATCGGTGTCTTTTAATGAGCAGAAGTTTTGGGTTTTTTCAGTGAAGTCCAATATAGCAACCTCTTGTTGATTAGTGGTTTTGTGCCCTCTTCAGGAAATTTATCACAAAGATATTCTCCTATTTTTCTCTGATTTAGAAGCTTCGTGATTTTACCTATTACAGTTGAAAGTCTATGATTCATCTCAAATTAATTGCTGTGTTTGGTGTGAGATAAGGTTTAGGATTCATTCTTCTCATTCAGAGATATCCAGTCATTCCCAACATAATTTGTTGAAAAGACTATTCTCTCTCCATTGAATTGCTTTGGTGCCTCTTTTGAAATTCAAGTAACTGTATGATTTTTTCTTTTTTTAATTTAATTTAATTTTTTATTACAGTTGATTTATAGTTTTGTGTCAATTTCTGCTGTAGAGCATAGTGACCCAGTCATATATATATATATATATATATATATATATATTCTTTTTCTCATACTTTAGTCTATTTCTAAACAAAGTATTCTATTTCAATGACATATTTGTCTACCTTTATGCCAATGCCAAACTCTATTGGTTACTACAACTTTACAGTAAGTCTTAGAATCGAGTAATGTGAGTCCTCCAACTTTATTTTCCTTTTTCAAGATTATTTCATAATTTACATTTGAATTTCCACATAAGTACAAAAAAACCCTGATGCCATTTTGATTTTGATTGCATTGAATCTATAAATCAATTTGGCTAGAACTGAACTTTCACCAGCACAGGGTATTACAATCCTTACACGTAGTTTATTTCTCCATTTATTTATGACTTATTTGGTTTTTCTCAAAAATGTTTTTGTAGTTTTTGATGTAGACATCATGTAAACATTTTGTTAAATTTATCATTAAATATATTGTGGTTTTTTTAATGCTATTGGAATGCTTCATTTTCCAATTGTTGCTTTTACATAGAAATAGAAAAGATAAAGTTTTTCAATATTTTATCTTTTTGTAGTATCATTAGGTATTTACAGATGCCCTTTATCAGACTGACAAAGTTTCTTCTATTCCAAGCTTCCTAATAATTTTGTTTTGTGTTTTAAATCATGAATGGGCATTGAACTGTGTAAAATGCCTTGTCTCCATCTATTGAGATTATCATGTGATTTCTACCTTTTGCTCTGTTATTGTGAGGGATACTGGCTTATAATTTTCCTTTCCTATATTATTCTCGTGAAGGTTGGTGACAGAGTTCTGCTGATCTCAAAAACACAATGGGAAATATTCTCTCCTCCTGTACTTCCTGAGAGTTTGTATAAGACTTGTACTATTTCTCCCTTAATTATTTTATTTACTTACTTTTTGCTTTTTAGGGCCACACCCATGGCCTATGGAGGTTCCCAGGCTAGGGGTTGAATCGGAGCTAGAGCTGCAGGCCTACACCATGGCCACAGCAATGCAGGATCAGAGCCATGTCTGCAACCTACACCATAGCTCATGGCAACACCAGATCCTTTACCCACTGAGCAAGACCAGGGATCAAACCCAAAACCTCATGGCTCCTAGTTGGACTCGTTTCTGCTGCGCCACAATGGGAACTCCTATTTCTCCGTTAAATATTTGATAGAATTCGCAGTGAAGTCATCTGAATCTGAGGTTCTATTTGTAGGAAAGCTTTTAGTTATAAATTCAATTTATTTAAAAGACAGAAAACTGTTTTCGGTTTTCTATTTCATCTTGTCTTAGAATTTGTAAGTTATGTTTTTCAAAATGTTATTTTGGTTAGCTTTATTAGCATATATTATTCACAACACTTCCTTATTATCATTTAAATATTTTTGGTATCTAAAGAAATACATCTTCTCTTTTCCATTCCTCTATTAGTAATTTGCATTTTTCTTTCTTTTTCTTGATCAATCCTGTCAGAGAGTATCATATTTATTCATCTTTTCAGTGGATCAACTTTTGGCTTTGTTGATATTTCTCTACTGTTTTTTTAATCGACTGATTCTCACTTTCAATTTGATTGCTTCCTTCCTTCTACTTATTGTGGGCTTAATTTGTTCTTCTTTTTCTAGCTTCTTAAGGTAAAAGTTTGAATAACTGATTTTAGGGCTTTATTTATGGTTTTTGGCCGCCCTCACAGCATGTGGAAGTTCTGAGGCCAAGGAATGAATGTGAGCCACTGCGGTGACAACACAGGATCCTTAACACACTGTGCCACAAAAGAACTCCTACATGTTTTTTCCTCTACGAGCTCCTACAAGACCCTCCTCCCCGGTGTTGTCTCAAATCATTCTGAAAGGGGGAGCTAGCAATGTTGGTTTTTTTGTGTTCTTCATGTATGTATTTTTGTGCTACTTACTAATTTATTGCTTCTTAGCAACAAACACATCTTTCTTGGCCCTATTCTGTGATACCAGGGCCAGATTCTTCAGACTATTTTTCTCCTTTGCCAGTTGGCTTGATGCTAGACTATGTCAACAGAGGGCATTGGAGAGACACTGCAAATCTGGAAGAGAAAGACTTGTTTTTCCAGTGTTTTGTTTTTCTACATGGTGGCAAGTGGGTATGCAGAAGCCCTGGCAGTATTCCTAGACAGGAAGATGGTTCTTGGGTCCTAGACAGGAGGATGGTCCTTGGGTCCTAGACAGAAGGATGGTTCTTGGGTTCAGTAGCAAGACCTCTCCAACATGTATCAACACGCTCTCTCCAGAGACAGAGATCTGAATCTCAGCCTTGAAGGGACCCCTTCCTCTGAGTCACCAAGCCCCTTCACTATTCACTTTTCCTTCAGCTTTAGGGGAAGTTACTGCTCTTTACAGTTACAACTTTAGACTTCTTCTTTGCCTCTTTCAAAAATTAACCACGTTTTTGGAATTTAAGTTGGTGCAACCATTATGGAAAACAATATGGAGGTTCCTCAGAAAACTAAAAATAAAATTACTGTATGGTCCAGCAATCCCATTCCTGGGCATATATCTAGACAAAACTATAATGCAAAAAGATACATGCACTCCTATGTTCATTTCAGCACTGTTCACAATAGCCAAGACATGGAAACAACCTAAATGTCATCTACACACACATATATATTCTTTTCTGTATATATTCTTTTACATACATATAAACTGAGTCATTTTACTACACAGCAGAAATTGGCACAACATTGTAAATCAACTATAATTTAAGTTTTGTTCGTTTGTTTTGTTTTTTAGGGCCATACCTGTGGCATATGGAAGTTCCCGGTCTAGGGCTCAAATTGGAGCTGCAGCTGTTGGCCTACACCACAGCTACAGCAACACAGAATCCTAGTCTCGTCTGCAACCTCCACCACAGCTCACAGCAATGCCAGATCCTTATCTCACTAAGCAAGGCCAGGGATAAAATCCACATCCTCATGGATACTAGTTGGGTTCATAATGCACTGAGCTACAATGGGAACTCCCTAAAAATGTGTTTAAAATAATAATTAACCACCTTTAATCTAGTTAGCACTTTTTTATATTAAATCTTTTCTATTCAAATTTCTGGTCTGGTTTGACTGAGCCCAAAAGTCTTTTAGCACTTTTGACCAGCTGCTCTCTCCCTGTAAACTCTTTTGCAGGCCATTCAATTACAGACCCAGGTCACACTTTCACTGGTCTCCAGACAGTGCTATCTATACATAAACTCGTCCCAACTCCTGCAACCTCGTCCCTAACTCCCCTCCTGGCCTGGAGCACTCAAAGTCACCCTTCCAGATGGCTCAGAGGGCATCTCCTTGAGGAAATTCCCCATTCCAACATCTACCTATACCTGCACACCCCCTGGGTGTGGAAGCTACAGTTCTCTGCTATACCTAGGAAGGACTCATTTCTCTCCAGAATTTAGTTCATCAAGGTTTCTTTGCATCCATAAATTTTTGCTAGTCCCCTAAAAAAAATGGGTTTTATTTTTCCGAGTTTTCTTATTGTTTCCCAGGATCAAAAATTTTTCACATTTTTTTACATTGGAGGTAGAAGCCTCTAGGTATTCTTAAATATGCAAAGAAAATTTCCAGAAGTATATGCTATTACAATGCTAAAAACTGAGAAATGTGGAATGGGAGCGAGCACATAAGTAGGTAAAGAGAGAAACTTTTGCTTTTTACTATAATTTTCATGAATTCTTTCATTTATTCAACAATTATTTCTTGAGCACCTACTATATGCCAATGTTCTGGGCGCTAAGAATACAGCAAAAATAACAACAAAAAACTCTGCTCTTATGGAACTTCTGGGGGTGGGGGAAGACAGGAAATAAACAAACATATAAATATGTCTTAAGCCAGGTGATGATAAATGCTATAAGAACAAATTAGATTAACAGGGATAAAGTCTGATGGCAATGAGGTTGCTACTTTATATTGATGGCCTGGGAAGGCCTCTCCCATAGAGGGATATTTGAGCAGAGACTTCAAGGAACATGGAGAGTGAGCCATGGGGATATATGAATGAAGAGTGTTCCAGGCAGAGAAAATAGCAACTACAAGAGGCCCGTGATAGGTGTGTACTTGGTATGTTCAAGGACAGTAAAGAGACCAGGATATTAGGTGTAGAGTGACTAAGGGAAAGGGTGGGAGAATAAGGGGCCAGAGAGTATAGTGCCCCATACGCCCCTTACGAGTATGGGTTCTTTCTCTGGGTGAGATGCAGAATCACTAGATGTTTCCGAGCAAGAGAAGTAACGTGACTTGCTCTGGCTGCTGTGTGGAGAACACGGCTACATGGATTCTGTAATTGACTCAGAATTACTGACTTTCATTTTAAACATGGACATGTGTGTACACAACTTGTATACCGCGACAAAATAATTTAATATAAACAAATAACTCTCAACAGCCTGCCTCAAAGTTGTCCTGGCAGAACAGGACATTGCCTGAGGCAAGGCCCCCTGGGAGGGCAAGATGAGACCCAGGGCTTCACTTCTCGAGTTTCATCTTGGTCTTACAGATGCAGGACACCCAGAAGGGAGTCCAGAGGAGACGGAGAATGGGAGCCAGATTCAAACTGAAGAAGATATACAGATGGCCGACAAGCACATGAAAAAATGCTCAAAGTCACCGGTTATTAGAGAAATGCAAATCAAAACTACCATGAGATACCACCTCACACCAGTCAGAATGGCCACCACTAACAAGTCCACAAACAACAAATGCTGGAGGGGGTGTGGAGAAAAGGGAACCCTCCTGCACTGCTGGTGGGAATGTAGGCTGGTGCAGCCACTATGGAAGACAGTGTGGAGGTACCTTAGAAAACTCTACATAGAATTACCATATGACCCAGCAATCCCACTCTTGGGCATATATCCAGACAAAAATTTCCTGGAGAAA
>PVHT020000080.1:6968472-7117983 GCA_004024745.2 Catagonus wagneri
GTATATACATGATGGAATACTATTCAGCCATAAAAAAGGATAAAATAATGTCATTCGCAGCAACATAGATGGAATTAAAAACCCTCATACTGAGTGAAGCAAGTCAGAAGGAGAAAGATGGATGCCATATGAAATCTCTTATAACTGGAATCTAAAACACTGCACAAATGAAATCTCTTATAACTGGAATCTAAAACACTGCACAAATGAACACTGCACAAAAAAGGAAATCACGAACTTGGGGAACAGACTTGTGGTTGCCAAGGGGGTGGGAGTAGGGGTGGGGGAGGGGGTGGGAGGGAATGGGGACAACTAGTGCTTTAATGATGGAAAAGCAAGGAGATCCAACTGTATAGCATGGGGAACTATGTCTAATCACATGTGACAAATCCATATATGTACATATAACCAGGTCACCACGTGGTGCAGTTGGAAAATCTGACAGAAATCTGTAAACCAGCTATAATGCAAAAAAATAAAAAATTAATTTAAATAAATAAGTAATAATAAAAACTGCAATATGTTGTTTAAGCATCCAAGTAGACCTAATATTAGAATCCAAACACAATATTTTATACTTGGTTATTGTCTATAAACACACACAGACACATGCAACCTTTTAATTTTAAAAACTGGCTAGCCCTCCAAATTTCTTTTGCTAGCAGAGGATATTATCCAGGTGTCCCTTTTTTTTTTTCTTGTCCCTTTAGAGGAAAAAGCGTGGCAAAACTAGGGTTCTCAGGGCAGCCCAGAGCTGAGCTGGACATGCAGCCCTTACCTGGAAGGCGGCCCTGCTTGGCCTGAGGGGGTGAGACTAGCACCAGCCATCAGAGCGGGGTGTGGGCTGAAGTCAAGTTCATCTCTCCCTCTCATCCCATTTTTGAATTCCTTCTATGTTTGGCAGAGGTGCCACACCCCCACAATCCCTGCCGTCACATGCTCTGGTTCCTGCTTGCACACGTGGAAAGCAGAAGCCTGCTCCACTGCTGGACATGACATTGCGAATCTTGAGCTGAACTTTGCCTCCCAGAAACTTCTCTTCCTTGGTGCTAGTTCTATCATTTGATTTACATGGGGAAGTCGCCTTCCCCTCCACAGAGAAAACTAACTCTTTTAAGTTCCTAGAGGAAAGTCTTGGTGAGACTCAACCTTCAGCCTGCCTTTCTCACCTCCCCTCTCTCCATACCAGACTCAGCACGTGTTCCCCCTGACCCCCAGTCTGTGCGGTACACACTGCTGGAATCCTTCCCCACCTCCTTTCTCTGCCCTGATACACTCAGAATCATCCTTCCAGATGGTTTGAAGGGTACTTTTTTGTCGAGACTCCCTACCCTGTCCTCAGAGAGGACCATTCGCTTCTCACATCCCCCACCTCCTACAGCTGGCCTCTCAGTACCCAGGAACTACACGTGTGGGACTTGCCTGGCTTGCTTCTCAGCACCTCCAACCAGCCTGAGAGCTTCTCTCGGGCAGGAGCCACCTTTATTTTCCCAGGCCTTTCAAAAGGATAAACATACAGCTGATGCTGAACAAGTATATGTTGAGTAGATTAATTGGTTATTTAATGAAATCAAGCTGGGCACCTACCCATTTTCATCTGACTTGAATCCCACATTGCTATTTTCCAATTCTTAACAAAGATGGGGGGGGGAAGAAAAGCAAATTCTAGGCATATTTCCCCAGCGCAGAAGACTGTAGTAGGTGCTTCTGGGAATAAGAATTACTGATTTTCATTTTAAACATGGATACGTATATCAATGACTCATCAAAAGTATGACAACAAAAGTCAAATTGCCATCTACCTGTCCTACGGGTGAGGAGATAATGGGTGTCGAGAGAGGAAATAGGGGTCAGTGGGCTTAAGAGAGGGAGGACTGGAAAGTTGAGGCACTGGAGTGGAGAAGGCACTGTTGAGGGACTTTCAAACAGAGGGCCCTCAAACCTAAAAGACCTGCTATTTGGCCCTTTGCAGAAAACGCTTACTGACCCCTCTAGTACATTGTCAGTGCCATGAAGGCTGAGACCCCAACTTACATTTTCTTGTATGCCAGAACATTGCCTAAGATACAGAGATGTTAATAGATATCAAGAAAATACGAATGAATGGGGAAACACCATATGCCTTCTTTTTTAACACCATGCTTATTCTCACTCACTGTGAGGAAAATTGAGATTGTGGCTTCATTAAACCAACACATCCTGCCATTTTCATAACCTCATTTTTTAAAAAGTGAGGGATGGCAGCCACTGCGGGGATATTTAATACAGCACCTTGAAACTCTGACAGTGGACTGACTTCACAAACCCTGATGTTTCTGTTAGAAGAAAGATGCCAAACTACACCTGAAAATTCCACTTATCCCCAGGCCCAGCCAAAGCCACATTTTCGACTTGACTCTGTGTTCTTCTAAACTCTAAATTTTCCAACTTAGCTCAGCAAAGGGGGATGTAAAGTTTCACATATGTGGTGAGTTGTTTTATAGGCCTTAGGATCTAAGAGCACATGGCAGCTATACCACTAGCAATGAGACCTGATGAGAAATCAGCCTGGTTCTGAAACATGGTATTCCTAATTCTAATAAGAGCAATGGCATTGAAATGAACAGACTTTTATCTCCAGGAAGAACCAGGATCAGTGGGGGAGCAGAGCTCAGGAGAACCCAGGGATTCATGTGGGGAAGGCCACGGTGACGAGCTCTTGACCTACAGATTCCCATTAGCTTTGGAAGAATGTCTAAGGAAGTGTTTCTTTTCTTTTCTTTCCTCATTGAATAAATTAAGATTTACCACAGGGCCAGGTGACACCACAGAGTCCTGTGCCTACCACCATCTCTACTTCTCCTGGGCAGCTTTCAACTCAGAGAGCCCCTTGACAACTCAACGAGGACAAAGACTCACAAAGAGATTTTTGTCCTAATAGACAATGAACAGGCACTCGGTTGATAATCCATGTGCTAAATGATGGAATCATATTAGCTTTAATTTACCGCACACTCCCTATGGCTGGGCAATACGCTAGGTGTTGGACCCATCTTAGCTCATTGGCTCCCCATAGCTACCTGTGATGTAGGTGTTCATGTCTGCATTCAAAAGGTGGAAAACCTGAGCCTCAGGGAGAAGAAAAGAGGTGATCTAACCAGGCAGTGGCAGCACTGCGATTCAAACCCTGGGCTGCCTAGACACCAAAGTACCACAGATCCTCACATGCAAGGCAGCAGCTGTCCTCAGAGTTTGCCCTAAGTTAAGAGAAGACACAATCACACACACACACACACACACACACACACACACGAAATAAAGAACCACCTACAGCCTACCGGAGCAGGGGATTGATGTGCAGACCTGAATGGCCTGCCAAGAAAAAGTACAAGACCTGGAAGAAAGCAGGGAGGCTTCCCAGAGGCATTGTTCCTTGAAGGGCAGGAGACTCACTTCTGGTGCTAGTGGACCTGACACTGTCTATCTGCATGGCCAGAGTAAATTATTCTATGTGCTTCACCCATCAGAGGGGATCAAAAATTATTTTTCAAGTTTATGATAACTAACAAACGTTAAGTAAAACCCCACCAATTGGTTTCTACTTCTCCACTAGCAGTGAGACCAAATAACTACCACCCAGGGCACAACTGGGTGGTCCTGCTCCTTACCGCTGACCTCTGGTGGACCCACTGCTCTGCATATACCTTGCCTTCCAGGTCTTAGCATTGGCCTTCAAATTGGGCTAGCACTCACTTCCCTGAACAATCACAGAAGTGACCCCCTTTGAGCATTAAGTCCCCACCCTGACCTGATAGCAGGCCTCTTACCTTCAATTAGTCCCACAATCTCCCAGTGACAGTCTTCACCCTCCAGGGCTAAAGGTGAAAGAAATGGCGACTGAGGCCCGGCACCGATGGACCCTGACATCTCCAAGGTTGCATCGCTGGCCTTAGGGCATTTGCCATATCTTTCTCTTGGTTATTGGCTCTTTGCCCATGTGGTGCCAGTAGCTGGGATAGAGCTTTGAGATCAGCCCCATAAGAATCCACCAGTCTGTCTGATGGCAGAGCTGGCTCCCTCTGCCTAAGGGCTCAGGTGCTCTTGTGCAATAAATCGTTGGCAGCCAGCAAATGAGTATCGGCAACAGGGGACGAGGAGGGGGGAAATTTAAATGGGTCTTATGGGATTGGAAAATGATTTGGTGAAATGTTTCTAAGCTTTTTCTACTTAATACCCATAAATTTCAGGGGCCATGTATGCTAACAGCTTTTGATTTATGATGTCTTTATCCTTGCACTGTACTTAAGCCAAATTATGAAAAGGTAGCAAGAGTCAAAAGAATTTTTTTAAAATGCTTTGGGACCCATCATGGGGTTGAGCCATTTCTGTCAATCTTTGCCACCACCTGGTTAAAACAAGGGCTCTGAGTGCTGACAGCCGAGTGGCTAATTGGCGTTGAATTGGCGTTGGATGCCAGCCCAGCAGGAGTCCTCCTCTTCTCAGAAACTTTTTCCTCGCCTCCCCCAGCAAGACCTTTTAATGGCTGCTGAGGGTGAGGAGGAAAGCCCGTCTTGGGTAAACTTTGTGGGGCCAGGTCTCACTCAGCTGCCACAGCGAAGAGATATTCCCAAGACCTCTAATTAAAATGCCTACAGTCAACCAACATGCTCCTGTTTCATTACCCAGGGGTTGCAAAGCTCCCTGCTAATGTGGAACACAAATTAACTAAATGCTGTGTCAGCCTTTCTGTTACCATTACAATGTTATTGTCATATTTATTAGCACAGTTCCCTGGAGGACACTGGTTGGAATATCTGAAAAGTGAGTTAAGTACTCTCCTTGGGTAGATGAGGTAAATGCTTGGTCATTTCCCCACGCACACATCAACTTTGCAGTTTGTGCTCACACCAACTCCCCGCCAAAGACAGCTGCCC
The DNA here is from genome assembly GCA_004024745.2 of Catagonus wagneri. Classification (NCBI taxonomy): domain Eukaryota; kingdom Metazoa; phylum Chordata; class Mammalia; order Artiodactyla; family Tayassuidae; genus Catagonus; species Catagonus wagneri. The sequence continues at coordinate 6,973,386 of PVHT020000080.1, forward strand.
GCTTCTGGTGTCCTGTGGTGGACCGGACGTGGAGATGTTCTCTCAGAGGAACTGTCTTCCATTCGAGTGACTGTAGAAGTGGTACGCTGTTGCCACCACTTTCAAAGAAACTTTCTATTACCCATTTACTAAAATTTAGCAGCCTACGGCACTTGCATGAATTAATTGCAGTCTGAGGAGTAAACAGACACAAACATCACCCATCACATTGTTCCAAATCACATCAGCCTGATTGTCTGATATTCAGAATTCAGTTTACTTTTGCACATGTCCTTCCACTACTCCTTCCTGCTTTGTCTGTCTGTCTGCCTGCTTCTGCACTCACTTGTCAGAGATGTAATTTACCCAGAGTAACTTCTGAATGAGGGGGAAAAAAAAAGAAAAGAAAAAAAACCTCTTTGGAACATCTAACAAGGAAGGAAAGACATGTTACTATCACAGTTTCGTTCTCGGCAAGAGCAGGGGTGTACACCCCAACACCTTCCTTCTTCCTCTTGTCCACCAGAAAAATACACTCAAGCTGTGCGGCAGGAGATGGATAAGGATGCTATATACAGAGTGGGTGGAGAATCAGGGTCAGGGCAGTGACATGTGAGCTCTGTCTTGAAAGACATGGAGTTTTATCACATGGAGAACTGAGGGAAGAGAATTCCAAGAAACAGAGAGAGAAAATGAAAAAACACAGAGGCTCTGAGGATGTATGGGAAAGGACAAAAAGCTCATATGGCCTTTCTCATTTCTATTTGTGCATCTGTTTTATAATGCATTAATACAAGTGTATTATATAACCTATGAATATACATATATCGGGAATGTGCCCTGAAGGGATTATTTATAATGGAGAACACAGTCCAAACACCTGGCACCTTGATATAAGAAATGGTATCTCTCTGAGATGTTTAAGCCGTTGAGTGGCTAGAGTGGATCCGTGTCTTTCAAAGGAAACCTTGCTGCAATGCACGAAGTGGGCAAATGGAGAAGGAACTGCAGACTGAGGAGTGGGGCTGAAGGCCATGGCTATGGTCCAGGGGAAGAGTGCCAATAAGAGGGCCCAAGCAAGGGCAGTAGAGGGTGGAGGGAGAAGAGGGAAATGCAAAAACTCTTTTGGAAGTAGCATCAATTAGGATTTAGTTTCTAGTTGGAAGGCACGGGGTGAGGAGAGTTAGGGATTCTGAAACTGTTATCTTGGATAGCTGGCAAAGCAGTGATCACTGCCATGAATTCAGAATAAAGGAGAAGCTGTGGGGAAAGGGACAATTAATGAGTCCAGTTTTGGAAACGTTGAGTTTAGGGTGCCTGTGGAACATGTAGGTGGAGATGTCCACTACAACAGTTGAAATTCCAAACTGGAACTCAGGAAGCTAGCCAAGCAAGACTGTAGATATATAACCCCCTCACATAACCACTCTTTCTGTCTGTACATCCTTCGATCCATCTGGAAAACATGGGGAGCAGCTCTGTGCTGGGCCAGCTACTCATGTGGTCCAGGGAAGGGGCAGTTAACACAAAGCCTATTCCTGGATTGATAAGGCCATGCCCTGGCACTAGCCACATCGAGCATGGACCTCTGTCCTGGAGGTTCACATAATTATCTCGATGCCACCACTATCAGGTGAGGAACCCAAACACAAGGGCACTCATTTTCACTGCCCTCCCTACAGTCCTTCCCATTATATCTGCTACACTGAGGTCCAGAATCACTGGAAATCTTCAGTCATGGGTATCGGGTGGTATACAGATAAAGTCACTCAAAAAGCCACCAGAAATGTCCCTGGCCTCCAGGCCAGCCAGCTGTCCCAGTGCTTTCTCTCAATGCCTGAATATCAACCAAAACCACGATGATTCACACCATCAGATATGAGTAAGGAAGGTGCTGCCTTTGTATGTTAACAGCAATGTATTTTCAAACTTCATGCTCAACCATCATATACCACCCATCTTCAAATCAGGAATTCTAGGAAAACTTTACAGGTTAATGTTGCAGTGGCTTTGGCCTAGGATTAAAGAATGCAAGATTTCTATCCTAGCCTTGCCACAGTCATAGTCGCTAAAGCGAGAGCACTTCAGTGTCCTTACAATGAAGCTTGTTAACCAACGCAGAATGCATCTGAACATCGGTGTTAAAATTCAGGCCACACTAAAATTATTATTAATTTTCAACAGGTTAATCAGTCAGGAATAAGAGGGAAATCCTAGATTGAAGAGTTCTAGAAAATCTAGTTAAAGAAATGAAAGTTGGATTAATAATCTTCACTCAAATAGAATCTGTATCCTCAAGACTCCTTGGTCCAACTGGTTCACAAAGCATCTCAGGTTGCCTTATGTCCTACTGGGAGAGGCAGAATGCACTGTGGGAGCTGTGTCCACAGAATAAACTCTGGGGCTCTACCAGTACAGGTTTCCTTGTTGAGTTCCTTCAACTTTATGAACTTGAATCCCTGGAGGAGGAGGAGAGATAGAGGGAGATTCCATTTAAAAATGAATGGTGCAACCACTGTGGAAAACAGTATAGAGATTCCTCAGAAAATTGAATATAGAATTACCATTTGATCCAGCAATCCCACTCCTGCGCATCTATCCAGAGAAAACCATGACTCAAAAAGACACACGCATTCCAATGTTCATTGCAGCCCTCTACACAATAGCCAAGACATGAAAACAATCTAAATGCCCATCGACAGAGGAGTGGATAAATAAGATGTGGTACATATACATGATGGAATATTACTCAGCCATTAAAAGGAAAGAAATAATGGCATTTGCAGCAACATGAATGGACCTAGAAATTATCACCCTAAGTGAAGTCAGTCAGTGAGACAACAACATCAAATGCTATCCCTTACATGTGGAATCTAAAAAAAGGACACAATGAATTTCTTTACAGAATAGATACTGACTCACAGACTTTGAAAAACTTAATGGTTTCCAAATGAGACAGGTTGGGGGGTAGGGGGATGGACTGAGGGTTTGGGATGGAAATGCTATAAAATTTGGTTGTGATGATTATTGTACACCTATAAATATAATAAAATTCATTAAGTAATTTAAAAAATAAATAAAAATAAAAAGGAACTGGAGATATGAGAGTACCTCCTCTTCCCTGAGGGGAGAGTTGGAACTTTGTGAGGTAGGTCTCTCAGCTATCTGGAGGTGAGTTTGACTGACCTAACCTTCAAAGAGATATAGGTGTTTCCTAGGCCATAAGAGACCATTATGAGACACATTTGCCATAGATAGTTTACAGCGAAATAGATGAAAAGTGTCAGATGAAATCTTAAACACTGTTGTACACTGAATTGTGTACCCCCAAAATTCATAAGTTGAAGGCTTAATCCCCAGTATGACTGTATTTGGAGAGAGGCCTTTAAAGACGTCATTGATGTGAAATGAGGTCATAAGGGTGGGGCTCAGATCCAACAGGACCGATGTCCTTCCAAGAAAACAGAGAGACCCCAGGGTCCTCACCCACAGAGGAAAGGCCATGGGAGGACACAGCAAGAAGATAGCCATTTACAAGCCAAGGAGAGAGGCCTCAGGAGAAGTGAAACCACTAACACCTTGATCTTGGATTTCTAGTCTCCAAGACTGTGAGAAAATAAATTTCTGTTGTGTAACCCACCCAGTCTTTGGTATTTTATTATGGTAGCCCAGGCAGTCTAATATAGGCACTGTGAATAAATTTTTTTCTTTAATACCATAAACAGCTGTTTTCATCCTATGAACATATAATCGAAATAAATACAGCTTGTTTGTGAACTTACTTGTTTTCTTTATTGTATTTTGGGCTTCTTGTTGTTTTTCATATGAATCAATCTACCCCGACCCCTCTCTTTAGTCTGAATAGAACCCATCATTACACAGGGTGGAAGCTCCATCCCTCTCTCAGACACTGAGGATGGGGTGAGAACAGTCATGGACCCGCTGGTAAGCAGCACTTCATGTAAATGAGGGCTACCCAGAAGGCCCCCACTCAAAAGGCACCCACCTGGGGCAAAAGCTGTGTCTTCTTTAATCCCACCAAGGTGATTTTCTGTTCTGCAAAGACATTATGTCAAAGAGGTCAAAGAGATAAAACCTCTGTCCTAAAGACTTTTTATCCCACTTCTGAGGGTGGTTTGGACACAAATTCACAGAGAGGGGACAGTGGGTAACTGAAATTGATGGTGCCACACAGCATCATCTAAAGAAGCAGGGCCCAGAGAGGAACATGAAAATGTCCAGCTGCCTTCATCGTCATGAAACATGGACCTAGCAAAGCACCTATGATGTCACATTGTATACATCACATCTGAGCTTCTTGTCACCAGTGAGCCAGGCTTCACATTACATGCTGAGACAGGGTGTGCAGTGACCCTGACTTCCAGGGCAGACGTTCTCTCACCAGAGGGCCAAGCTGGCATACGACCCCGTGTGGGAGCTGGCAGAGAGCCTGAGTGGCAGCAGCAGACAAGTGGGCAGCCCAAGAAGCTGGGGGGTGCTGGGAATGACCGCTCCCAGGAAGGCAGCCAGAAGTCTGACGGGCATCTCAAACTTCCCCAGAAGAAGAGTCACCAACAGTGACATTCTCCAAAAGGTGCTATGAACTTTTCTAGGAGATATTACGAGAAGGATTCTGAAGATCACAGTCCTTACCAGTGAACTGAGCAATATCACCAAGGATTTCAACTCCAAACCCTCAGACCAGAAATAAGGATGACCTAGGGCACAAAGCAACGCTTACCAAACTTGAGATCCTTAGGTACAAGCTTTGCAATATTTGTCATGGCTGAATACCTCCTATGATGGTCAACTTTTGTGTCTCAACTTGTGACTAGACCATCGGGCAACCAGATAACTGGGCAAACTTCATTCTGAGTTATCTGTGACATGTTCTTAGATGAGATTAACATTGGAATCTGTAGAGTGAGTAAAGCTGATCTGCCCTCCCTAATGTGGATGGAGCTCATGCAATCAGGTAAAGGCCTGAATAGAACACAAAAGCTGAGTAAGAGAGAACTCCTCCTGCCTGATGGCCTTTTGGCTGAGAAATCAGGGTTTTCTTTTCTTGTCTTCAGACTTGAACTAAAACCTCAGCTCTTCTTAGGTCTCAAGTCTGCCAGCTTTCATACTAGACTTCTACCATCAGCTCTCCTAGGTCTCCAGCTTGCTGACCACAGATCTTGGGACGTCTCAATCTCCAAAATCATTTTAGCCTATTCCTTATGATAAATCTCTATCTGTAATCTGTCTGTCTATCTATACCTATCTCTCTATCTATCTATTTATATCTATCATCTATCTATCTATCCATGCTTTTGGCTCTGTTTCTCTGGAGAACCCTAGTAATACACTTCCTGAACCATATTTACTTAATACATACTAAATCTTTAAATAACTTTTTTTTTTTGCCTTTTTAGGGCCACACTCGCAGCATATAGAGGTTCCCAGGCTAGTGGTCTTATCGGAGCTGTAGCCGCAGGCCTATGCCACAGCCACAGCAACATGGGATCCAAGCCGCATCTGCGACCTACACCCCAGCTCACGGCAACGCTGGATCCTTAACCCACTGAGCAAGGCTAGGGATCGAACCCACAACCTCATGGTTCCTATGGTTCTGGATTCGTTAACCACTGAGCCATGACGGGAACTCCTAAATAGCTTATTTAAATAAATGCATTTTACAGTGCAATCCTGCCTTATTCATAAGTTTACATCAAGTATTTTTATTAAACATAAATATATAAACTAACTGTAAAATTAAATACACACTAATTAAAATCATAGTTCCCCTGAAAACACACACTTCTGATGGTAACTATATATGGAACAAAACTTCTTTCATTTCTATCCCTAGCAAATGGAGATCAACTATATTTGATAGTGAATCCTACCCTCCTTTTCTTTTCTTTCCCTTTTTTTTTTTTTCCAGCATGCAGAAGTTCCCGAGCAAGGGATTGGCCCCGCACCACAAAAGTGACATCGGATCCTTAACCTGCTGCATCACCAGGGAACTCCTTATGCTCCTTTTTGAGCAGAAAATCCTTTTCTCTTAAGTTCAAAAACAACACACAATTCAACAGAAAGAATGCCATTACTATGTACTTCAGTTATCAGTTGCTACATTTAAAACTCCTCCAAACTTTGTGGCTTATTATGTAGATCTCACCATTTTGTGGGTCAGGAATTCAGGGAAGGCTTGACTGGGCAGTTTGTCTCTGACCCCTGTGGCATCAGCTGGAGGATTCACTTCCAGAATGGTGTCTTCACTCACATGTTTAGTGGCTCTGTATTTCCTGCCTCTTTCTCTCTCCCCTTGGTGTCTCATCCTCCAGGGCCTCTGCACAGAGTTTTGGATTCTCACGTCTAGCAGCCCTAGGGCAGTCATACTTTTATGTCAGGTGGCTCAGGGCTCCAAGGGCAAGCATTCCAAGAGTCCCAGAGGCCCCTTATGGCTGCCTTCTGCCACATTCTATGAGCCATGCAAGTCACTTAGGATAGCCCAGGCTCAAGGAGAGGGAATTAGACTACACAGATCCAGGGAAGGAATGTCAGAGAAACTGTGGCCATCTTTAATCCCTTCGCTCCATTCTTATGTACCGAAGAAGGTGAAAGTCCTCATACGTGGGATTTCCACATCATAGATAAAAGTGTACCATGTATCCAGAATTAAGGCAAGAGGCAGCTCACACTGGAGCAAAGGCATCAGTCGGGAGTTGGCCACACCTGGCTTTGAGACCAGTAATAACCACTTGCTGGGTGACCTTGAGCCAGTTGCTTAAAGTCACTGAAGCCCAGAGGTTTTGTCTGTAAAGTGAAATGATTCATTCCAGGGCTATTATGTGGATACCTGGTGAAAAGCCTTACTTTAAATGCTTTTAAGCAAACCCAGAGAATGGTGATGATTTTACAAAGTTATGTTTTAAATACTGCATTTATGATTAATATTATTATGCATAATCCGAAGATGAATGAGACATGATAGAAAGGGCCTTCTCACTTAGCTTAAAGGTGCAGTTTTTTGAGGAAATTTACTAGCAAACATCTTTCCAAAATGTCAAAGTTGCCCCCAATTTCTGGCCATGATGTTTGAGATGGCTCTGCTTAGTAATCATGTAGGGAGATGGCAAAATAGTACCATCTTTTTCTAGCCCATAATTAATCAGGTGTTTGGGGAGGCAGAAGAGAGTGAAACACATAGCAGGTTGGCACGTACTGATCCACAGGTGCTCAGGGGTGGTGATAACAGCTTTGCAGAGGGGCATTCTGGAAATGCCTTGGATATGGTTTTACCTGGTCCAATGCTGGGGGCAGGACGAGTATTCCTGCATTTGCAGGACAGAGACCAGGAATGCTGGGTGCATGCAGCTGGCCCACATAATGAAGCACCGTCTCACAAGTAAAGACCTCATTTTTCCGAACCTAGAACTAACTTTATTTTACGTATAAACATAATGTATTTCTATTCAGCTATAATATTCTCCAGGAATGCAATTAACATATAAATCAAGGAAAGACTATTCTCTGTTTTGTTCAGAATTTCAAGATTTGATTGCCATTTTGGAAAATCATGTCACTGGCAGCAGAAGCTCATGTTACCTGAGTCCCCAGAACCATCGTGTGTTTTAGCTGCACTGGAGGTAGCAGGTGTCAAGCATCTGATCACTTCACTGTGGCATCTGGAGTGGGATGTCCTCACTGGAAGTAATCATAAAATTACATTGTCTTCAGTCCACTTTGTATCTCAGTTATGACATCATGCTGATTTTTCTTAAATTATGTGTGCGGGTGGGTTATATCATCTGGGTGAAGTGAATTAACTAGTTCACTTCGGGATTGCAAATAGGGCGTTAAAAAATATTTGTAATAAAAATGAGGGTTGAGTCTGACAGGTCTGAGAGCCCACTGTTTTAAAAGAAGTTTGCTGTGGATCAAAAATGCCTTTCCAAGTAGAAACACCAGGGAATCATTTCCTTTCTGGAACCTGCTGGACCTGGGAACAGCCCGGCCAGGCCGAGCAGGAACAGCTGGCTCTGAGCATGAAAGAGCTCTTTCTTTGCAGCCCTCACAGGTGAAAAGACATGGACACCTCATCAGCTTTTCAAAACTGAAGCAAAGCCTCAGAGGACTTCATATGGCCACGAGACCTGCGGCAGGTTAAGAGAAGCCTCAGTCTCCTTATCTGTGTGACAGAGATGAAAACAGCCCTGCCCATGCTGACTTCCTCTATGGATTCAATCATACAAATGAGATAAAGCACGTTTAGTACTTCCCCTCAGCATCCTTGAGCATATGGTGCTCACTAAGTGGGGACGTGTATGTATTACCATTCTTACAGCACTTCACAGTTTACAAAGCCCCTTTCCATAAAGGTTTTCTTGAACTTTATATAAGTTATCCTAAGTAACCTTCCCAACAACTTCAGAAATAGTATATCCTATCATCTGATAAAGTAGGGGTAATGCCAAAGAGCATGCATGCCCTTCCACAGCACTATGCTTCCTCCACCTATGCTGTCATTATCATTCATTTAATCATTCATTCATTCATTCAACATATATATATATATATTTTTTTTTTTTCTTTTTTGGCCGCCCTGCGGCATATAGAGTTCTGGGACCAGGGATCAGATCCAAACTGCAGTTGCCACCTCTGCCACAGCTGCTGCAATGCCAGATCCTTAACCCCCTGTGCTGGGCCAGGGATCAAACCTGCACCCTGCCTGCTCCATTGCACCACATCGGGAATTCCCAACAAACATTTATTAAGCGCTTGCCGTATTCAAGGCACTGGGCCTCAACTGTGGGACAGACGGGAATATCAACCCCAGGGAGGCCCAGAGTTGCCACGATACTTGCCCTGGGTCACACTGGTAGCCATCAAATAGAATCTTCCCATTCAAAATCCATGCTGCCCCACTCGGATTTATTATGTGCAGCTCTGAGGACAAAAGAAGGCCCTCACAGGAGGAAGAAATTACTGGAGAAAGAAGCTGAGGGAACTTCTGGGGGAAGATTTCCTTGCTAACAGTTAGCGCTCACAACAATGTAAGAGGTGGCCTCTTGAGAGTGCAGCCTGCACCCTCTGCAGACACCAGGGGAGAGAGCGAGGCTTGCCCTGGGAGGGAGGCCTTCAAAACCCATTCAATCCAAGAAGCTGGAAATCGCTAGGGAATCACCTAGAGACCACCTCTCAGAGTACACGTTTTTGTTTTTAACTCCACCCTTCAAAAGTCAGATGTTTATCCCTCAAGCTCATTATTTAGATTATTATTTTACCCTTCCAGTTTCCGCAGAGGGGTGAGCTGGCTAGAAAATGGGCTGGGACTTAAGCGACTCCATAGTCCAGGGTAAATTCTCATCTTGTCCCAGATCTGTATTCTCTGGTGTGAAAAACTCCTTGGACACTGACAATCGATCCATCAAGCACACAAGCAGAATATAGGAAATCTCAACCAAAGGGCAGCCTGGGTCTGCTTAACTTTGTCCAGGAAGACAGGTAACGTACACTGTCCACTATTAGAAACCTACAGGGACAGCCTGGGTCTTTGGTCCCATGGAAATATCTTTTCCTCAGGCATGAAAATGTCAAATACAGTCATAAAAGCAGTGGCCTAACAGCAGATATTTTTTTTTAATGATTATGCTTCTAGTTTATTCCACACTACTCTGGTCTCAAGCCAACTAGTAAGAACTCAATTTCTCTGCACTTGACCTTAGCAGATTTGGGCTGCTTCCAGGGAAACGTGTGTAAGAGAAAAGCTTTCTGAATGAGCTTTTTCTTTATTCTGTTATCAGAAAACTTAGGTCCTTTATGTTTTACTACGTTTGTGCCAAATGACTTCTAACTAAAAGGAGGGCAATAGAAGGAAAAGATGGTATAACCAGCGCATTCTACTTTGTTCCCCACACATCATCATAACACATCACACCCTAATGAGTTTCTAACTTCGATTCTCTGGAGAGAGTTTATATTCACCTGGTCTCATTAACACAATGCACAGTTGTACAGCCTCTCACTGTGGGACCAATTAACTATTTCCACATCAGGCACCACACAGCCCCACCATACAGCTTGCTCTCATTACTTATGCTAAATACTTAGTACTAATTACGTTACAAAATTCAATATAAGGGCTATATTTTCACACTGTGGGTGGTGATTTCAGGCATTAGAGCCAGTTGGGGTTTTTTTTTCTTTCACTGTTTCTATGCTTCGCTTGTAATTTGTGCACCAAAATTTAAAGCTCTCTTCAGCCTTCTGCTTGAAGCATTTTTGCAGACAAGATCTTAAAAGTGATATAATCAAACACGCTTGAGCATCTTTTAGCATCTGAAAGAGAAGAATTCTCAGTAGAAGGGGGAAATGCAATGATTGCTATTGGATTGCCCCCAAATCTCATGACAAAATTCCTAGCATAAGCAACAATGGCAACAGCATGAACCAAACCAGTGACTGGTTTCTTGGGACTAAAAATTGACAGAACTCTATTCCCACAGTAGCGTTCTTTACTGATCCGTAAACCCAATGCCTCAAACAACATTTCTGAGTTATTCACCTTAGGATAAACAGCATGTCTTAAAAACTAATTGTTCAATTAAGCCTAAACATCACCATAATTCCACAATAGCGAGGGCCACTAAATCTGAAAGGACTGTGAAGGAAAGAGGTCAGCCTCTTCTCTGGAAGGCCATGAAGAATGAGAGCAACTCCTATTGACTTGTAAGAGTTTAGAAACAGTGAGGTCCAAAGGAATTGTTTTAGTAACATGACCTCCAAATCCCGGCTCCAAAGCAAAAACCATGAATGCCTCAAAGCTGGTTTTCACTTTGTGTTTTTCTTTTCAGTTCTTCCTTTTTTTTTTTTACCAACGCCCTGTCCAAACAGGATTCAAGTCCTGAGGCCAGCCCCAGGCCTGCTCGAAGGCTGCATCCAAAGCAGACCCTCACACACGCTGCTCTGAGTGTTAACGTCCGTCTGCTGAGACCTGGCTCTGGACACCAGGGAAAAACACACTCCTGGTGTTCAGCCCTGGTTTTCTCATCAGAACAAGGATGTCCCAGGATGACTTGTGGACAAATGCAAAAGGGAACCCAGAAAATCTTTCCTTCAATTCAAAAGAAAACTACTCATCAGGGTTTGAGACCTGACAGCCAGGCAATCACTGAATCCTTTCTGACATGCACCAGGGGGATCTAGGAGGGGGAGATGGTCAAGTCCTCATTGGAAGGGGGATGGGATGGAACAGGCTCTCCCCTCTGGGTTTTATCTTTGTTCAGTGCCATTTTCCCTGGGCTTGACTAGGACCCAACGAGTGTAATTCTTGGCTCTGCCCAGATCAGCATTTTCTCCCAAGTTTAATGCCCACCTTCATGAAAGGCTGACTATTTCTTTAGGATGAATTTCAAGCCATATGTTTCCATTTGGGAAGAATTAGGGCTTTTGCTCTAAATGGTCAGTAGAGGGAGACAAAAAGAGCAAAGGCTTTTGCAACCAAATATTCAGCTCCCAAAAGGTGAGTCACCATCACAGGGCTAAACAGACAATGCCACCTTTCAAAGCACGGCATTGACACCATTTTCCCCTGGCACATTAATTTTCTCACAACAACCAGCTCCACTCCTCTGCCTCTGTCTTGAATGCCTTATGGAAATAGTAAGACCACTACTCCTCAGTTCAGCCCCTTTCCCAAAGGGCTCAAAGAGTGTGCAATCCTTCTTGAAAAGCAGGAACACTGGGACCAAGTTCCATTTATCTGATGAATAAATGCAGCTGCTGGAAAAAAAAAATGCACACATACCTCCCCACAAATAAAAATTTAGGTAGAAAGTGTCTGAGTTGGTGGGAGAGTAAAGAGGAGTGTATATGGTTCAGTGCCACCAGATTCTCTATAAAACACCACTGGTCAAACAGTAACAATAGCAATCCCAGGGAAGCCTGCCATGTGGATGTCAGGATATACTCCCACTACCCCGGGGTGTCACAGAGACTTAGTGGAATGACTTCTAAGCCTAACACAAAGTGGGAACTGCCACTGGGTAATACATGCTTTTCTGTGCTAAAATAGTAGTCCACAAAGAAATCACTGCAAGAAGCAAGAGGTATTTTATCTCCTCAGGGGTGGCAAAGTGCCTCTTCAGATGAAAAATGCTGATTTATTCCAGAATGCCCAAATCCTGCTGGCTGCTCATCTCCATCCCACCCTCCCAAATGCAGGGATATTCTTGACTGGGTCGGAACTGCCAGCTTAACCCAGCAGGAAGCTTTGCCTCCACCATCCCATCCTAGCTAGGTCTCTTGGCTGGGAGAAGCAACAGCTCACCAGCGCTAGTGTTTGAAGAAGCCAGAGGGAGGAGAGAGAGGTTTGACTCCTGGAAGGAGTGATCTGCACCCATCATGCTTGCCTTCCAGCTGCTGTGGCCAAATGGGAGTGTCCCTCCTCAGGCTGCCCCTGCATGCTGCCCACAAGTGGCCAGCAGCACTGGGGGATGTGTGTGTGTTGGTGGGGGATAAGGGGCTGTTCATCGTGGAGCAGGCTGCTCTGAAGTGCTTAGTGCTCCTGTGCCTCCTCAGACACTAGTACATACATATAGGTCAGAATAAGCCCAGTTTCAAAGAGCCGTGAGCTCTGTAGCTCCTCTTCAAATCACAGCCTAAATCTCGGCATCTGACAAACCACGAGTGAGAGTTTGCAGAAATATGAAGGAACGAACCCTCGCCAGAACTGAAACCGAGATAAATGCAACAACAATGAAAAACACTTAGAACCTCGTGGGCTTGTAGCCAAACACTTGAACTTGGTCTGTACATACCATGAAAGGCAGGATTCATCCCGGTGATTTACAGCAGAGATTTATGGCAGAGACTAGCATGCGCTCTTGCAAATGCAGAGGTTTGGGAGGGAAAGGTAGCAAAGGAGACAAAAAAAGAGAAAGCGACAGATGCAAATGTAATCCAAACACTCCAAGCCACTCTTTCGAACTCAGAAATTCTACCACAATTTGGGTGATCCTAATGGTCTTTGAATCGCGTTGGAAAATGTCACAGTAGACATTTGAATTAAAATCCACTCGGTTTGCCAAAAGACCAATTGTTAAAAATTGGCAAGATTCCAGAGAACTTACTAGGCTGCATACTGCCCAGGGCTGAGGGAATTACTAATTCTAGAGAAAGTTAATTATCACCTTATTGATAAAGGGGTAATTTTTTTAAAGCTTATGGTGTGGCTTTTGTGACTCATTAATTAAAATTTAGAGTAATTTACTAGACACAGCGGTGGCTTCTATTACATTATATATGTACCAAACCATTTGATTTTTTTCCAGGGGCTGCTTTTAATCCCCCTTGCCTCTCCTCACCTGCCTGCCTTTTAAGGCAACAAAAACATTAAAAAACATGTAAATCTCAAACTAGCCTTTTGGGAGACTGCAGGCTAAGACAGCTGACCAAGGAGACACTCAGACAAAGCTCTCTCCTGAGAAATGTCAGATTTGCTCACCGAAATTAAGAAGCACATGTGCTCGCATCAAAATGGACACTTTCACAAATTTCATTTCCAAAATGCTATACGGAATTTCCTGCCTTTTGATCGTTTGATGGGAGAAGAGCCTTTGTTTATTTCTTTTGCCTTCTTTCCCCACCATCGCTGAATAAATGCCGAGGAAAGAGAAGCAGCACCGAATGAAACTGAAGGTGCTTGGGCTCTGAAGCCCCAGCCCGATGAGTGCGTTAGTGTCACCTCCCGCTCCTCCCCAGGACGCGCGGATCACGGTAAGCACCCCCAGCCACCTGGCGTCACTGTGATGCTGAGGCTTCCAGGGGTACAGGCTTGGGGAGAACCACGTCTGAGCTCTGCCGGGGCCCCAGGGAACCGGGCCCCAGCCCCGCCCCCGCGCCTGCGGAGACCCCAGGCATTTCCAACACCAAACTGTCAACAGACCTACAAACACCCTAAAATCTAACTCCCCACATGTAGAGAAAGTTGGTTTCTCTCTGTGCGTTTCTTGTTTTGATTTAAAGGAACTTCAGCAATGTTCCCTCCAACTTATGGAAGTATTTAAGATCCAAAACTGAGATTAAAAAAATACATAGAAGCCACCACCATATGAGAGGTTTAATCTGCTTGTGATTTTTCACATCATTTAAAGTTAAAAAATTTTTTTAAATTCTATCTTTGTACTTTGGGGCATCGCTTGAATTTTTAGAGTTAGCCAATATTATTTCACATTTTATAAGTCATCACTTTTTCGAAGTTTCATAGAGAAGTTCTCACAGCAGAGGAGAGTACTGGCGGCCGGCTTGTCTTCTGGTAGCTGGTCTGCTTGTCTTACCTGCTGTTGGAGGAGCCCCTGTGACCCCAGCCCCCCAGAAGCCAAGAACCAGAAAGTGAAACTGCTTCTGCGGGTTTCACTTGCCTTGAAAACACCCCACCAAAAGCAAATAAATGACCGAAGGCAATTTACTCTTTTTCTTTTTGCTTTCTGTTACTGTTCACACATAGGTTTTCTTGTTCTCATTTGGGGGGGGGGGTGGATTTGGGCAAGAAAATAAAAGTAATTTTAGTGGCACGGGGAAGAAATGCAAACAGTGAAACTTATAAAAGAACTGGGTTTTTGTGGAATTTGCACTTTTCTTATAATTCCACGAATCAAGCAGACATAAATTTACCAAAATAGTAAAAAGTCTCTCCACATACAATTGTCAGCTAAAGAAAACGCATTCATATTTTTCGAAATATCTGTCACAGATATGTTTGAAAGATAAAGACTGTGAAGCCACCGAACAACTTGCCTAAAACTGATGGTTCTGCATTAACATTTTATTTGAATTTAGACAATTCACTGCTGCTTCTCTAGGTCGCCTTCACCAAGCACTGTTGCTCAAATACTTGCCTCATCTTTTCTGACTGGTTCGACCAAACAACACAAAAAAAATGCTCCACACGAACACCGCACCCTTAGGTAGTTTACTTTTCCACACTGTAAATGCCTTCATAGTTATTTTTATGCTTTCACTCCAAATATCCTATTTTTTTAAGTCTTGAAGAAAAAGAAGCAACTATGTTTCTCACTCCTCAAAAAATGATTCCTCTGGTTGTAAAGGAAGGAAAACAGAATAGACAACAAATGTCTGGATTCTGAAGTGCATGGATTACTTTCTCAAAGACCACAATGTCTGAGACTAACCAAAAAGCCACTTTCTCAGGAAGCTACTGATTGTCTGACCCTCTTGAGCACGGTCTCAGAGCCTCCTCGCTTCACCGTTACAGGTGGTGGAAACACCTTTGATTTGGCACCTCAACCACTGGTCAAAAGATTTAAACGCAGCCAGCACCTCACCCTCACCCACTGTCCTGTCCTGCTCTCAGCAGCGACCTGGAGAGGAAGCTTCATGGTGCCAGGTTCCAGTCACACAATGTCCCACCTGGGAAGGAGGTGACTCTGTACTGGAACTTGGGAAAACTGCTCCTGACACTCCACAGTCACCTGTTCCCCCGCCCCAAACTAATCAATACCAGCAACTCACAATACACTGTTTTCTCATCTGTCCTGGTAAATTAGGAAAATCCAGCACAAAGACATATAAAATACTCCAAGATATAAAAAATAAAATTCAAGTTAAGAAAAAAAAAAACGCTCTTACATGTTCATAGCACATTGATTACAAAAAATTCAATTTTAGGTAAATATTTTTATCTGAAGATAAATTACAATTTTTTAATTAAAAACAAAACAAAGCAAAGTGAAACCATCATGTGATAAAATTAAAAAGCCATCCAATAATTTGAGTTCACAGATGGGAAAAAAATAACTTTCTACATATTCAAATGCAGAATGTACAAGTAGGGTATATACCCCAGAATGATAAACTATATAATTCTATAATGTATCTTTTCCTCTGAGATCTGGTTAAGAAATCAAACACCGTATTTTGAGTAGGAAGAACTAAAGTTTACCTGCTGGCCTCAGCGGTTTTAGTGCAAGGAACTCATACATTGCCATAGAGGTAGGCATGCAATCCAGAAGAACCGAAACAGGTAACCTGTCATGCTGACAGTGAAAAGAGAAGGATCCCATGTCAACAGCACACCCTCCAATTGTGCATTTCCCTTACCTATGGCTCGTTCACCAGAGCCTGATCAGGTTCTTTACCAGGCCAGGAATGTTGACTCAGAAGACAGATGACTTTCAGTACATGCAAATCGAGTATTGCAAAAGCTAGTCTTCCACCCGTGTGTTAGTAGCTCACAGTTAGTCTCCAGGAGCCCTGCTCTCCGGCTGCAAACATCTCATTAGACTAATGCATTCAGCACAGGCAGAAAACTCGATTTACCGTAGCTACAGCAATGAATTTCCATTACGATGACAGCTTCAACCACATCATGTCCGGAAAACCAGCCAACCACTGGCTTTTAAAGAACACACACATTTTACATGCAGAAAACGAGGCGTGTGTGTGTGTGTGTGTGTGTGTGTGTGTGTGTGTGTGTGTTTCCTTCCTCTCAGCAGCCCAACTAAGAGAAATATGCAGTGTAGCTTTTTGCCGACACGAGCTGCAAGGTAATGATACTTCTGCTTCTTTGGTAGTTACGTCCTTGTAATAACCTGAATTATGTCACAATTGTCAGAATGGGTGTTTTCGACATTTCAGTTTTTATTACCCCTCCTCTGTTGCCATAGAAACCAGACTGTAACATCATCTCTTTGTCCCAGTCCTGCAGCAGTGTGGGCTAACACTGGGCTTATAAGATACTGTTGATCTGAAGGAGTGAATGTTTGACTTTGAACGAATAAAACAAAAAGAAATATTCTAATGACGTTGTTCAGGACAAACCATGTGTTTGCCAGAGGAGTGTGCCTGCATAGGGAAGCACATGGTGGTCATACGTGTTAACCCTACAGCTGCATACAACACATGTGGGCAGTTCTTTAAAATGGGGCATTGGCTTGGGCTCTGGATTGGTTTGCAAGTGCAGAAGCATAAACACGGTTTACACTCGTAAACATGGTCAGGGCCTGCATGGGGCAGCATGGTCCTCACATGGGAAAAGAGCTGCTATTCATCCTCCAGGCCCCACTGTGTTCTCTGTGGCAAATCAATTTATACTGGCAAAGGGACTTTTTCTTCTTCTTTTTTTTTGGTAAAGTGGAGCAAGGCTCCCAATTGTCCATTTCATTCATCCCATTCTGGCTTATTATTCCCAAGTATTTCCTACAAGATGAAACAGCCATTCAGTATGTGACCACCCGCAGGCTTACTCCTGGGGCTGAGCAACAAGCAGATTTAGCCAGGACTAAACATCAACCAGGGCTAATTAAGGCTTAGGCCACAACTTGGACAGTCACTGGGAGTGAAAAAAATAAAATTACAACTTGAGGTTTTTCTGAATAGATACACAGAATCACATTAGAAAGAATAAGAAATCTCTCTCCTCAAATTATAAACATAGAAAAAATTAAATTTTTTGAAATCAAAGCATCGGACTTATTGAACAAGAAGTAAATTCACCACTCTAGTTCATTTAATCATCTAATTTTTCTGTTTTGTGTGGGAAAAGGCAAGTTTGATAGTTCTTCATTTGGGTCATATAGTATAAGTTGATTTCATTAAAGAAGGAGGAGAAAGTAAAGTTAAGAAGTGGAGGAGGAAAGAAAACAGGACCCAGTGGATGATTTCAATTTGGCCAGCATTTCTGCCATACACACAGGGGTTATGTTTACGCCCATGGCCTTGAACACAGGCCTACATTACACTCAGTGAAGCACCCTGGCCGAAGGTGCTAGACCTGTCTTCACAGTTATATTTATCATATAAATTAAATTAAAATGTCCTAAATAACTGAAAATATTTTCCAAATCCTATAAAAGAAGAAAAAAATCTTGGCAGGATATGCCTGAAATAAAGGCATTTCTAGTTTCTCTACAGCTCTATGAGAGTTTTTGATTCTGGTCCTCGAGGTCCACTAGACCTGAACTTAAGTCAAGTGTGTCTGGGATGCAACACTGGCCTCACAGGTCAATTGCACAATGAGGCTTAAAATGGAAAGTAACTAAACCTGATTTGTTTAAAAAAAAAAAAAAAACCAGAAGAGAGATAGATGGATAGATAGACAGACAGACAGACAGATAATCTTACTGGGATTTCTTTCTTATGTAACCAGGACTATAAGCCTTAAGTAATTAATTAAGGTCATGTTTTTTTTTTAAATCCTAATGTTTTTAATTCCAAGAAAAATTTAAGTGAAACATGTAAAAGAAAAGAAATTTGGTGGGATGGCTGCATATAAGCTAAGGGGTCTGTAAAGAAGGAAAAGGACCCTTCTGAGCTAATGTGTATCCAGGTCTTATACATCCACTGGCTATGATCAGGATGCTTAGGCTGTGCCATGTTGTTAATTTTCTTGACACTGTGATTCTATTTCTGTCAAAGACCTCAGGCAGCATGCTGCACTGTTTCCACACAAATGTTCCTGGATTGGCAGCTAGCAAGAAGCAGCCAGAGGGAGCAGGTTAGTTTGGGGGCATCTCAAATGCAAACCTGCTTGGAGTAGCCTCCATCTGAAGAGTAACCCCTCTAAAGAGGTGTGGCTCCAACACAAGCATCAGGTGGAGAGGTCTGTGTCCTGGACAGGGGAGTCAGTGCTACCAGAAAACAACACTTGCTATCATAATAATAATATTTTCTACAAGGGAGGACCTACTTTCTATGATCATAAACAGTTACATGAATTGATTGACTTGTGGCAATTTTTCCTTATCACATCTGCAAACATATTTGCTTATAATTCTCATAAACCTTGAACCTCAAATTTATTTCGCATTCAAGAAATAAAAATAAATCCTCTGCCTGGTGGCTGTAGGCCACCTTCAGCCAAGGCTTGATGTGGGATTTCAGTTCCCAGACTAGGAACTGAACCCAGGCCACAACAGTGAATGCACCAAATCCTAACCACTAGACCACCACGGCCCTAGCCAGTGCTTTAAGCTTGAAGTCTGCCCCCATAACTTGCTCAAGCCATCCGCTGACACAACTCTGGGCTTCACCATCAACTAGCATCTTTGAGCCCAACGGGGTACACGGCACAACTAACCTGAGCAGGGGACAGATTCCCTATTCTTCTATATCCAAGGGCTCCCACAATCTGTGAAGTCCTTTCAGACCTGATAATACTCAGGCTTTTTTCAATAAAGTCATGTGCTAAAGACACAGGAGTTGGGAAGGGGGAAAGAGATCAAATAAGTAAAAAAATCACTCCCATCCAAGGAAAAAATGACTCATTCAAATTCTCGTGGACCTAAAACACGGTCCTTTCAGATGGGGCCTCCTGTATTTGTGGCTCTGGGCCTGTGGCTCTGGCTGATATTCAGGGATTGACTTAGTGGAAAGATTTGCCTCAAGGTCTGGCAGTTTTGGTGGTAGCAAGCTCGGAGACCCTCGCACAGAGGCAGTGTCTAGTAACAGGGTTGGTACAGTTAGGGCATGTGCTGACAGCCAGGAGAGCTGAGGGGACAATAGCCAGGACTTTTTCTTTGGTCACCAAGCTATAGATTCCAAACTGCCAGGGAACCAGTCTTGCCTTCCACTGAATCCCAACATGTGTCTGATCTGTAGTAGGAAATCAACAAATAATTGATTAATGAATAAAAGAAACTAGGGGTTAAAAAAGTGACCTAATCTTGGGAGTTCCCTTTGTGGCTCAGCAAAAATGAATCTGACTAGTATCCATGAGGACGCAGGTTTGATCCCTGGCCTTGCTCAGTGGGTTAAGGATCCAGCATTGCTGTGAGCTGTGGTGTAGGTCACAGACGTGACTCAGATCCCACATTGCTGTGGCTGTGATGTAGGCCGGCAGCTACAGCTCCAATTCAACCCCTAGCCTGGGAACCTCCCATATGCCGCCAGTGTGACCCTAAAAAGACCAACAAAAAAAAAAGGTAGCCTAATCTTAATATATTTTTTTCCATTATAACTGGCTTACAGTTTTCTGTCAGTCTTTCAACTGCACAGTGTGGTGACCTGGTTACACATACATATATAGATTCGTCACAAGTGATTAGACATAGTTCCTAGTGCTGTACAGCTGGATCTCCTTGCTTTTCCATCCCAAAGGCAATAGTCTACAACTATTAACCCCAGACTCCCATCCCATCCCACTCCCTTCCCCACCCTCTTAATCAATATTAATATAGACCTTTAGACCTGATTCTTTTTCCCTCAAAAAAAATTTTCTGCCATCAGAAAAAAAAATCCTAATTTGCTAAAATTAAAAGGATGTCTTCCATTTCCTATCTCCCACCTCTTTTAGCTCTTAAAATGTTCTCTCCTTGGGATCACTTCTGCTTTGAGAAATATTTGTTTGAAACTGATGAATTTTTTGTTGTTGTTAATGGATATTTTTATTCTTCAAAATTATGTTCCACATACAATTTAAAATAGTCATACATAGTCAGTAAATATATAGTTTCTGTAGATTTTTTTTCTTTCTAGTGGCTTACGGAAGTTCCCAGTTAAAACTGATGAATTTTTATTTGAAATTTATACACATGATCTCCAAACACTTTTGGCTATTTTCTCCAAACACTTTTGGCTATTTTCTAGGTTTTCTTTTACCTCCTAAAATATTTTCCCCAAGTTAAATATAAGAAACCAATCTTGGAGTGCTGAGAAACTGCTAGAAATGGAGAGAGTGACCCTCAGCCAAATATGTACTCTGTCACTCCAAAGAGACAGAAAAAGAGATTTTAAATAAATAAAGAGTACATGCAATTCAGCAGATAACAGCTACTGCTTCTGAGACCAACATCTATATATAGAAAGGTGTGTGTGTGTGTGTGTCTGTGTGTGTATGTGTGTGTGTGTGTGTGTGCGCGCGCGCGCGCACGTGTGTGTGTGTGTGTGGTGTAAAGTAGGAAGGATACAGAAGTGGGCCCAGCTAAGAGAAACTCTACATTTTAAATATATCATTTAGAGAATAGCCTGTTGGGGGTTGCCTGCAGTTTCAGTTTCCAGAATAAAGTCATTGATCACCTGAAGCTCCATCTCCCTTTATTTGAGAGAGGATCTCCAAGTGTGCTCTTGAATTACCAAAAGGCAAGAATAAAACCACTGTCCTTGAAACAGAATTGAATCTGAAGGCAGATGGTGCAGTCTAAACTTTTTCACTGTCTTTAAGTAAAAAAGAAGGTGGCTGATGAATAAAAAGCAACTGGTTGATGAATTCCATGTAAGGAGAATCAACTTTAGTATGGACCATGTCATTGATTAGCCCACTTGGGTTAGGAGCTGAGCCCAGAAAACCAGGTCTGGGGCCAAGAGGAAGGGAGATGTAAAGTTGCAAGTAACATTAAAAACAACTCAGACTGGCTTTAAAATAAAAGTCGTTCCTTGGCAGGGAGTTCAGTGAGCTCTAGGTGAAGCTGACTCAATTCAATGAGGTGACCAAAGACCTGATCTGAAACATTCTATGCCTGGCTTCCCTCATGGTCACAATATGGCTGCTGCTTGCTTCCAGGCCACACACTTTCCCATTCACATTCAATAAGAGGGAGAGCTTCTCCAGGTACCTTCCACAGAGGAGCAAAGAAGCTTCTTTCCTAGAGCTTCCGGGCAACATCTCATTGGCTGGAATTGGGCCACATCCCATCCTTGAACCAATGACAGCTACTAGTATATGCCAATTGTATTTAAGTCCACCTTTGGACTCTGCTTTCCCCCTGGCCCAGCTGGATACATGAATAGTTGCAGTGCTCTTGGCAAAAAGGAAAAGGAATGGGTGCTAAAAGACCATAATCAGCAAGAAGCAATTAACTAGCAGACGGTAAGGAGGGGAGAGCTGGAGGTAGGGAGATGGAAGGATGCTCTTTGTTGCACATGTGACCTTCACCCCTATAGCACTCTCAGGCATGATCTTTAGGAAAGACCATAGAAATTGTGAAGTGTTTGATGTGGTTGAAGTTCTTATAGAAACTGGTAAAGAGGCTGAGTTTTGCATCCTGGGTCGATGCAGGTGAAACCAAGATAGCACATGAGAAGCCAGGGGCCAAGACAAAAAGGACTCAGAAACTGCTAAGCCTGGGGAAGTAGTTAACTGTTAAGCCATATGGAGAGGACTCTGGGCTTCCCTGGGATGTGAAAATCAGGAATTTAAGAGGCAGAAAGGCAGCCAGCTGACAAAGGGGCTAGAGTCATGTGGGCTGGGTGTATATTTACCTTACTACATCCTTGAAGTACCTCTTGTGGTGCAGCGGTTAATGAATCTGACTAGGAACTGTGAGGTTGTGGGTTTGATCCCTGGCCTTGCTCAGTGGATTAACGATCCGGCATTGCCGTGAGCTGTGGTGTAAGTCGCAAAAGCAGCTCGGATCTGGCATTGCAGTGGCTGTGGAGTAGGCCAGCGGCTACAGCTCCGATTAGACCCCTAGCCTAGGAACCTCCATATGCCACGGGTGCGGCCCTGAAAACCAAAAAAAAAAGCTTACTACATCCTTTAGCAAAGGGGAGGGATCTTCTGGACAGGAAGACTTGACTGGAACTGGTACTCTCCAGATGAGCTATTCAAGACTGAATAACTCACACTTTGAGAGAAGCGCTGTGGACTACTGGGATAACCTTAATCTATCCATGCAGTTTTCCCCTCAGCTGCATGGGTGTTTTGTGGGATGGGCGAAAAAAGTTAGGCCCTGCCTGCAGGGAATGGCGGGGGTGGGGGCAGAGAGTCAGTTCTGCTCTCTCAAACCATGTGGGGGCCACAGGCAAGCCTCAGGAAAATGGCCAGGTGGGAACTGAAAGAGCTGATGAGAGGTGCCCTATGGCTTAGGGTTC
Source organism: Catagonus wagneri (assembly GCA_004024745.2). Classification (NCBI taxonomy): domain Eukaryota; kingdom Metazoa; phylum Chordata; class Mammalia; order Artiodactyla; family Tayassuidae; genus Catagonus; species Catagonus wagneri. The sequence goes on from PVHT020000080.1 coordinate 6,996,183, forward strand.
AGGGATGCTGTGGGGACCCAGGGACTACCTGCTTTTGGCAGCACCATCTTTACTGACCTTCCAGTCACCAAGACCAGGAAAGACCTCTGGGAGAGTTTGGGAGACTCTCCAAGAGGGATACCCATCTTCCCCCGGTTAGTGGGAAGGGGTTCAGCCCAGAGTTACATTCATTTTAACACTGAAGGAGATAAGACTAGCAAAAACTAAAGTGAAGAGAAAATTTAACAGCAAACATGCAAGTTTTATGTGAAGCTAGGTAGCTCAGAGCAAGGACTCTGGCTTGACCACATCTATAACCTTGGTCAAGAAACTCAACTGCTCTGTGCTTTATTTAGCTTCTCTCCTCTGTAAAATGGGGACAGTACCACTATTGTGAGGATTAAATGTTAGAATAGACATAATGTCAAGCTGTTAGAACAGTGCCTGGACAAACAACAAAAACTCAGAAAGAGAAATTAAGGAAACTATCCCATTTACCTTTGCATCAAAAAGAATAAAATACTGGGAATAAACCTACTTAAGGAGGCAAAAGACCTACACTCTGAAAACTATAAGATGCTGATAAAAGAAATTAAGATGACACAGATGGAAAGTATACTGCGTTCTTGGATTGGGAGAATCAATATTGTTAAAATGACTATACCACCCAAGGCAATCCAGAGATTCAATGCAATCCCTATCAAATTACCAATGGCATTTTTCACAGAACTAGAATAAAAAATTTTTTAATTTTTTTGGAAACACAAAAGACTCAAAATAGCCAAAGCAATCCTGAGAAAGAAAAATGGAGCTGAAAGAATCAGGTCCCTGGCTTCAGACTATACTACAAAGCTATACCTATTGAAACAGTATTGTACTAGAACAAAAATAGAAATGTAGATCAATGGAACAGGATAGGCCACACAGAAATAAACCCACACACGTATGGTCAATTAACCTAAGACAAATAAAGCAAGGATATACAATGGAGAAAAGACAGTCTCATCAATAAGTGGTGCTGCGAAAACTAGACAGCTGAAAGAAATTAGAACATTCTCTAATACCATACACAAAAATAAACTCAAAGTGGATTAAAGACCTAACTGTAAGACAGGATACTATAAAACTCTTAGAGGAAAACACAGGCAGAACACTCTTTGACATAAATCACAGCAATATCTTTTGGACCCACCTCCTAGAGTAATGAAAATAAAACTAAAAATAAACAAATAGGAGCTAATTAAACTCAAAAGCTTTTGCACGGCAAAGGAAATCATAAACAAAATGAAAAGACAGACCACAGAATGGAGAAAATATTTGCAAACAACGTGACCAACAAGGGATTACCCTCCAAAATATACCAACAGTTCATGCAGCTCAATATCAAAAACCAAACAACCCAAAAAATGGGCAGAAGATCTAAACAAACATTTCTCCAAAGACATACAGATGGCCAAAAAGCATGTGAAAAAATATTCAACATCATTAATTATTAAAGAAATGCAAATCAAAACTACAACGAGGTATCATCTCACATCAGTCAGAATGGCCATCATCAAACAGTCTACAAACAATAAATGCTAAAAGAGGGTGTAGAGAAAAGTGAATCCTCCTACACTGTTGGTGCGAATGTAAATTGTACAACCACTAAAGAGAACAGTATGGAGGTTCCTTAAAAGACTACATACAGAACAATCATATGATCCAACAATCCTATTCCTGGGCATATCTGGAGAAAACCATAATTCGGAAAGACACATGCATCCTAATGTTCATTACAGCACTATTTACAATAACCAAGACATGGAAGTAACCTAAATGTCCACTGACAAAGGAATGGATGAAGAAGATGTGGTGTTTTTATACAATGGAATATTACCCAGCCAATGCCATTTACAGCAACATGGATGGACCTAGAGATTACCATACTAAGTGAAATAGAAAGACAAAATATCACATGGTATCATTTATATGTGTAATCTTTTAAAATGATACAAAAGAACTTATTTACAAAACAGAAACAGATTCACAGACTTCGAAAACAAATTAATGGTTACCAAAGAGGAAAGGTGGGGGGAAGGGATAAATTAGGAGTGTGGGATTAACATATATACACACTATATATAAAATAGATAATCAACAAAGACCTACTGGATAGTGGAGGAAACTACTCAATATTTGGTAATAACCTATGTGGGAAAAGAATCTGAAAAAGAATGGATACATTTAAATGTATAATTGAATCGCCTTGCTGTACATTTGCAACTAATATAACATTGCAAATCAAGCGTACTCCAACAGAAAATAAAAATTAAACTGAAAAAAAATTTTTAAATAACAGTGCCTGGAATAAACAAATGAAAGTATAAATAAATAAATAGCTATAATAAGAAAAGGGGAATCTAAACGACACAAACACACTATGAGAAACAAGAGGAAGAAGAGAAAAAAATAAAAAAATTGTAGAAGCTGGGAAGTAAATGGGCTGATGGACAAGAGGGAAAGGATCCGGTGGACCCAAGAAATCTGACCCTTTATTCTGAAGTGTGGGCTCCCAGGAAGCATACGGTTCTCACCATGAAAACCTCGAGAAACTGGAGGCTTCAGGAATCTCCAAAAGTAGAAGTGAGGGGGGACTAAGAATAAGAAGAACAGATCCCCCCCCTTCCCCACCCCTGTGCTACTGGCAATAGCCCCTTAATCCTGACCAAATAAATGTTTATTCTGTTCTCAACGATACAGACCCAGCCGAAGGCAGAAGCGCTATACCCAAAACAGGATTTAGAGAACATTCACATCCTTAACAGTGGGACCCACAGCTCCCACCCCACTCAGCTGCCAGACTTTTTATAGTGAGGCTTAGACCCCCAGGCAGGGCATAAAGGCAGCCAGAGATAGAAGGCAAAATTACATTCCCTGGGTAAGACAGGAGACTCTCAAAGAGAAGCCAGAAACACCATTCCAGTGCCCCTTTAGAAGGTCATCAAGCCAAAAAAAAAAAAGAAAATCTAGAATTGACTTTGCCAAACTTAGAGCATCTGTTCTTTACGCATCTTAAATCTTCTAATAACACACGGTTTGAACATAAGATATTAGAGAAGCACCTTATTCAAAGTAATCCAGGAAAACAACTCCCCACCCACTGAGCGATTCTGTTACCAGTTGTCTTCACCAACCTGCCTGCTCTCTGCCTGTGGACCCTGCTGGTGACTTCGGAACTGTTGTCCCCACAGGCTCTAGAAGAGCAGCACGCCTGGAGGCACATTCGGCTTCACGGAAAGAGACTGAAGAGAGCGCCCGGTGGGAATGACCCACCCAAACTTCCTGAAACAGGCTGGAGGGGGAGGGGGGGGCATTCGCTGCACCTGCTCTCACAGGAATGCAAGAGACCACTGGAGAAGAGACTAGAAGTTCTGGCACCAGGGCTGCTGGTGATGTTGACCAGCCTCAACATCTGCACTCTGCTTTTCATACCCCTGAGAGAGTGGAGGAAAAAAAAAGCAACAGGAAAAAAAAAAGAAAAAATATAATAATAGCAACTGATTAGGGAAAGAATCAAGCACGAAGTCTCAGAATGAAATGAGTACGTGTTTGCTAAAAAAAAAAAAAAAAGCTGGAGGTAAGATGATAGGAATACTGAAAAATAAAGTGTACACGATGCACAGATGGGAAACAGATGTGACTGTGTGTCAGGAGGAGAAAAGGAAATGAAGAGACCGAAAGGAAGAAAGCATGTGCTGGCTATGGGGGTGACGAGTGGGGCTTCTGGAGCAGGGGTGACTCACAAAAGCACGGAGATGGATGCCGTTGAAGAGGGTCCAGAGGCAGAGCAGGAAAAAGGGGCCGGTCGATGCCCATGTGTGCAAGTGACTGAATTACCCTTCTACCTGCAATCTCTTTTGACCTTAAGTGTATCAAGAAAAATTATTAATGAGCTCACAATGGATCAAGAAACTGATGATTTAAATGGTCTGTAGGTACTAATTAGCAGTCACAAGCCTGCAGCATCCTTAAAGGTGTGCAGAAGGGTGTTAAGCCCACAGCTGCTCCTGGGTGCTCAGCTGTATCAAGGCTTCCTCACTCTGCAGAATAACTTTCTTTTTAAGGGCAGAATCCAATTCCTTTTCGAAACAACTACCTCCAGAGCCCCAAATGGCAACAGCAGCCTCAGCAAGGGGACTCCCTCCCTGAAGTCAATTTGGCATCCTACTTGTTCACATGACAAATTTTGTACCTTCAACATACTCTACTTTAAGGAGATTAAAAATTCATATCCCCAACATAGTGACATAAAAGATGCCACTTTGGCAAAAAGGACTATCTGAAATTAGGCTTTGGGGGGTGAAAAAAACATGTCCTTGTGCAGCAAGACATCATGGCCCTGACAACCAAATTAGCATTGCTGGAGCCTGGGAACTCCCTCAAGAGGAGCAGTACAGGTGGGAGACTGGATGTGCTATTAGCCTGTTTTCACACTGGACTTAGCAGCTACTGGAAAGTGATGGGTCTGGAAATGACAATGACGGACTGGATTGTCTTTGACTCCATGAACACACGGAGGAAGTAGGATTCTCTTACTTGCTCTCATGATTTCCTGTCACTAATTAGAATATTAAAATCTTCTAGGACAATAGGAGACCAAAGTCTGAATTTGAAACTCTTCAGTGACTATACACTCCCTGAGAAAGAAATAGGCAAAACATGGAGTTCCCGTTATGGCTCAGTGGTTAACAAACCCAACTAACATCCATGAGGACGAGAGTTCAGTCCCCGGCCTTGCTCATGGTATTACCGTGAGCTGTGGTATAGGTCACAGACAGGGCTCAGATCCCACATTGCTGCGGCTGTGATGTAGGCCAGTGGCTACAGCTCCGACTGGCCCACTAGTCTGGGAACCTTCATATGCAGAGTGTGCGGCCCTAAAAAAAGGAAAGAAAGAAAAAAGAAATAGGCAAAATATTATTTTATTTTATTTTAGTCTTTTTGCCTTTATCTAGAGCCTTATCCGCGGCATATGGAGTTTCCCAGGCTAGGGGTCTAACAGGAGCTGTAGCTGCCAGCCTTCGCCACAGCCACAGCAACGCGGGATTCTGCAACCTACACCACAGCCGTGTCTGCAACCTACACCACAGCTCACGGCAACACCGGATCCTTAACCCGCTGAGCAAGGCCAGGGGTCGAACCCGCAACCTCATCGTTCTTAATCGGATTCGTTAACCACTGAGCCACAACAGGAACTCCGCAAAACATTATTTTGAATCCTCAGATTTCGATCGTGAGTGACAGAACACGGAGTTGAATTACAGTTTTATCATCCAAGTAAGAGAATACAGTATGGGGAGGCAGGGTTTTGTGAGACCCAAATTACTGTGAACATTTATTACACATTATTAAAATTTTACCTCAAATCCTCCAAATGCCTGCATTTTTCTCTCCTGGACCAATTCCCAGCTCCCCATCTCAGGCGCCACATGTGTTGGACCAGTCCTTGGAGGATGCTCTGCCCAGTCCTGATCCTGCCTGCAGTGAGAGGAGACAAGTGGGCCTCTGGCCTGGGGAAGAAAAGGACCCCTCCCCGAAGTCAGCATCTCCTCCACAGAAAGGCTCACTGTGTAGAGGAAAGCATCTCTCCTGGCAAGAGTGAGTGAGTGTATGTCTCCCATAGGTCAGCGTCTATGAAACGGTTAGCCAGAGTGAGGTCCCCAGGAGGCTCCCATCAGGCTTTGCTCAGAGTGGTGTGCCACTGGTATCATGACTTCTCTATTTTACCCACCCAACAGTTCCTATTCAGCTTGGTCTTGGGTCAGAACGCAAAACCTCTCTGCCAAAATAGCAACATACATATATGTTCATTAAAATAAATTTATATAAAAGTATTAAGCTTCTCAAAAGGAAAGGTTCTACAGACATAAAAGGCAGCAGCTTTAGCTGATTACCATGATCTAAATGATCAACTGCTTCTTTTTAATATCCCTTAAGAGAGCTGTTGGCTTGAGGGAAAAAAAAAATCATAGACAAGGTTGTCCTTGAGTTTAACAGAAACAAAACAGATAGAAATTTGATTTTTCTTTTAACTAGCTGGGTTTTTATAAATGGAATTAAAAATATATACATAAGAAGACATTCAAAAGATGAAACAGAAATGACTATCTCTTATAGTGAGGACTTCACACATTCTTACATTTGCCATAACCTCCCCCTTCCTCTCTCCACATAAATTCATTCCTGGCTAGAGGTGCCAGAAAAAATACAGGACACTCAGTCAAATTCGAATTTCAGATAAACGGAATACACACACACACACACACACACACACACACACACACACCACACACTTGGTATACTAAGTGTATATATTATATACATATATGTGTATATTTATTAATATATTTTATATTATGTAATACATATTTAGTATAAGTATTTTCCTAAATATATAATACATATTTAATGTAACATTTTAGTTTAGTATAAGCATCTATCAAATATAGATGATACACACTTAAATACTAAAAAACAATTTGTTGTCTCTCTGAAGTTCAGATTTACCTGGGCATCCTTGTGTGTGTGCTAAATCTGGCCACCCTGTTCCTGGCCCCAAAGCAAGGCCCCTGACAGCTCCGAGGGCAGTTGTGGCGGCGCGTCCTAAAAAGGATTACATTCATCCTGGGGGTGGCTGTGTGTGCCCCTTGCTCTAGCGAGAGCCCTAAAATTACTTAGGTCAACCGTCTGAGGCAATGACTCCAGGTAGCTGTCCGCGCCCAGCGGGCGGGGTGCCGGGGGCGGGGGGGGGGGCCTGGGGAGGGCGGGGGCGCCCCCTCGGGCAGGACCCAACCCTGAAGGGGCAGTGACTCTCTTTTGCCTCCAGGGGTCCGAGGAGCAGCTGCTCGGTCCTCGGAGTGGGCAAAAGGGACGTGGTCGGGACTCCGGGTCGGGGAAACGGTGATACCCGAGGCCGCCCAGGAGCTCGGGAGTGACTGAGGCCCGTCCCGCAACCGTGAGGCGCCGGCGAAGCAGAGGTACCACCGCGGAGCTCTGACACAGCTGCCTGCGCCGACTCTGGGAAGGGGCCCCGGAAGTCCCGGTTCCGCCGGTCTGCGCCTGGCCTCCTCGCGCCCCCTGGCGGCCGAGCTGGACACGCCGCTCACGTCCCTCAGTTCCCGCTGGAACCCGGAAAGGGCACTGAGCGCCTGCCTTCAGGTCGGGAGTCCTGGCGGAGCTGAAGTAAGAGTTTTAACCATGGGGCACAATGCCCCCCCACCCCCACTCCCGGCTGAAAGGGCAGCTGCCTGCCTTTTCAGCTGTGCTCGTCACCGTACCACGCTTCTTGTAATTATGTAGCAACTATAGGTCCTAAGTCCAAGCCAGCAGCCCTACTAACCATGCTCCCAGCATTACTTATCAGTTTTGCTTCTGTAGCCTTGCTTGCTCAGCTTCTTAGAAGAAACACTGCTTGGGAAAGGGGGAGGTCTGGGGATGGTTACAAGACCCTGTATTGTATAAAAGTTGCTGAGAACAAAGACCTGGTGCTCAGACTCTGCAGGTGACTCCTCTGAGCCCGCACAGGTGCTGAATAAACCTTGCTATTCCACATCTCCGAGTGCCATTTGTCTCCTTCCACTGCCACGGTTTCTGCAGTTTCTGCAACAGAGCTAGTGCTTCGTGGGGCAAGGAGGAAGAAAGTGACCGTTTCCACCGAGGACACCTTTTTTAAGGTCTTCACACTGTTGTTGAGAGCATCTTTGCCCACTTCTTCTGCAGGTATTGAGTAGCGTAATGCTCCGCTGGCCCCACTACTTAGACCCCCTTGAGTATGTGTGATAGAAGATTCATCTTTTCAAATATAAGACTTGGCAAACTGTAAGCAAAATACAAGCAGGTATCTTCCTCACTCAGAATTAATTAATAACCTCAGGCTCTTGCTGAGGATATTAAAACTCAAAACGAAAAGATCAAGGTCTTGGGACTCGTTTTACATAAATTCACACAATTCTTCCATTCTCTCCCTTCCCGCTGTGCTGAGCCCATTTTCTGTAGGCAGACAGAAAAATCAAAATGCAGATGTCCTAAGTGAAAGCCAAAGGAAGAGATGTCCTAACAGTCAGCTGACTATCTCTCACCCCCCTTCTCCACTCAAGCAAGTTAACATCGACAAAATACTGTCAGTCTTCATGGTGGCTGGTTAATTATATGTGTCAACTTGGTTGGGCCAAGGTATTCTGATATTTGGTCAAACACTGGTCTGGATGCTGCTGTGAAAGTTTTCTGGGTTTTATTGTTGTTGTTTTGTTTTTTGTTTTTGGCTGTGCCTGCAGCATGCAGAGTTTCCTAGGCCAGGGATGGAACTTGCACCACAGCAACAACCTGGGCCACCGCGGTAACAATGTCAGATTCTTAACTCACAGTGCGACAAGAGAACTCCCTGAAAGTAGTTGAAATGAGATTAACATTTCAATCAGCAGACTTTGAGTAAAGCAGATTATCCTACATAATGTGAGTGGATCTCATCCAATCAGGTGAAGCCCTCAAGAGGAAAAAGACTGACTTCCCCTGAAGAAGAAGGGAACTCTGCCTCCAGACTGCCTTTGGACTCAAGTCTGCCTCCACCCTCCTCTGGTCTCCAAGCCTACCAGCAGCCAGCTCTGGAGATTTTGAACCTGTCCAGGCTCTACAACTGTGTGAGCTAATTCCTTAAAATTCTCTCTCTCACTCTCTCATACATACATATGATAGATAGATACAGGTTCCCTAATAGAATGTATACCTATAGATACACCCTACTGGTTCTCTTTCTCTGGAGAATCCTGACTAATTCAGCATCCACAGCCTACCAGCTCAGCCCAGACCCATCCCTCTCACCTATTCCAGAACTTGGCTCCTGCAATACCCCCTCTTGTCTTGTAAATTTTTCCTTTCCGGTAGATGATTTGTTTCTGCATAAAATGCACTGTTATTTCTTTCATCTTAAAAAAAAAAAAAAAAAGGAATTCTTGAGTTCATTTCTCTTCCAGCTGCCACTCACTTTCTTTGGTCCTCTTTGTAACAACATCCCTCTAAAGAGTTGCATATGTGCTTTGTCTCCAATTTTCCCCTCCCATTCTCTTTGCTTGCTTTTTGTTGTGAAATAGAACACATATACCAAAAAAGGGAGTCTGGCAGGTCAAGTTTAGTAACGTGAAGTGGCAAACTGTTTTACAAAGTGATCTGCAGACTTACATTCCTGCCAGGAGTAGATGAGTATTCAGTCGCTACAGGTCCTCAACACCACTTTGTAGTAATCTCTTCAACTTCCACCATTCCAACGCGCATTAGATGATATCTTGTGTGGTTTTCATTTGCATTTCCCTGACGCATAAAGAGCTGGAGATTTTTGTGCATGTTTTTGGGCCTCGGAATATAGTGTTTTAAGAATTTTTGAGACATGAAGACATGGCACTCAGCTCCTTCTCTGAGGACGGTGCAGCCCAGCAGCAGGGAGTGTGGTCCCTGGACAGCCTCCAGTGAGCAGCTCCTTGAGGGTCAGCCTCAACTGCAGAAAACCAGCTTGTCCAAGATCACGCTCTTCCTGAGCCCAGGCTCTGACTGCAAGCAAGACTGAGCAAAACAGACTAGAAATGCACAGCTGTTTTTCAGTCTGACACAGGACACAGGGCACCGGACATATTAACCCCCACAGGTTAGCCTGGACTTTACTGGGCTTACATCAAAGTTCAGCACTTTTCCCTGCCCAATCCTGCTTCCTCCCCCTTTTATTCACAATAAGCATCTTGATTTTTTTTTGGTTTTTTTTGTCCTTTTTTGGTTACACCTGAAGCATATGGAAGTTCCTAGGCTAGGGGTCTAATCGGAGTTGTAGCCGCCGGCTTACACCACAGCCACAGCAACGCAGGATCCGAGTCACGCCTGTGACCTACACCATAGCTCATGCAACGCTGGTTCCTTAACCCACTTAGTGAGGCCAGGAATTGAACCCGCAACCTCATGGTTCCTAGTCGGATTCGTTTCCGCTGCACCACAACGGGAACTCCTCTTAATTTTTTTTTAGGGCCACACCTGTGGCATATAGAAGTTTCCAGGCCAGGGGTCTAATCAGACCCCTACGCCTACGCAACAGCAACTCAGGATCAGAGCTGTGTCTGGTCTGCGACCTACACCGCAGTTCACGGCAATGCCAGATGCTTAACTCACTGAGCAGGGCCAGGGATCAAAACCAAATCTTCATGGACACTAGTTGGGTTCGTTACCACTGAGCCTCAATGGGAGCTCCAACATCTCCATTCTTAATAAACATCTTAAAACTACAAACACTTTCTCAGGGTCTGCTTCTGAAGAACCCAATCTGCAACACAAAGTGTCTTTTTAAGCCTACTGCCCATTTTCCTATTGAGTTGTCTGCCTTTTCTTTTTCTTAACAATTTGCAGGAGTTTTATGTTTCGTATGGATACAAGTCCTTTGTCAGTTACATGGCAAATACCCTCTCCCACTCTGGGGTATGCCTTTCTCCTTTCTTTATAGTGTCTTTGAAGAACAGAAGTCCTTCATTTGAATGTAATTCAATTTCTCATTTTTTTCGTTTTAGACATGCTTTTTATATCCTACCCTAAGGTCATGATATATTCTCCTGTATTCTGAAAGCTTTTATTGTTTTGCCTTTGAATTTTAGACTTAGATGCCACCTGGAGTTAATTGTTATATAAGGCATGAGACGAGAGCCATGTATTATTTTTTTACCCCAAATGGATAGCCTATTGTCCTAGCACCATATTTTGAAAATGCCTTCCTCTCCCCTGCTGTTCTGCAACACCAACTTGTCACATACATCAAATGCGTTAGTCTATCCACACAAGTGGCATTGTTCCTGGATTCCCATTCTGTGTCATTGGCCTCTTTGTCTGCTCTCGTCCCAGTACCACAAGCCTGCCTGGAGAGGGGTTTTTGCCTCCATTTGTTCCACTGGAATGCCTCTTAGGAAGATGGGCAACATGCCCTTCTGGCTGAATCCAGGGGTCAATTCTAAGTTCTCATCCTCCAGGTCTTCTCGGTACAGTTGACACCAATGATAACTGCTTCTCCCTGACTGTGTCTGCTGAGACCCCACACTCTTGGGTTTCCTCCCAACACACCGTGTGCTCTTCTCTGCCTCCTCCACCATCTCCTCCTCCTCACCCCAGGGTTACCTCTGACAGGGTTACCCCCTCCTCAGGGCTCAGATGTCTGTGTACTTATTTCTTCATTGATCTCATTCAAGTAAATGTCATTTCACCCCAAATTTCTATTCCCAGGTGGACCTTGCTCTTAAACTCCAGACTTACACATTCAGCTGCCACCTAACGTTTCCATTTGAAGAATCTCAGACTAACATTTCAAACACAGAACTTCTAAACTTTCCCCCCAAATCTGCTGCACATCTTGCCTGGACCTTCTAGGCTGATGGCAACTCCATCCTTCTATTTGCTCAGGCACAGAGCCTTGGAAGCATCTCTACTCCTCTCTTCTCTCATAACAGCACATGCACATCAAATGTTAGGAAGTCCTTCTGGATTTACCCTCAAAATATGCACAGCCCAAATCCAAACACTACACCCGACCTCTACAGCTACTTCCCCAACAAAGACTCCAGAGAGGTACTGCTTTTTTTTTTTTTTTTAACAAATTCAAGGTCTGTGGCAACCCTGTGTCGAGAAAGTCTATCGGATCCATTTTCCTAACAGTATTTGCTCACTCCCTGTTTCCGTGTCAGATTTTGGTAATTCATGCAATATTTCAAATTTTTCTTTATAATATTTGGGGGTTGTTTGTTTGTTTCGTTTGCTTTTTATGGCCTCACTGCAGCTTATGGAAGTCCCAGGCCCCGGGTCAAATCGGAGCTCCAGCTGCCGGCCCATACCATAGCCACAGCAACCGTGGATCTGAGCCACATCCGCAATCTACACCACAACTCACTGCAACCCCGGATCCTCAGCCCACTGAGCGAAGCCAGGGATCGAACATGCATCCTCACGGATACTATTCAGGTTCATTAGCGCTGAGCCACAACGGGGACTCCTCATTATGATATTTGTTACAGTGATCTGTGACAGTGATCTTTTTTGTTTTGGGTTTTTTTTGTCTTTGTGACTGTGATCTTTGATGTTACTATTGCAAAAACATTATGACTCTCTGAAGGTTCAGATAATAGCTGTTTAGTAATAGTGTTTTTAGACATAATGCTATTGCATACTTACTAGACTAAGTACAGTACAAACATAACTTTTATACGCACTGAGAAACCAAAGAATTCTTTTGACTCACTTTACTGGGATATTCGCTTTGTGGTGCTCTGAAACAGCTGTGGTGTCTCTGAGGTATACCTGTACAGCACGCATTCACTTCCTTATAACACATGTAAAATTTCCAGGAAGATTTCTGCAGTAACATTTCTAATTGATCCTGTTACTTCAACCCCTCTCTCCTTAGTCTTTCTCTTTTTTTTAAACATAACAGCAAGAGGGATTCTTTTAAGATACAAGTTAGATCCTGTTACTCCTCTGCTCAGAACCCTACAGTGACTCCCACCTCCCTCAGAGTAGAAGCCGAAGTCACGACCACAACATGCAAGGCCCTGCCTGCTGTGACTTTGACCTTGGATCTCTCTCTGAGCTTATTTCCTAGTGTTTTGCCCTCGTTTACTCTGTTCCAGCTGCTCCAGCCACTGGCCTCGTTGACGTTTCTCACACATGCCAGCTGCTCCTGTCTTACAGCCTGTGTGTCATCTTTGCCTGGACCACTCTTGCCCAAACATCTGCACCGCTAACTTCACTCCTTCAAGCCGTGGCTCAAATGTCAGCTCTGAGATGAGCCCCATCTTGATCATAAAAATGGAAACTTGCCCTCCCCTGCCTTCCTTCTCTCCATCCACTTTTTTCCATCACTCTTAACATCTTCAAGTATATTATAGAAATTATGTATTATGTTTATTGCTCATCCTCTTTCTCCCCTTCTAGAGTGTCTGACAAGGATATCTGCCTGCCTTTTTTGGTTTGTTTTTTCCTGTTTTATTCCCTTTGTATCCCAGGCACCTAGAACTGTAAACCAGAATCTGCTGTGAGCCTTGTCCTCTGCCCCTCCTCGTGGCCTCAGGCCTCTGCACCTGAAGGCCAGGAAGCAGCTCAGTCTGTGATGGGCCGCTGCTCTAGCCCCAGTGATGCAAGTAAAGACACTTAGGTTTTACAATTCAGCACAGCCCCTGGGCGAGAAGGTGCCTGGGTCCCAGCTCCAGTTCTGTCACCAACTGAGACAAGTCACTTCTCTTCTCTGAGTCTTTATTTCCATGTTTCTCCCTCAGATCAATGCCTGGCCCTCTGTGGGTGCAGCTGGGAATTTAATTTACTTCAAATCAGAGCTGCTGAAAGGGGGGTCACCTCAGGTTCTCAGCGCTTACACACACGCTGTCATTAACTCCCCACAATAACGCCACTCCATGAGGTAGCCCCAAGACTAAAATCCACGGATTTCATTTCCATGCCTACATTTCAGCTCTGTTTATATTAGCTGTAGAGGGTTTAAGGGGGCAAGAACTTGGTTCAATCAGATTATAAGCAGCTAGTGCTACATGCAAAGAAAACTTTACAAGTCATACTGAGGGAGAATTTTTTTCTCTTGCCTAAAAATTATTTCACCTGCTGAACTCTTCACAATTCACCTCAAGACTCTGTTTTAGTATTACCAAACTTAACTTGTCTGAAAATCAATGCTCCTGAGGTGTCATGCCTGACACTTGGCGAGGTACTCTGTCATTAAGCTAGAAGACTTGAAAGATGTGGGGGTTCAGTGTTTAAAGAAATAATGCTGTGAGTCACAACACTGCAGTTTCATCTCCAATTCTCAAAAGCACTTTGCTGAAAATCACATTAATCCTTATAATTTCCATGATAATAGGCCCAGATCAGCATTTTGTGAGTAGGGGCAGGCAGGTGGAGCAAGATCTCCTCGGGATGGTGGGAAAGAGTAACTGCAGAGTTTTGAACCAGGATTTGGATGTTGGGAAAGCTGCAACTCTAAGACATTTGGAAGGGAAGGGGTGCCTTGCTACCCTTCAACTTGGGGTACCTCTCCTGGTGCTCCCCCATCCCAAATGTGTTGTCACATCAAGAAGGAGAGCTGTAGACTTTTGGAAAATTATGGAAAGCTGATATACAGTATAGCCAGCAACTGGAGTCCCAAGAAGATGGCAGAGAATCAAGAAATTACAAAGCTAGAGAAACTTTGGATGTGATTAAAGTTAAGTAGACAAATTTTACAAAGATATAAATGCAGGTTAATTCATATAAATGAGGGAGGTTATAGTTACTCCATATTATTACCAAATGTCTCCCTGGAATCCTCAACTGGACTTTTTTATTTTTTGCTTTTTTTTTAGGGCTGTACCCACGGCATATGGAGGTTCCCAGGCTAGCAGCTGAATCGGAGCTACAGCTACCTGGCTACACCACAGCCACAGCCAAGCACGATCCAGCTGCATCTGCAACCTACACCACAGCTCACAGCAACACCAGATCCTTAACCCACTGAGCGAAGCCAGGGATCGAATCCTCAACCTCATGGTTCACAGTTGGATTCATTTACACTGTATCACAACAGGAACTCCCTCGGATGGACTTTAAATAAAAATCATGATCCCATTTTCTTTCTTTTTTTTTTAGTGCCACACTTGCTGCATATGAAGTTCTCAGACCAGGGGTCAAATCAGAGCTCCAGCTCCACGGCAACACCGGATCTGAGCTGCATCTGCGACCTACGCCGCACATCGTGGCAATGCCAGATCCTTAACCCACTGAGCAAAGCCAGGGATCAAACCTGCGTCCTCATCCTCAAGGATACTAGTCAGATTCTCAACCCGCTAAGCTACAACAGGAACTCCCTAAAAATCATGATTTTTTAAAAGTCACTCATTAAATTTTAGTCACATTCTCAATTTTCTATTTAAATACCAGCAAATCTGACTACTTTCCCAATCCATCTACATCATCTCTAAGTGACTTTTCACAGTAAAAAAAAAAAAAAAACAAATATTCTCTCAAACGATGTCCAGATGCCAGAACTGCTCAGAAGAATATTTCAAAGTTTCCTCAATTATTTCACCCAAAGAAGCTCCAAGACTCCCTGGACTTGAGGACACACTACAAAGGAATGTAGCTGTTCTACAAGGATCCAGACTCATTTGGAGGCACATATTCAGTTTGTTAGTAAGAACGGAATTTGGGGGCGGGGGTTGGAGGATGGGGTGTAAGACACGTTTTGGGTTGTCTGAAGGAAAGGTGCAGAAGCAATTATCAAAATCTTTTATGGTTACAATATATAACAGCTATAATGTTCATTTTTACACACCCCTCTTCCACTGTCACACTGCTCTGGATTTAACTTGGGAATTTCCAGATCTTCTTCAGATGGTGCACGTGCTGTCTTCAGCTATAACATAAAACCGTCTTTGACAATAAGATAAAACATTTGCAAGAGGTTTAAATTTTAGCACATTATTCTCAAGGATGATGGCCTCACTTTCCCTAGTCGTTACTAAATAGAACTCATTCCCTTTAAAATACTCTGCCTCTTTGTAAACAGAGGTACTAATAATGTTGAATTCCAACTTAATTTTTTAATTATAGTTGACTTACAATGTTCTGTCAAAGTAACCCTTGCACATATATATACATTCAAATTCCAAATTTTAAGAGACAATTTTCTATGTGTATCTCATGTTTCTGCAAACCTTATGAGCACAGGCACATAGTTTTTGTTCCAGACTCTGTTTGTATAGGGAACAGCTTTGGAAGAAAACTTCTCCTTCTCGGGCAGCTTTGCTTGCATATCCTTTAAGAGTAGGTTTCCTGCTCAGCTGTGACACATCACACTGCATGTGCTGCACCCACCTGAGCTATTCTGCTTCACCCCCATGGAACTTGGGGGACAGAAAGGGAACAGGAAGCTCATGCAACCTGGGTGCCTCCGACATAGGAGTCTGTCTCCTGCCAGTGTCTGTGACACTCTAGCAGGTGAACTTGTTAGCTTGCACACAAAATAAAAATCTTAGGCCATTCAATAGTTCTTGACATCTACTAGCCCAAAATTAATATTGTAGAATAGAAGGATTTCTTTGTCCTACCTGACTTCCCACCTCTCTTAAGCAGTCTCATACAACTCTTGCACCATTAATAAGCATGGGTTGTTTTCCGGAGTTTGTTGCAAAGGGGACTTAATGTTTCCGGCTAGAAAACCAAGAAGTAAATTTAATATATTAAAAAAACACACAAGAAAGACTAAGGTTAGATAGGGTTACAAAAAATTAAAGGGGAAGGAGGTAATCCTAGAAGGTGGAGATAGAAATAAAGTACAGAACATATCTTTAATTTTGGTTCTCAGTCCCACAAACTAAACAATTATAATAGCCCTATCACCCTCTACAGGAACCAAGCTAGAAACTGTTGGGAAGTAACTGGTCTTTCTGGAATCTGCTCATACCTATCCATTGCTGCAACTGCTACAACTGTCCAGATTTTTAAGTGTAAAGTTCAGGTGTTCAGAAAGGTAAGAGGTACACAGATCCCTTTGCACTCTTAGCCTGAGAGGTTAATGCTGAACCATCTAGTGCTGCAAAGAACGTGGACAGTCCTTCTCACACTTACCTGTGATTTCTGCAGCCACTTATTGCAGGCACAACTAACAAAGCTGCAGACTTTGCTGAAAGTCCCTGGAAACCACACCTAGCACTTCTACCCTTACCTGTCACACTTCAATTCCACGGACAACAGCTGCTTAGAAACCCCACCCCCCACCCATATACTATGAACCCCATCACCAAACCTACTCAGTTCCACCTCAAAAAAATATCACTTTGTTACACAGTGAACGCCAACCCTTGTGATTCCAGCAACCATCATCTTCATTTTAGCTTAAATGGCACTATATCAATACTTCAAAGCAGCACATCCAAATATTTCAGTCAGGCACTGAAATCAGAAAAGAATGTATAATACACCAATGAATGTATTATTTATTTATAAATTATAGAAGTGTACAATTGTACAATATATTATGTACATTATAAAACACACAAAAATAGAAATTTAAAAGGATGAGATTAAATACAAATAAGCATCTTAACATCTTCCCAATGGACTGACCATCTGCATATCCCAGGAATGTAACACCCCTACCTGAAACAACAGCCCTAAAGCATGCCAATGATTTTGCTAGATTTGAATTTTTAGCTCAAGGTACAGAAAAAGTACAAGATCACAGCTTTTTTTTTTTTTTCTCAGTTTTGCACAATAGCCCTAGCATCAAGTTTAAACTCGTGAAGATGCTTGATGCTAACTTTTAAAGACAGATTTGAACTAATCACCACACAGCTGGTAAAATTTCACATTACGGTTCACTGATAGCTGTTTCAGTTATCATAAGGCAGATTAAATAGGGGATTTTATGGAGTTGAATACTTGGGGAGGAAAATGCTCTAAAGAAACACTTAATAAAGGATGGAGGTTTGACCATAAAAAAATAAAAGCCAACAAATAGCTGGCACCAAAAAAAAAAATCCCTCTACCTACAGCGGAAAGACTTAAAAACAAACAAAAGCATTCCAAACAATGGCCATTATCCAATGCAAATGGATTATAAAGGATTGCCACACATCTGCCCATCCTAATACCTGTGAGTCCTTAAGAACAAAACTTCTTTGAACTTTATAGCCCCAGTGTCCAATAACAGAACTTGCCACGTTGAAACTCAGTAAGTATGTGATGAATGATGAACAAGTCCTCTAAAAACAAGTAAAGTGATGAAATACATTTGAAATAATAATTGTTGTTAAAGAACACGCCAGTATCTGGTTTTGATTGGCTGAAGCAAATAACTGGATAAATGCTGTGGTCAAGAATATGCTCAGAGAGCCTCATTACACTCCTCAACACCCTCGCCCCCTTTCCCACATCAGTCCTTTGGCATCCACCTGCTCTGCCTCAAGCCAGGACCTAAGCATCCATTGCACAGTGGAGCCCTGCCCTTCCATATCGCGCAGCCACTCAGGCTCACCCCTCCCCACCCCTCAGTGCAAGCTGGGAGGAACAAAATAGTATATTCTACACAGAAAACCTTATTCAACATACTCCTTAATTTTTTAAAAGAAATATTCGCAACAAAATTTTTTTTAATTTTAAAGGGCACCAACACCTGACTTTAGGATGGAGATATGCATGTGGGGCCTCAATCAAGTTTTGTAACACAAAAATTTACAACTGAAAGACTTTCAATTGTGATCTCCGAAAGAGTACCTTTGTTTTAATAGGTACCTCACCAATTTAAAGAAATAAAAAGATTATACAATTTAAGTAGCTTAATTCCATAAATAAAGTTTCACTTTGTATCCACTGAATGTTTTCATCTAATATGCTCATCTATTCTGTTGACCAAATGTCACTGTTTCTTGATGGGAACAAAACTGAAACTTACACAATAAAAGCTTCCATTCAATTAAATGAAAACTAAGGCAAGTTATTAAATCTCAGTTAAGAGAAAAAGGAAGAAGGGATACAGAGTTCAGAAACCTACTGAAGATGACAACTCCAAAGTGAAGGCTCAGTGCTTTTACTACTGCAACATGGAAAGCACTTACCTAAAGTACTCATTAGAGAAAAACGCATCATTTTGTTGTGAAGTACACATATATCACACAAATGGCAAAAGAAAACAGACTAGCAGGATGTCCTAATGAGGTGATGCTGTTTTTTTCTAAGCACTGTGGTGAGTTAATGGTTTGTGATATCATTCTCTGGTCTCAAAAATCAGAAAGAAACTAGTTGTTTGAGTAACTTATAAAGCCTCTTTTAAGGCAAAATTGCCGCTGGAATAGAAATACTTTTCTTGAAAAGTATCTTTCAAGAAAACCAGGATTGCACATAGTACATGTTATTTCATTTGCTCACTTTCCTTGCCTTCATGACACCTGCATTTTCTCTAACCTCTCCTTTCACTGGATGTTCCAGGCTGGCTCACTTCCTTCCACTTCACTTAAGTGACCAGCAGCTTCCCAAGCAAACCTGACTTGAAAATTAAACCTGCCCTCTACTTACAAAATGAAACAAATCTTCAAAGGCACTCCTGCTTGCCCAGGAAGGGTCTCACTAACACCCCTAAAAGAAAAACAGGTGATGGAGGTTCCAGTGAAAAAACTGCTGACCATATTATAGGAAATATTATATTCTAGATTTCAGGGAAAAAAAAATTCATGGTTTTTCTAAGTTTCAAATTTTTATTTCTTTCAAATTTTATTTCCAACTACTGCAGTAACAAATACCAGTGGTAATTCTCCATGGAAAGTGGCAACCTTTTAAGTAAACAAGGTCACAAATTAGTATTCTAATAGTACTTTGGTCTATGGAGCTTGTGATAGGATTACTACAATCAGTCTTATAACATCACAGACTTACGCTTCCTCCATATCTAGTAATAAAAATATTTCTCTTACCTCAATAATCATCGTGTACACATTTCTGCTCTTCATAAGCACTATCCTTCCAGGTTGTACTGTGTGTGTATAAGGGGGAAATTCCTCCCAAATATGGGTTTTCTATAGTATACAGAAATAGTAGTCACTTCAGCAGTCATATATAGAATTATTAAACTTTTAGCTAAAAAAAAAAGAATCAATGATCGCATTATATCCTTTCCTGGTAGTAAAAAGACACACACCATTACAAACATAAAATGAGTCAAACTTCTATTTTATTGACAGGAGTCCAAAATGAATACAAAAAAATGCCTCCTTTGCATGTTATGTATATTTTTGTTTTCTTAAAAGGCTTCTGATAGAGTCAGGTAGATTAAAAGCTAAGAATGTATTCAGCTTTTATAGTGAAACCTTTTAAAAAAGGTTTAATAATGTTATGTCATCAACATCAGAGAACATATGGTCCCACAATCATTTATAGCTTATAAAAAGAATTAGATCCGGCATTGATCTGCTAAAATAGAGGCTTAAAAATGTTTTAAGCCATTAAAAGCCATTTTAATAATCTATCTGATAACTCTGGGCAATTAAGAAAAGGAAAATCCAAAAATGTAGCCTTCTATATCATGTGGAATGTGACAGAATGCCAATTTTCGACCAAGATAGACAAAAATAAAATGTTTAAAGCTACAAATGGAGCTGTTATAAAAGTCTTGTATCAATGCAAAATGTCAACAAATGAATAACAGAGCTTATCAAGACATTAAAACTTGAGATGTTACTTAAAACATTTGTGGTGTTTATCTTAATGTTTGCTAAAACTAAAGCTAAACAAACAAAAAAAAGTTGCTCATTTATATTGTTTTTCATGTACCTTAACTTTTACTGGGACCATAAATGATCAGATAATACATAGCCCACACTTCTGGACAGTTGTAACAAAGGGTTTATTATCATTTGCAGAGTAAATAAATGCAACATCCCATACTTGAAAGGCTTTAATAAGCCTTAAGCATTCCTCAGACTGTACCAGGGAACCACCAATGCCTAGTTGTATTATGCAACCATTTCTAGTAAAGAACTAACACCTCCCTCAAGATCAGTTCTGCACTGTTTCTGGTTTATTATACACTTCCGAAACGGCAAAATTTGCAAATCTGTGCAAATATTGTGGTCCATGTGTAGTACTGCTTAGTCATCATCCTCCTCTTCTTCTTCCTCTTCCTCAAAGCTATCTTCAAAGCCTTCGCTGTCCTCCTGGTCTTCATCTCCCTCTATTGCTGTATCCCACTGTGGGTGATTTTCTGGCACAGGCTTAGCCTCATGAACTTCCAACTATAAAAAAGTATTAAATGTAGACATTAGAAATTTGGGGAGGAACACTGGAAGAAATATCTGGTAAAGAAAAGGTTTTCTTTGACCACAGCAATTATATAAAGAAATAGATTTTATGCTTTTAACTCTAAAGTTAACACAGTTAGAATAGATATTACTCCCAGACATATAAAGGTATTAACATGTAAATGTAGTTAAATTTCTAATGCAGTTTGATATTTTGATTTTATAGAAGCTATACAATTTATTCGGTGGTATGCAAGATGAATAATTGTGATTCTTGAACAATAACACTTAATTTTTATCTTAAATCAGAGTTCCGGCCATGGCGCGGTGGAAACGAATCCAACCAGGAACCATGATGTTGCGGGTTCAATCCCTGGCCTCGCTCAGTGGATTAAGGATCCAGTGTTGCTGTCAGCTGTGGTGTAGGTCACAGACACAGCTTGGATCTGATGTTGCTGTGGCTGTCGCGTAGGCCAGCAGCTGTAGCTCCGATTCAACCCCTAGCCTGGGAACCTCCATATGCTGCAAGTGAGGCCCTAAAAAGCAAAAAAAAAAAAAAAAATCTTGTCTTAAATCTTCTGCTGAAGGAAGAAAAACTTAAGTGTGACCTCCAAAGAGGTATTTTGCAGTTTCCAGACTCGTGAAGTAACATTCTATAGCCAATGGAAAGAAATACAGCTCCCTTGTAGAAAAAGAGAGGCATGCCTTTACCGCTCCCTTCACTTGGGTCTCTAGTACACAGTGCAACAATTCTTCTTCAGCATAATCTAACACAATAGCATGCCTTTTATAAAAACCTCAAGTGAAATGATAAACGTTGATGGGAGTGTGCTTTAAATGCTTCTCCCACAAAGAGTATATATTCTAAAATGACAAAAAATAAAGTAGTTCCAGAAATTAACACTCTCCAAGAGACTGTAGGAAAACAGAACCCATTTGGTGAGGCCCTGTAAAGTTATAGCATATTACAGAACACTAAAATGTATCACTTAAGTAATGTATACACAAAATTCTAAATTATCACATTCCTTTAATACAAGTTTATTATTGAAAAAGTAGTCCATCAAGTGGACTACTTGACCTCTTTTTCTTTTTCCCTCTATTACTCTACATTTCAAAACTAGAATGCTTCCCTAGTATATTGAGCACTTATTCAAATAGATAATCATATTTACTGAATAATCATTACTCTTACCTTCAATGGTTTAATCTGATCCAAACCCATATAGGAGTCTGATCTTAGAAACACTGTATACTGATAATTTCCAGGCTTCCCTGGTGCTGGAAACTTCAATTCTACCTAGAAGATAAAATCAGCACTTAAAATCTGTATTTTAAAGATTGGGGGAAACAACTGCTCACTCCAAAAATTCTTGCACCAGAGTATTTAATACCTAGGGCTTACTCAAATGACACAGGTAACTCAAATGTTACCAAAGTTCTATCACAAGAAATAAACATCATATATCTATGTCATATGTCACATATACTATACAAAAAGGAAACCTAAATAGGCAGAATTGATGGAGTGAATTTCTATTTCCACAATTCAAGAAAGCTTGCTTGCTTGCTTGCTTATTTATTTTTCCTTTCTAAGGCCGCACCCCCAGCATATGGAAGTTCAGAGCTGCAGCTGCCAGCCTACACCACAGCCACAGCAATGATGGATCCAAGCCACATCTGTGACCTAGGCTGTAGCTTGTGGCAACACCAGATCCTTAACCCACCAAGCAAGGCCAGGGATCGAACCCGCATCCCCACAAACACTATGTCAGGTTCTTAACCCACGGAGCCACAAGCGAAACTCCCAAGAATGTGTATTTAAAGTAACCAAGTTCTATGTTGACCCATCAACTTCAAGAAATGAGTTCTCTTCATGGCTCAGTGGTTAAGGAACCCGACTAAGAACCATGAGGTTGCGGGTTCGATCCTGGCCCTGCTCAGTGGGTTAAGGATCCGGCGTTGCCGTGAGCTATGGTGTAGGTTGCAGATGCAGCTCAGATCCAGCGTTGCTGTGGCTGTGGCGAAGGCTGGCAGCTACAGCTCTGTTAGACCCCTAGCCTGGGAACCTCCATATGCCACGGGTGCGGCTCTAGATAAAGGCAAAAAAAAAAAAAAAAAGACAAAAAAATTAAAAAAAAGAGAAAGAAACTAGGTAGGGTATAAAAGTAAAATAAATGAAATGTTGGACTAAAATAAGACTTCACCAGACGGGGAACAGTTATTGCCAGATTTTCTTATTTCTAGGACAAATGCTGTAGAATAATAAAATATATTCAGTTCCAGGCAAAGAGCTCCTCAAACCTCTGTAATTTCTTAGGTGATAAGAGCCCAAGGAGAACCTGTGATCTAATATTTAGTCTGACTCTGGTTCCTGACACTGAGCTCACAAATCCTTGGAATGAGTCCTCTTCTAATGAGGTGACTCTGGTAGGTTCCCAGATGAGGACTGGTCAGCAGAAATGCCAATCCCTGATTAGAAGTTTGGAACTTTTAGTCTCATCCTTCATTCTCCGCAGAGGGGCTGCAAACTGAGTTAATGATAATTATGCCTGTGATAAAGCCTCCATAAAAATTCCCAAAGTAAGCAGTTCAGGGAACTTCCAAGTTGGTGAACGTGTGGAGGGGCTTGGAGAAGAACATGCTCGGAAAGGGCACAGAGACTCCCTGTCCCTCCCCACATACCCTGTCCTATGCATCTCTTCCATCTAGACGTTCATTTATATCCTTTATTATTTTTATAATAAACTGGTAAATACATTTCTCTGAGTTCTGTGAGCCATTCTAGCAAATTATTGAACCCATAGCAGGGATCACGGGAACCACAATTTATAACCAGTTGGTCAGACTGGCCAAGGTGATAGGTGACAACCTGGGACTTGCCAAGGCATTTAAAGATGAGGAGCATGAGAATGGAAGGCTTGTAAGCCTGAACCCATAACCTGAGATAGATATCTGCATAGACAATGCCAGCACTGAGTTAAACGATAGGACTCTCAGCTGGTGTCAGAAATGTTGAGTGTGGCAGTAGTGTAAGAGTAAAGGAGTAGCACACAGGAGAAACACATTTTTGCTTTACAGACATCTAATGCCTTAAAAGGTCAAAAAGAGATTTTATTTCCTATCATATAACAATACATTTCAAATAAAGAGTTACAATCACTTAAAAGTTTTTACTCCAGTTGGACAAAGGACGAATAAATTTTTATGATGACACTTAGATGTTCTGGTAATCTGCCGCCAATACCCAAAATCCAGATTTTGTAGGCAAGATTATATATTAAAATATGCCATTAAACAAACTAATGAGAAAATACCATGGGGAATAGTATTTTTTAAAAAATGTATCTCAGGAGTTCCCATCATGGCCAAGCAGTTAATGAACCCAACTAGGATCCATGAGGATGCGGGTTCGATCCCTGGTCTCACTCAGTGGGTTAAGGACCTGGTGTTGCCATTATCTGTGTGTGGTGTAGGTCACAGACTCAGCTCGGATCCCAGCTGCTGTGGCTGTGGTATAGGCAGGCAGCTGCAGCTCCGATTCGACCCCTAGCCTGGTAACTTCCATATGCTTCAAGTGCGGCCCTAAAAAGACAAAAAAAAAAAAAATGTACCTCAAAGTCTGTCCTTTCTAACTGTAACACCAAAGTTAATATCATAAAAGAAAAAAAATCACTAAATCACACCATCAAACCCCTAAATGAGTCAATGGATAAACAAATGAATTAATACTGCTATTTTTGCTTGGTTAAAAATAACATGACAGTAAAACAAACTAGGGAGAAACATTTGCAACACACATCATAAAAGGCTGATTTTGTAATACTAAAAAAAAAAACTCCCTAAACCAATTTAAAAGCAACAAAAATGAACAATGGTCACAAATAGACACACAAAGAAATATGATTTAACCTCACCGGAAGATGTTCAGTTTCACTCTTAAGAGAAACATAAAATGAAAACTATACCGAATACAGACAGCATAGTATAAACTGATTCAGGTCAGAATCACCAATGTATGCTAAAATGAATGGGTAACAGACTGTTGGAGAATAGGGTATTCACATAATGTTCAAGCATTACCCCACAGATTGGAAAGAAATAATTTTTACAAGAGAGAAAACACTTAACTAAATGATCAACCATAATATATCACCAATGCCAGGTAAACTGATATAATGTGTCCCTGATGTGATGTACTAAGAAAGTTACATCACCTATGCAGTATTTTTTTGCCAAAATATTTAAGATGAATGAATATAATCATGAGTAACAAATGACACAAATGCAGCAAGGGATATTATACATAATCCCTTGCCTGGACTCTTCAAAAATGTGAATGGTATAAAAAATTCAAAAAGAGTTCAAAGAAGTATTCTAGACTAAAGAGAAATGACATCCAAATGCAATGCACGTCCTTGACTGGACCGTGAATTTAAAAATAAAACAGGAGTTCTCATTGTGGCTCAGCAGAAACAAATCCGACTAGGAACCATGAGGTTGCAGGTTCGATCCCTGGCCTCGCTCAGTAGGTTAACGATCTGGCATTGCCATGAGCTGTGGTGTAGGTTGCAGACACAGCTCGGATCCCATGTTGCTGTGGCTGTGGTATAGGCTGGCAGCTGTAGCTCCGATTAGACCCCTAGCCCGGGAACCTCTACATGCCGCAGGTGCAGCCCTAAAACAACAAAATAAAACAGATCCTGTGACAGACATTAGTTGAATATTTGAGGAAATTTTAATATGGCGCTCATGTTAGATGATACCATGTCAATGCTAAATTTCCCAAATATAATCATTGTACCATGCTCAGGCAGAAGTAGGACTTTGTTCTAAGAAGATATATGTTCAATTATTCAAGGGTATATTGTCATGACGTCTGAAAGCACCTAAGGTGGGTCAGGCATGGAAATATTTTTTTTGTGTATTCACATACAGAGAAAGATATATGTATGACAAAATGTTAACAACTGGTCAGTGTAGATGAACTGGTCAGTGGATGGGACCTAATGATACTGTGCCTGCAACATCTTTATAGGTTTTAAAAGTAAAAGATCAGAGGGGAAAAACTACTCTGAGATGTCATTTTTTACTCTTCCTATTAGCAATGACATGTAAAATGTCTTACACACTGAGGGGCAATGGGCATATTTAAACATTCATTCTCCCTATGCAGAAATAAATTGAGCATTAGGTATCAAAATTACAAATGTGCAGAGCCTCTGATTCATTAACTCTACCTCAACAAATTTATTATCCTATCGATATGTTTGCACATGTGCAAAATGATATATGATGTTATTCACTGTAGCAAAAGACAAGAAAAAACGTGTACCCATTAAAGAGCTGAGTGCTAAATAAATAAATTTCCATACAAGAGAGTATCATGCAGATGTAAAAACAAATGAGGAAGCTTTTTCTATATTAACATGGTACAGTTATACGACCAACAGAAAAAGTAAGGTGTAAAACATGGTATATGCTACTTTTTGTGCAAAACTGGAGAAAATATACCTATGTATTTGCATACAATATCACATGAAGAATACATAAAAATTTAGTCTCCAGGAAGTGGAATGGATGACTGAGAGACAAGGATGGACGGTGTTTCAATGTATGCATTTTTGCATATCTTCTGAAGTATTACCTAGGTGAATATATTATCTATTCAAAAATATGCTTTTAAATTTTTTTTAATGTTAAAATTACACTGTCAAGGAAATACCCTTAAGTTGGCACTAACTCTAAGTGTCAAATAAACAATAAGCCACTTCATACATTTATTTATTACTTAGTTATTAGGAGAGAAAAGACTTTTTGGATTAAAAATAAATAGCACAGGAGTTCCTGTCATGGCTCAGTGGAAATGAATCTGACTAGCATCCGTGAGGACACAGGTTCGATCCCTGGCCTCGCTCAGTGGGTTAAGGATCCATGTTGCCGTGAGCTGTGGTGTAGGCCAGCAGCTATAGCTCTGATTCAACCCCTAGCCTGGGAACCTCCATATGCTGTGATGGCAGCACTAAAAAGACCAAAAAAAAAAAAAAATCTATACCAAAGAGGAGTTCCCATCGCGGCTCAGTGGAAATAAACCCAACTAGTACCCATGAGGATGTGGGTTCAATCCCTGGCCTTGCTCAATGGGTTAAGGATCCAGCATTGCCGTGGTGTAGGTTGCAGATGCGGCTCAAATCTGGCGTTGCTGTGGCTGTGATGTAGGCCGGCAACTACAGGTCCAATTTGACCCTTAGCCTGGGAACTTCCATATGTTGCAAGCACGGCCCTAAAAAAGAAAAAAAGAAAAAAAAGTCTTAAATAAAATGCAATAAACCAAATACGATTTCTATATTGATTTCTATATTGAAATAATGTTGTATAATTACCTCTTCTGTATCTTTTAGTGTACACACATGATAGGGCATCGATATTAATGTCTGTTCCTTCCTATCTGCAATATAAAGCCACCACCATTCTTGTTTTTCCTGCAAAGAAAAAAAAAAAGAGTAAAAATAATCAGAAATTAGATAAGTACAGTTTTGCCTCGGAGTTCCCGTCATGGCTCAGCAGAAACGAATCCGACTAGGAACCATGAGGTTGCGGGCTCGATCCCTGGCCTCGCTCAATGGGTTAAGGATCCGGCGTTGCCGTGAGCTGTGGTGTAGGTGGCAGACGCAGCTTGGATCCCACGTTGCTGTGGCTGTGGCAAAGGCCGGCAGCTACAGCTCCTGTTAGACCCCTAGCCGGGGAACCTCCACATGCCATGGGTGAAGCCCTAAAGTAACAAAAAGACAAAAAAAAATACAGTTTTGCCTTGTCTCATTTTAAGAATACAGTTATCCCTTGGTACCTGAGGGGAACTGACTCCAATACCACCACTCCCCCTAATGTGGATACCAAAACCCATGGATGATCACCAGTCCTTTATATAAAATGATATAGTATTTGCATGTTAACCTATGCACATCCTCTTGTACACTTTATTCATCTCCAGATTACTTATAATACCTAGTACAATGTAAATAGTTGCCAATACTAGCAAATTCAAGTTTTGCCCTTTGGAACTTTCTGGAATTTTCCCCCTCAACATATCGTTAAATCCGTGAATATAAAACCCACATATTCAGAGGGCCAACTGCATGGTTTTTGTTTTATTCACTGCTATATTCCCAGCACAGACACAGTGTCTGGTACAAAATAGATGTCAATAAATATTTACTGAATGAACACACTGTTTTAACCATTTGCAGATCTGCTGGCCAAAAGAATTTCATATGTAATTTGGGCTTTCAAATGGCCCCTTAAACCCTATTCATGAATTTCTGTATTAAAAACCCAATTAACCTTACATGACAAAAAAGAGTATCAACTACTACAATATCATCTAGCAAATAATTTTAGTAATCTTACCTAGCAATAAGCAAAGGCCAGCAAATAGGAGTGGGAGGGACTTGGACAACAAAATCAGAAATCAATACATTAAAACACATTAATCATAAGAGAGTAACTTGGATTCTAAGTGCCTATTTACCTTTCGCCGCACATGATTTTTATAAGCCCAGCAGTTTCAGTTGTACTTCATAAAAGATTAGGAACAGAAAAAGAGCTGGGTAAAGAAACTGCCACTAGAATGCACAATGATGGCAGGGAGCATTGACAAGAGACAAAAAACTACGTAAAAAAAAAACAAAAACAGAAGACCAACTTAGAATCACCAAACTTTAGTGTGCTCAGCAACTATCACTGTATTACAGCACAGGTCAGTAACTGTTCAGTCACCTGCTTAGCACCTGCTATTTATGAATTGAATAGGGAAAATATCTTTCTAAAATGGCTCAAAGAAAAACGTTTTGGAGGTAAAAATAAAAGAAACTCTAGAATATTCTAAATACTCAACAAAAACAACATGAGACTACTCTAGTCTCAATTATCCAAAAGAAGGTTAAAGAAATAACTTTTTACTGAAAAGACTTTCATATGAAAAATATTTGTTTTTAAGCTAAAATCACTTGCACTTTCTATTTTAATCATAAGGCATTAAAATTTGGTTTGTTATCTTTCTATTAATGCTACACTAAGTTCAGCTAAAAGCTTTTATTTAAAAGCCTTAAACTACAAGCACTGCAACATTAATAAACAGAATAATGAATTACAAGTACATGATTAACCCAACTTCTGCTTACCCGAGGTAAAGACTACCGCAATAGGTATACATGTACATATATGTGTGTCTATGTGTGTTCTGCAAACACAAAATGGGGAAAAACATAACAGACTCAAACTGGAGGACAGAGGTACCTCAGTACCTACAGGGGATTTGTTCCAGGACCCCTCCTCCCACCTCCAGGATACCAAAAACCATGAATGCTCAAGTCTCTTATATAAAGTGTCATGGCACAGTTGACCCTGTATTCGCAGATGCAAAACCCACAGAGACAGAGGGCCAACTGTATAAATACCTGGGCTTTGTGGGCCATAGAGTCTCTACTGCAATGACTCAACTCTGCCACTGTTTTCCAAAAAGAATGAATCTGTGTTCCAATAAAATTTCATTTACAACAATACTTCGTTTATAAGAACAGGCAGGGAGTAAGATTTGTCTGCAAGCAACAGTCTGCCAATGCTTGTTTTAAAGCGACCCAGACTTGATTGTTTCACTTCTCTAAACCTGACTTTTTTTCTTTTATATGATGAATGCCTACACCAAGCTGTGTTGTGAAGATAAACTGAGATAACACAAATAAATCATCTGTTAGAATGTCTAGAACTTACAGTGATGTAAAATTACAGCTATGTTGATAGAGCCACTATTGAAAAAAATTAAAAATACAACTACAATATGATTCAACAATTTCACTTCTGGCAATTTACCTGAATGGAAAAAAGACACTAATTCGAAAAGATATATGCACACTAATTCACTGAATCAATTTACAATAGTCAAGATATGGAAGCAACTGAAGTGCTCATCAATGGATGAAAGGATAAAAATGTGGTACATATGTACAATGCAACATTACTCAGACACACAAAAAAAATTGAAATCTTGACATTTGAAACAGCATGGGTGGACCTAGAGGATATCGTGCTAAGTGAAATCAAACAAAGACCAATACCATATAACCACACTTATCTATGGAATATAAAAAACAAAACAAAGGTAAATGAAAACAGACTAACAGATACAGAGAATATACAGGTAGTTGCTAGAGGGTTGGGGTGGGGACAAGTAAGTGAAGGTACATACTTCCAGTTAGAAAACAAATAAGCCATGGAGATGTAATATACAGCATAAGGAATACAGTCTTAGAATTTTAAGACTCAGCATGGTGGAGTTCCCATAGGGGCTCAGAGGAAACGAATCTGACTAGTATCATGAGGACACAGGTTCTATCCCTGGCCTCGCTCAGTGCATTAAGGAT
The DNA here is from genome assembly GCA_004024745.2 of Catagonus wagneri. Taxonomy (NCBI): domain Eukaryota; kingdom Metazoa; phylum Chordata; class Mammalia; order Artiodactyla; family Tayassuidae; genus Catagonus; species Catagonus wagneri. The sequence goes on from PVHT020000080.1 coordinate 7,026,406, forward strand.
CCAGTGAGGTGAGCTGTGATGTAGGTTGCAGACATGCCTCGGATCTGGCATTGCTGTGTAGGCTGGCAGCTAAAGCTCTGACTTGACTCCTAGCCTGGGAACCTCCATATGACGCAGGTGCAGCCCTAAAAAAAAAGAAGACTCAGCATGGTGATCATTTCATCACATTTGCAAATGTCAATCACTACATGGCACATCTGAAACATAATGTTGTCAACAATATTTCAATAATTGTAAAAGTCATAAATATTAATGAAATGAGGTAAACAGCTCTACTATTTCAGTGGCCTGACATCTCATTATCAGAATTATCCTTACCAGAACATGTATGTAATATAAGCAGCACAGGGATATGTTCAATAACGTGCATCTCTTCTTTCTCTCTTCACTTGGAGAATGCCTCCCCCAGCACTCCCAAGATATCTGATTAAAATGAGATCCATTCCAGAATACTATTTATTAAGAAACTAGTGACTATCAAGCTATGGCACTGTACCTCTAGGTAAACCTTTTTTTTTTTTTCCTTTTTAGGGCCACACCCGCAGCCTACAGAAGTTCCCAGGCTAGGGTTCGAGTTGGAGTTGCAGCTGCCGGCCCACGCAAGAGCCACAGCAACACTGGGATCCAAGCCACATCTGCAAACTACACTGCACCTCACGGCAATGCCAGATCCTTAACCCACTGAGCAAGACCAGGGATCGAACCCACATCCTCATGGATACTAGTTAGGTTCCTAGCCCGCTGAGCCACAATGGGAACTCCCTAAGTAGACTCTTCTGATGCACATGGAAAGTGGAAAAGATATTCTACCATGAGTTATTTGCATTTTAAACAAAACTGTCTTTTTGTTATATGAGATTCCCAACCATTCTTAATTTATTAATAAATTAGTTTCAATAACATGTAACTTAATTATTAACATAAAACTTCAAGTAAGTTAAATGAGTAGTGTGGTTGTTAGGTACATGGGAATGTAGACAAGTAGATGTAAGAAAATCCTAAGTAAAGTTTATCTGATAAATGGCACTTTGAGGTATTTACTATGAAGATCAAATTACAAAAAGGCATTTTCACTGCTAAAATGTCCTAAAGAAGTAAATGAATGTTTTGCCTATTAACTAAGTATGGTCTAAAACGAAGCTGTCTGGGAGTTCCCATCATGGCTCAGTGGTTAACGAACCTGACTAGGAACCACGAGGTTGTGGGTTCAATCCCTGGCCTCACTCAGCAGGTTAAGGATCTGGCGTTGCCGTGAGCTGTGGTGTAGGTCGCAGACGTGGCTCGGATCCCGCGTTGCTGTGGCATCAACCAGCGGCTACAGCTCCAGTTAGACCCCTAGCCTAGGAACCTCCATATGCCACGGGTGTGGCCGTAGAAAAGACAAAAAAATAAAAAATAAAATAAAACGAAGCTGTCTGTTATAAGGGTACAAATTATGCAGCTTACAGCATCCCATGGTACTTTTAAAACCAATCAATGAGTGAAATTTATCTGCCTGATTTCAAGACCCTAGGCTTTGGCAGAACACAGTGCAATGGGCAAAATGCCCCTAACAGATGGGCTACAGCTCAGGACACGCCAGAAGATCAGCGTGCATAGTAAGAAGGAATCCTACGTTAACTTCTCTCTCTGAGTCAAACCAAGTCTGTGCAGAGCCACTCGTTTATCATTAGGAGAGTGAAACTACTTAGGAATTTACCTTCAAAAGCCCCCAGCAAACATGGATTGACATTGTAGAGCAGAAAGTAGATTTACACATGAAATCACCTGCCAAATATGAGTAATGAGCAGGTTTTGTGGCAAAGTTACAAGGCAGTCTGTGGAACAGTTCCCTGAACTTAGAGTCAACCAGGCCTTGACCTCTAGTCAGACAGAAGCATCCACAAAAGCAAAATGTCAAGCAGATCCCAAATTCCTTTGAAAGATGAACAACATAGCCTATCAAAGAGATCAAACGTTCAGCAGGCCTCAACCACAAAGTAAACAAGCACAAAGGAAAAAAGAGCATTGCAATGATTTGTCCTTGTCCGGAGCTTGGGGCTCAGCTTACTGAACTCGGTTGGTCCCTCAACCATGGGCTTGCCTAGTCCCATGGACCAGGGCAATTACTGGAGCAAGTCCAGTGGCTCCAAGTGGCCAGTATATGACCCTCAGAGAAAACCCATGGTAAAATTTAAGGCCATTTCATCCTATTTAAAACATGACAGAGGTGAGAGATGCACATGAGCCATGTAGTCATAGGCAAAATATGCATTTTTCTGATTTTTCTGGCCAAATTACTAAAGAGAAATCATCATTAAGCACAACCCCCCCCCAGTGATCTGGGCACAGAAAGAACAGAAGCCCAAGAAAACACAGAAGTACTTAGAGTTAACAACCCTCCTTTTAAACAACACATTCACTAAAAGGAATTCATATTCAAATATACGCTTTAAAAAACGTGACCTATCAAGAATACACCACATTCAGCACATTTGAGGCAATACACACCACAGAAAAATAAAGGGCAACTAAGAAATATCTGAATAGAATAAGGACAACACTAGACTGTGTATAAACTCACCTCAGGAAAGTAAAGACTATAAACAGGATGTGTTATCTTTGATTTGGTTTCCAGTAGAGCTCTCTCTTTTCGCTGTATACTCTGTTGTAATTCTTGCCACTCCTAGCAAAGTGAAAATTAAATACTTGAAATCAAGCATGTTTTCAAACGTTCTGACAGGTGTCCATCTTATTCCATATGGTACTCCTGAGATTGCTAAGCATTACTGAGTTCAGTCCCACAAATCTGATCATTTCCCTAATCAAAATGTACAGTGCTTCTTTTCATAAATCAAATCTACCCCACCCAACATGAACTACACAGCCAATCGTGATCTGACCTGGGCTTCTCATTCTCCTGTCATAGCTTTTCTCCCTGAATTTTTGATTCTAATCATTTCAAAATACCTCAGCTACTCTGACCTCACCAGCTATTTCACTCCTCCTAAATCCCATTTGGATTTTTGTTTTCTTTTTTCCGTACTTGGTAAATTCCTACTCATTATTCTTTTAAGAGCAGCTAAAGTCTAAAGTATGAGTTCCTGAGTCCCACAGATCATCCTCTGCCTCAGAGTTAAGGTGATCACACCTTCCTCTGTGCCATCAGTGCCCCTTGCACAAAATGTGTACAGTCTCTTTTGTACTATAACACTTATTTACAAGTCTGCCTTGCTCATTAGGTTACTATCACTCAAGGGCAGAAACTATTTCACATTTGGCTTTGCTTTACTATTATCTAACACAGTGCCTGCAATGTAACAGATAATGAGTAATAATTTGTTATTTGTATAACTGTCGATTGAATGAATATTTGGGTTGGTTTTTTTTGTCATCTGAGGAAATCAGTTTATCAAAACCCTAAGGGTCACTCTACTGACCCTAATATACTTAGAAAGAAGTACAGCAACTCTTTGTCAAAGCAAGGGTGAAGGAATAATTTCATTGACAGGCTTTAATTTCCTGGAAATCAACTTAATTCTCAAAGTACAAAAACACCCATGAGCCAACAACTGCTAAATACAGTTCCTCCCATCATTTGCAAGGGCAACTACATTATTTCCTTATACTTTTATCCTTTGCCCTTTACCTCTTCTTTTTTTTGGCCTCTGCTTCAGAGGCTATTCAAGGAATCTCTTAAACTCTTAAACCACAAGGTTACTTCTAGATCAATGGCCCAGTCAAGAAGAATACCACAAACATAAAGAAAACAGCTGATCAGGGAGTTCCTGTTGTGGCTCAGTGGTAACGAACCCAACTAGTATCCATGAGGTTGCGGGTTTGATCCCTGGCTCCGCTCAGTGGGTTAAGGATCCGGTGTTGCTATGAGCTGTGGTGTAGGCTGCAGACGTGGGGTGGATCCCACGTTGCTGTGGCTGTGGTGTAGGCCGGCAGCTACAGCTCTGATTGGACCCCTAGCCTGGGAACTTCCATGTTCATTTGCAGTGAGCCTTTAAGGACTATTAGTTGTCCATGAAACATTCTTTTCTACAGGCGTCTCATAAATCATGTGCAATTTAATGCCATGTCATGAGATTTTTTTTCCATTCCCTATACCCTCACAATCGTAATTCCTCAGTGACTCCTCTGTTCCTTAATGTCTTACATACCTCTTGAAACAAGGTGGCTTTCTGTAAACTTTTCCCTTAACCAACCTCTTGACATTAGAGCCTACAGTAATGCTTCTTTACCCTCAACATTTCCTTCACTTTCTGGTATCCTCTTCCAAGTAACTGCTACCTATTTCATAACCCACCTTTCCTTATTCGTTATTTCCAGAGTCATCTCCAACACTGAAAATTGCCTTAAGAGGAGTTCCCTTCGTGGCTCAGTGGTTAACGAATCCGACTAAGAACCATGAGGTTGCGGGTTCGATCCCTGGCCTTGCTCAGTGGGTTAAGGATCCAGCGTTGCTGTGAGCTGTGGTGTAGGTCGCAGACGCGGCTCGGATCCCGCGTTGCTGTGGCTGCGGCGAAGGCCGGCGGCTACAGCTCCTGTTAGACCCCTAGCCTGGGAACCTCCATATGCTGCGGGTGCGGCTCTACATAAAGGCAAAAAGACAAAATAAATAAATAAATAAATAAAAATAAAGCTTTAAAAAAAAAAAATTGCCTTAAGAGACTAAACTGACTTCACCTCAGACTCAGGTCCTACTTTATCTACCAATTTAAGATTTAAGAAAATTAGGATTTCCAAACCTTGTTAAAAACAATTTTTCATTGTAATTACGACTACCATCCCTTAAAAGCATTCTTATAAAGTAATATAAGATTATAAAATATACTGGTACTGTTTAAGACAAGCAAAAAAAAAAAGTAAGCAAGCAAATGAAAAAAAGACAAACCCAAAACTATCCTCAGAGGTATAATTCCAATTATTTAAATCTATAAGTCTTACTGCTTCATCATCCTTGTTTTGCTTTTCATCTTGCTCTCTATCAGAGTCTCTGTCACTACCATCATCTTTTTCACTTTGAGAGTCTCTATTGGTTTCCTCTTCCTCAGAGTCACTGCCTTTGTCAGAAACTTCTTCTTCGTCTTCTTTTACTGCAGCTTCCTAAAAGGAAAAAGCACCACAGAAGTTCTGAACAGCTAAGTAAATGTACCATTCTGAGTCCCTGAAACTAATTTACTGTCATTATAATTAAACTGGTTCAAGATTACACTTTCACTATTCATAGAGAATTTTACAGAACTATAAATATTCTTAGGTATAATATATGGGAGTCAGACTGAAGATGTTTAACATTTGGCTTATTTGTCCACTATCAGTTATTTGATTCATTCTTCACAGTTCATAAAACAAAAAGATTTTGTTTCTTTTTGCAATATATATTACCACAATGGCTAAGACAGCTCATCTTTCAAAAACATCAATTATACAATATATTTTATTTGAGAAGAAATGAGAAGTTTATAGAGAAGTACTGGTTTGGGAGTTAAATATAAACTTTGATAACTGATAGGAGTATAATGTAGTAAGGAGTCAATGTCCCAGACAAAATACTTACTAGTCCATTTCAAAAAGCAAGAAAAACAACAGCAAATTAAATGCAAAGAAAGTTGAAGTAAATAACACAAACCAGAAATTAATTAAAGAGAATGAAAATATACAAAATGTTCATTCTCAAAAAGATGAATAAATTTTATTAGCCAAGACTGAAGAAAAAGAGAGACTATAAATTACTAATATTAGGAATAAAAGAGCTATAATTACAGATTAAAAAGACAGTAAAAATAAGGATATTATGAATAACTTTGTCAATAAACCAGACGACACAGAGGAAACGGACAAAAGCCTTGAAAAACACAACTTACTAAAGCTGATATAAGGAAAAAAGTAGTATACGGTAAAGAAATGGACCCTAGGAGTTCCCATCATGACTCAGCAGAATAGGAAGCATCACATAAACAGGAGTAGGAGTTCTCCTCATGGTTCAGTGGTTAACGAATCAGACTAGGAACCATGAGGTTGAGAATCCGAATCCTGGCCTCGCTCAGTAGGTAAGGATCCGGCATTGCCATGAGCTGTGGTGTAGGTCGCAGACGCGGCTCAAATCCAGCGTTGTTGCTGTGGCTGTGGCGGAGACTGGCGGCTACAGCTCCAATCAGACCCCTTGCCTGGGAAACATATGCTGGGGTGCGGCCCTAGAAAAGACAAAAAAAAAAAAAAAAAAAAAACAGGTGTAAATTTAATGAAAGCTGTCATAACCTCTGCCAGTGGAAATTGCAAAACTTCTTAGAAAAATTAAGGAAGATCCAAATTAATAAAGATAAATCATAATTTTGAATCAAGAGTCAATATTGTTAACATGTAAATTTGTCCCATAATGAACCATAGATTATACCAATCTAAATTCCAGCAACTTTTTGGCAGTGGGTATGTACCCAACAGTGCACTTGCTGGGTCATAAAATAGGTATACATTTAACTTATTGACAGAGCCCAATTTCTAAAGTTGTTCTATTTTGTACTCTTACCAGCAAAATGAGTCCAGTTCCACGTCATCCAAACTGATACTTGGTTTTACCAATCTTTTTAATTTGAGCCACTGCGCTTGATCTGTAGGGCCATCACCGTGTGGTTTTATTTGTATTTATCTGATAACTAATGACACTGAGCCCTGGATATCCTATTATTTTACTGTATATTAGACCTCAATAAAGGTAACAATACTCTTTAGATAAGATAATAAACTTACACTCCCAACGACTCCATTTGCCTGCTTTTGTTTCTGTTGCTTTGGTTGTGGTAAGGGCACAGGGATTGATTTTTTTTTTAAAGGTTTCTTTTTTTTTGATTTTGCAGTTTTCTTGGGTCCTTTACTCTTCTGCTGCCATCCTCCTTTTGTCCGGTTCTTGTTAGTATCACCCTGCTGTAAATCACAACATACAGATACACTCAGAAGTTGTGGTAATAGTTTCACTAGGGAGGCTTAGCAAATTCTAGATGGAAATGGCTAAACTAAGTGTTTAAGTGAATTACTCTCCCATAGCAATATAAATCAATCAGAGAACTAAACAAAACCGTTCACTAGGAAAAATAAGAAAACAAGTGTTTACCCCATCTTCTGCTGGCTGTTCCTCTGCAGCACAGATGGACTGCTCCTTTTCAAACACTTCCTAGAGGTAATGAGAAGAAAAATATGAAGTCTGTCTGTTGACAATCTTTCAATACATATATGTAAGTTTTTTAAGTGCTGACTACTGCAAGGGGTGGGGACAAAGAAACAGGAGACTTTTAGAAACTACTACATGATGTGTACAAATTTAGCAATCACTAAATCATACTTTAGAAGTTACCTTCTAAAAAAAAATCTCACATCTCTTGAATATATTTTGAAAAGTACAGTCCACTTAAATTTATAAATGTAATGACATAAAATATGTAATTCATTATAAAGTCATATTGTATAATTTAAATTTTCTCTTTTACACAAATAGTAATCAAACATGACTATTTTAAAGTTAATGAGAATTTGAATATATTGTTATTCTCTAACATCAGAACTTCCTAAGACCAATATTTATTTATGATTCTAAGTGATATTGCTGATATAACTAAGAAGTGAAATACCAGAGCTCCCATCGTGACTCAGCAGTTAACAAACCGACTAGTATCCATGAGGACACAGGTTCGATCCCTGACCTCGCTCAGTGGGTTAAGGATCCGGCATTGTGGTGAGCTGTGGTACAGGTCATAGAAGTGGCTCGGATCCTGCATTGCTGTGGCTGCAGCACAGGCTGGAGGTTAAGGCCCCAATTGGACCCCTAGCCTGGGAACCTCCATATGCCATGCGTGTGGCCCTAAAAAAAAAAAAGACAAAAATTAAGATTAAAAAAACGAAGTAGAATACCAATAAATCTACATATCCTAACAACCTAACCATCGTCCTATCAAATAATCCATTTTAGAGTCAATACAGAAACTATAAATTTAGGTTTTGAAATTCAGTAAGAATCTATACTAGAAAATGTCAACAAGTGACGTGGATTATGTTTCATAAAATCCCTAGAATTATTTGCTTTTTTTTTTTTAAATAGGCCATACCCGTAGCACATGGAGGTTCCCAGGCTAGGGGTCGAATCAGAGCTACAGCTGCTGGCCTATGCCACAGCCACAGCAAAGCCAGATCCGAGCCATGTCTGTGACCTACACCACAGCTCAAGGCAATGCCGGATCGTTAACCCACTGAGCAAGGCCAGGGATCGAACCCGCAACCTCATGGTTCCTAGTCAGATTCGCTAACCACTGAGCCATGAAGGGAACTCCATAAACTCCCTAGAATTATTAAAGCTAACAAGTGAAAACAATGATGTTGGGCCCTAAACTGCTGGCCGAATGCAGGGGCCACCAAACTATGGCCCACTGCCTGCTTTTAAAACAAAGTTTTACTAGAACACAACCACGCTCATTTGCGAGTTTAGCAGTTTTACAGAGACTGCATGGCCTGTAAAAATCGGCAATATTTACTAAGTGGACCTTCACAAGTCTGCCAGCCCCTTGCCTAATTTTATCATCTCTGCTTCACTTCTTCGCTTATTAGTTAGGTTCTACTACCTAATTACAGTGAGATATAACTGATACTAGAATTGAAAGATAAATGTTTGATTCTTTCCCTTCCTCCAGGGCACTTTTGCTTTTTCTTCTACCAACCACCCCAGAAGTATCAACAGCCCAAGGCATGTTTTTGTGCTCATTTCTCAGGGAGAGAATTTCAAAGCATGTGTGGTTTAAGTTTGGATTCTAAACCCAATCCTGGTCACTGGCTTAGGGTTTCCTCTTCTCTCAGGAGGCACCTCTCATCCAGCATCCATGACACGAATGATTCCTTACCACCTGCCACCATAAAATCAATATCTCTGATATGTCCAAAATACACCTTTCCTACCAGATTTTTCAGACATGGGTTTTAAATTCAGCATATGTTTCTGGCAGATGCCCAGAGACCCCAAAGTAACAGGCTAAAATCTAGCACTGGTTGAATAAAAATGAATTGAAATACTACAGTCTATTACAAACATAGTTGAAATTTAGGAATTACAGTTGGCTTGGGAGGTAATATAAATAATAGAAACTGATAAAAACAGAATGTAGGAAACATTTACAAAATGATTGGATTTATTTATTTTTGTTTCTTATTTATTTATTTATTTTGCTTTTTGCTTTTTAGGGCCCTACCCGTGGCATATATAAGTTACCAGGCTAAGGGGTTAAAATGGAGCTGTACCGCCAACCTACACCAGAGCTCATGGCAACGCTAGATCCCTAACCTACTGATCAAGGCCAGGAATCAAACTAAAAACTTTATGGTTACTAGTCAGATTTGTTTCTGCTGAGCCACTATGGTAACTACCTATTTTTTTATTATTATTTTTATTTTTTCCATTATAGTTGGTTTACAGTGTTCTGTCAATTTTCTACTGTACAGCAAATTGACCCAGTCACAGATAGATATAGATATAGATATAGATAGATAGATAGACAGATATGCATTCTTTTTCTCACATTATCCTCCGTCATGTTTCCTAAGTGACTAGATGTAGTTCCCTGTGCTATACAGCAGTATCTCATTGCTTACACATTCCAAATGCAATAGTTTATGTCTATCAACCCAGAATAAATGATTAGATTTAATGAAAAAGAATGAGAAAAGTACCAGTATATATATATACATGCCTGTACATATATGCACTACAAAGGTCCAGATAGTGAATATGAGCATGGAGAAAGATATGACAGGATTTATATAAGACTGAAATCTGGTCATCCAGGTCTGACAAGGAGGTTTCCTTAGGTGGGCAGGGAGAGGTGAGTTAAAGGATCCATGATAAAAATATCATTTAACTCTGTAGATATTCATGCATCAAGCTATCTAAAGGGATAAGATTCAAAAGTTCCCGCTATGGTGCAGTGAGTTACTCTGACCGCAGCATCTCGGCTTGCTGCAGAGGCTTGAGTTCAATCCCCAGACCAGCACAGTGGGACAAGTCACAGCATTGTAGGAGAGGTCACAGGAGTGGCTCAGAGTCAATCCCTGGCTGGGAAATTCCATTTGCAGCAGCTGTGGTCATTAAAAAAGGTGGTGGTAAGGATAAGCTTCAAATCTGATGATCTCAGAGTGGTAGAATTTTTAGGTGATTTTAATTACTTCCTATACTTTTCTACATTGTCTGAATTTTACTCCCAGGCATGAATTTTTCACATAATGGGAAAATGCCATTTTGACTGTACTTTTTAAAATAAAAAGTAAAAAGGAGTAAATTCTCAAAAACTGACTAAAAGAGTAGGTAACAAAATTCTCAACAGTAATGAATAATCTCTGTATAGTCCTTTACAGCTCAAGAATAACACCCACATGTTTATTATAATGTTTTATATGGAATTAACAAATCATCACATGGAGAATTAGTCTACTTTACAACTTTATGTGTGCGAAAACTATGAAAATTAAAATTACAAACAGATAACAGAACCTGCAAAATTACATTCTGCTACAACAGCTTTGACTAGAATGTGTAACTTAAAATGAAGACATAAATATAAAAACCTTAACAACACATAACTCTCAAATCATAAAAATACAGACTACTTACTGCCATTGTTTGCCTTGTCAATTTAACCAACACTGTAACTAAGGATCCTACTGTGATGTTATTGCTATCTTCATCATCCAACACTATAAAAGAAAAAAAAGTATAGAGTTAAAAAATAAAAATCAAGCTCTATGTCAAGGCAAACAGCAAAATTTAACTTTCCCAAGTCAATCTGGTACTTCAGTATTTCAAACATACAGAATTTTAAACAAACTAAATAATAAAAAATAATTTATTGACTATATACTTTGTATAAAGCTGTCAAGTAGACGCCTTCAGCAATGTACTCATTTAATTCTTAAACTAGCTCCATGAAGCATTTTTTTTGGCCCCACCCATGGCATGTGGAAGTCCCCAGGCCAGGGGTCCAACCTATCCATACCACAGCAGCAACCCGCGCAGTTGCAGTGACAATGCCAAGATCTATAACCCACTGTGTCACAAGGGAACTCCTTGAAGCATTATTATCATTTCCACTTTAAAGAAGAAACAGAGGTTCAGAAACAAAGTAAAACGCCCAACGTCACGTAATGGATCTTTCGGCACTGCCAAGTTTCAAACCCAGGTCTTTTAGAACAGTGTATAATGTGAGGACCACCACAGGTTTCTCTCACAGTCTCATTCTGTCACTCAGTTAAACTGTGCAAACTTTATATGCATAAGATTTTACCTATACGATCAAAGCCTGCCTGTCAGAATAAAATAATTAAGACTAGTATCCTAGGAGTTCCTGTCATGGTGCAGAGGAAACAAACCCAACTAGTATCTGTGAGGAAGGACATGGGTTCAATCCCTGGCCTCACTCAGTGGGTTAAGAACCTGGCGTTGTGGTGAGCTGTGGTGTAGGTCACAGACCCAGCTGGGATCTGATGTTGTGTGGCTATGGTGTAGGCCAGCAGCTATATGTACCTCCGACTGGAACCCTAGCCTGGGAACCTCCATATGCCACAGGTGTGACCTTAAAAAAAAAAAAAAACTAGTATTCTAAACAACATCAAAGATAATTCTTTTTTTAAGGCAAGAACTTCAAAATATTTTTTATATTAAAAAGCACCTTCAAATATTTTTTGCAATGTTTTTGCAGTTTTTAATTTTTTAAAACTGTATTTGCCACACACAACCCCAAAAGTCTAATAATAAAATAAACTTTATAAGCCCTTTAAAGACACAAACTATTCCTAACACATCCTTGTTTTCTTGACCTCCCTCCCTCAAGAATGTTCTTACAATGGCAATTTAGTAAATGTCACACTTCAGAACAATATCACAATGAAGGAGCGGAGCAGATTATCTCTAATTCTCTCACCACTTGAAGATATGTTCAGCTATAAAATGGGACACACAAGACAATTATGTAGGTGGAAAAATAAACTCCCTTTTTTTTTTTCACTCCAAGATTGAAAGTCAAGAAAAAGCACATGAAATGTGACACAAAGCACAGTAATTTTCAAGGTCTAATTAATATAAATAAGTTGGGGTTTTTTGTCTTTTTTTGTCATTTTAGTGCCGCACCCGCAGCATGTGGAGGTTCCCAGGCTAAGGGTCTAATCGGAGATGTAGCCACTGGCCTACACCACAGCCACAGCAACGCAGGATCTGAACTGCGTCTGCAACCTACACCACAGTTCACGGTAACGCCGGATCGTTAACCCACTGAGCAAGGGCAGGGATCGAACCTGCAACCTCATGGTTCCTAGTCGGATTTGTTAACCACTGCGCCACAACGGGAACTTAAGTCGGGTTTTTTTAAAGACAGTAATTTTACACTAACGATAGGTATATTTCAAATACCTTTCATTACACCTGGAAGTCTCTTTCATTCTGGGAAAAGACCTTCATAAAAGTTGAACTATGGAAGAGTCCTCAAACCTAATCCCATTGCGAGGATAATAAAAGCAGGATTCTCAAAACTACGATGTATACATCATTTTACATCACAGTAAATCTGACAGGTAAACTAGAGCTCTGCAAAGTCTAATTAAAAGTTATGTTATTAAATGAAGTATTTTGAGAACCTTGAGCTAAATAAACAAGTGCCAGTCTATCAAAAGGAAAGCAACAGGAAACCTCCCACTCACCCTGTGATTTTATGTCCATAGTCACATACGGGAAACTGCCAAGGACAGCCATAACCTCTTCATATTTTTCATCTTCAAGGAAGTGCAACAGATTGTGACGATCTGATTCTTTTAAACTCACCAAATCCTGGATAGTCTTAATTTTGTACTAAATTTAAAAAGAGAGAGAAAGAAAATAAATTCTAACATCACAAAACTCTTTATAAAAGGAGAATTATTTAGCATGTTTACTAAAAGAAAAAAAATCCAACATTTCAAAACAGAAAAATACAATTTTACTGCATTTCATGGCCTTTCTCTTGTTTTTTTAGGGCCACACTTGAGGCATATGGAGGATCCTAGGCTAAAGGTTGAATTCGAGCTGAGGCCACCAGCCTACACTACAGCCGCAGCAACACCAGATCTGAGCTGTGTCTGCGACCTACACCACAGCTCACCACAACGCCGGATCCCTACCCACCGCGAGGCCAGGAAATGAACCTATGTTCTCATGGATACTAGTCAGATTTGTTTCCGTTGGGCCACGACAGGCACTCTATATGACCTTTCTCTCCAAGGAAATTTATCTTAGGAGTTTTTTAACTTACAAAGTTAATATATTTTTTTATTTTTTTAATTTAGAATAAAGTTAGAGGAAAAAAGTAACATTCACACATTCTTTTTTTTTTGTCTTTTTGCCTTATCTAGGGCTGCACCTGTGGCATATGGAGGTTCCCAAGTTAGGGGTCTAACAGGAGCTGTAGCTGCCTGTCTTCGCCACAGCCACAGCAACGCGGGATTCGAGCTGCGTGTGCAACCTACACCACAGCTCACGGTAACGCCGGATCCTTAACCCACTGATCAAGGCCAGGGATCGAACCCACAACCTCATGGTTCCTAGTCGGATTTGTTAACCACTGAGCCACGACGGGAACTCCACATTCATACATTCTTGAGCCAAGTAAGAACTACTGTCATTTGATTAGCTTTATTTTTTTGATTTGCTTTTTTTTTTTTTTTTTTAATTTTTGCATTACAGCTGGTCTACAGATTTCTGTAAGATTTCCCAACTGCACCGCATGGTGACCTGGTTACATGTACATATATGGATTTGTCACATGTGATTAGACATAGTTCCCTGTGCTATACAGCTGGATCTTCTTACTTTTCCATCACCGAAGCACTAGTTAATGCCATTCCCTCCCACCCCTCCCCCGATTTGCTTTATTTTTAATTTTAATGATGAAAACTTTTAAGAGTATGAATTTATCTCACATAAAGCTACGTGTACCCTTAAGCTTTTACTATGTAATATTTTCATTTTTGTTATTTTCTAAATATAGCTGACTGTTATTGCAGTAATATTCACCCTGGCTAAATGGATATATAATATATAGGAAAGGGTTTTTTAAATTTATGAGTATTTGGTGCTAGCTTTTAATTTTCATTTTCACAAACAGGGATTAGGTCATGAGGCATGTGAAATGCCTGCTTCTGAATTCTGAAGTTTTCAATTATGACTTAAAATGTGATCAAATTTATGAATAACACACTTAAAAGGAGAGAATGTTAATGCCAATTTCAAGTATACATTTATTAGCACCACCTTAATACTATCAAATCCAATGTCTATCTTCTGCCCGTTTTGTCTAATGTACATGAAGTAATCTTTAAAATTTTCTACTAAAATGATAATTTCGTTTTTCCTTATATTTCCTCAAGTTTTTTCCACTAATACACATTTTTGCCATATCTTAAGGTTCCTTATCATAATCTATACAGACTGTATTTTCTAAATAAGAATTACCTTTGTTTGATATCTTTTTTTTTTTTTTTTTTTGCCTTTTCAGGCCACACCTGCAGCATATGGAGGTTCCCAGTTTAGGGGTATAATCAGAGCTACAACTGCCAGCCAAAGCCACAGCCACGCCAGATCTGAGCCGTGTCTGTGAACTATGCCACAGCTCACAGCAAGGCTGGATCCTTAACCCACTGAGTGAGGTCTGGGATCAAACCCACAACCTCATGGTTTCTAGTTGGATTCGTTTCCACTGCACCATGACAGGAACTCCAACATACTTATTTTTTGAATGCTCAATTTTTTTGTTCACACTCCACTTATAAAAACCAACCTTTCAAGCCACAAATGAAATAAATACAAAGTATACAGTACATTTTAATTAGTATACTTATTTTTGGCAACATAAAGAACAAAGTGTTCACTGTTAAATACACTGACCACCAAAGCAGTAAATCACTACAGTAGTAAAATATTGGAAAACAGCTACCTAATCAATAAAGTGTTAACAGAACCACTTGAGGGATAGTTTTAGAATGTTTAAAACCTTGTAAACCTGAGAAGTTCATAATAACCACTCCTAGAAAATTTTTTATTCATGTTATCTTTAAATGCTATGACAAACTGCTTAAAGTAATTTAAAGTAGCAAAGAATTACCTTTTTATGATTAGAAACCCTTCTAAGATTGTCCTCTTCGATGTGAGGGAGCTGCAGAAGTGGAGACTTAAACTGCTGAAGGCCTTGCACAGCCATCTGGGAAAGCTTCATGCAGTTTTCCAGAGATGCCAAAGTTGGAGCACGAAACTCCCTTTCTTAGAAAGAACAGAAGGAAAAGCAAAAACAGGGCTGGACTTTTTATATGTTCACGAGTACACAACTCATCACAAAAACAAGATACATCCTTAACACCTCAAATTTTATGATCATGGTACTGACTTTCCTTTTAAAAGTTACTGGATAAGACACAGAAAAATAGAAACTCAATCAAGTGCACATTATCCAGCAACAACCACTGAAAAGAATTATTTGCATCACTTCCAAAAACAGTAAATTATCAGACATTATTGATATCAAGAACATACTGACATCAGGCCAAGAACTGACATGATCCCTAACAACAAAACACCACCATTTAAGGGTCTCTTTCCATTAGTGACCACAAACTCTATCGATCTTTTTACCCTTCATGCAAAAAACTTACATGTCAGATGAATCATTCTTACATCATTTAAAGAATTATTTCAAACTCATTGTTAAATTAGTTCTAAAAATATTCAGAGGAAGGAAAACAATAAACAATAAAACAATTAAAAAAATAAATTCAAAAACAAAATAAATTGCGATACTTTATGTAATGGAAAATACAGGAAAGAAATAAGGAAAACCATGAACAAAACTGGGAAAGCTGATTCAACTTACAGATAAAATTACACTGAGTACCCGTAAATTTTATAACTAGGAAGTGTAATCTGTAAGTGCTTGCAAAAAAAAAAACAAAAATGGGAGAACATAATTATGCCTCCTCCTCACCTTCACGGCTCCGGGCCATTATTATTAGTTGGCAGATTACATTAACCATTTCTTGAAGTAGAGCAGGGCATTTTTTCAACATAAATTGCTGATCTGTGAAACAATAAAATACCTGAAATAAATCATCCTTCCTTTATACTTAAAACATCTTTATCACCTACAGTCTAAGACTAATGCTAAATTTAAGCTGTCCCACAAATTTTTCATATAATCAGATTCTACAGGCTGAACACGACAGTTTCTCCTCAGCAGCACTATGTCGAAAATCAGTCACAAAACCCCAGGTCAGATTAGATATTCAAAGGCAAACTTTCAATATTATGGTATTGAGCTTTATAAATTACTCTCTTTTTCTTTTGGAAATTACCTTAATTTTAACCTTAACCCTAATCTTACTAATTTAAGAACTTAAAAATCTTTCTTCTTGTGCACCTAAGGTTCTAGAATTATGGATAAGTCCAAAGACTAAGCTGAGAATAAATGTCAATTAAATGGAGAGAGAGGAGGACAGGAGAAGAGGGAGACTGCATATAATAATGATTAGTTCTAGCTAAAAAAAAAAATCTGTTCCCTGTTTAACTGATGAAATGGAGATGGTTCCATAACTGTATAGAACATTAGGAACAGAATTACCAGTTAACTTGCAACTCCAATAAACAACTCCCAAACAGTGACCCTTCATTTCATCATAAGTAGCCTATCCTATCATTAACCACAGAGCATCAACTAACCTTGTTTCCAAAGGCATTTGACTGTATCACTGGCTTAAAGGTTGTGGATGGGATGGGATGGTTCATTCAAAAAAGAAAATTTAGGAGTTCCTGTCGTGGCTCAGTGGTTAACGAATCCAACCAGGAACCATGAGGTTGCGGGTTCGATCCCTGGCCTCACTCAGTGGGTTAAGGATCCGGCGTTACCGTGAGCTGTGGTATAGGTTGCAGACGCGGCTCGGATCCCGCGTTGCTGTGGCTGTGGCGAAGGCCGGCAGCTACAGCTCCCATTAGACTCCTAACCTGGGAACCTCCATATGCCGCAGGTGCAGCCCTAGATAAGGCAAAAGCCAAAAAAAAAAAAAAAAAAAAATATTCCCTAAGGACAACTTTTTAAAAAAACTTTCAGTTGAGAAGCTCCCATCATGGCTCAGTGGTTACAAACCCAACTAGCATCCATGAGGACATGGGTTTGATCCACGGCCTCAGTCAGCGGGTTAAGGACTGGGCATTGCCATGAGCTGTGGTATAGGTCCCAGACTGTAGCTCAGATCTGGCACTGCTGTGGATGTGGCTTAGGCCAGTAGCTGCAGCTCCGATTCAACCCCTATCCTGGGAACTTCAATACGCAGCAGGTGCAGCCCTAAAAAGTAAAAGAAAAAAACGAAAAAAACTTTCAATGAAAATCATTTAAGTGAGGAGTTCCCATTGTGGCCACAGCAGAAACGAACCCATTTATTATCAACTGAGGGTGCAGGTTAAATCCCTGGCCCTGTACAGTAGGTTAAGGATCCGCCATCACCATGAGCTGTAGCATGGGTTGGACGTGGTTTGGATCCCACGTTGCTGTGGCTGTGCTGTAAGCCAGCAGCCGTACCTCTGATTTGACCCCTAGCCTGGGAACTTCCACATGCCGCACTTGTGGCCCTAAGGAAAAAAAGAAAGAAAGAATGCAGGTTAAAAGAGATGACACTCAAATTCGTGACATCCCTGAGAACACCACTGTCCCAATCCCTGTTTTTCTTTTAAGTAGAATAAATGGCTTCAAGTACTTATGAAGCTTTAAATAAAAGATTAAACAGACACTTTATTGGTAATTACTACTAGAATGTGGTGGTACTAGTGGTGGTGTTGACTGAGATATCTGTTGTGAAATCTATTTTTTCTCCCCCTAAAAAAAGTTTGTAAAATCTCATTATAAAGAGCCATTAGGAATTACTGTATAATCTGCAATTGACTAAACATATCTCACACCTTGAAATATATTCTTTCACCTTGAAACACTACATTTTAACATTTGCTGAAATACATGACTTACTAAGACCTTCAAAGTATTTGTGAAGTAATTATGTGTGTAGCATATAGATTTGTTTTTAAAAAGTCCTTGAGTAATTATCTGATTGAGCAAAAAATTGCACCATGAGATCTAATTAAGTCCACCGCTTCTGTACCACTAAAACCCTACAGGTATTAGAATCACAAATACCTTCTTCAAGAGTCTCAGGAATTTTCATTCTAGCAAGATGAGACAATAAAAGAACTCTGGCCTTCAGGCTATATGGGCAGGTAAGTGGAGGCTCATTCTTCTTTAAATTAATGCTGCCAATTTCTCTGATTAGCTAGAATAAATAAAATAATTATTCAAATAATGTATACTTTAAAAAGAATTAACTTTAATACTTAAATGTTTATCAAGGAATCTGGGAAACAAGCCTAACCTGAGGTATAAGAATATTATCTGTTGGTCTGCTTGTGGCATCTTTATTATACTGAGGATCAAATTCAGAGGCTCCAGCCAAAACCATGATAAGACCTAAGGAAACAAAAGAAATAGGAAGATGAATAAATTTGCTTGCCTATTAATTCCCCCATGATACATGATTAATCCAGAATGCGGTAGTTGTCTAATCATGCACAATGCTAAAATCATCTGAGCTCCACTACTAACAAGTATTCATTTCTTCCACAACAGAAGAAACATCTCACTTTTTAAAATGTGTGCAATACTACCTATCACACGTAAACAGGGCCCAGAAGGCAACTAAATTTCATTAAAATCACTACAAATAGCATCTGTTTCTAAACCTAAGCCTGTGTTCCAGAGAAACTTCCTATACAACATTAAGTATTCCATGTGATGATACTGCTTTTTGAAAAAGGGGAGCTCTATGGTTAAATAAAGCTGAGAAATAGTTAAAAAGAGTTTTAGATTTCTTCACTTCATGACTCCTCAGAGCCTTGAATAAACTAAAATACACTGTAATTTACAGAAATGTTTATTATGAAACCCTGGAGGGTTTTGTAGGAATAGTGTTCCTTCAAATACACGATTTGAGGTCACATATATGAGCATTACTCTCGTTAGTCCATACAAACTCTTTAATGACTGACACTATTGTCGTCAATCTTATCTCACAGCAGAAAATATAGCAACATCCTCATAAGAATTCAGGACAGTATAGACATTAAGGGCATAGACCCTGGAGTGTTTACTTCCTAGTGGATTACCTAGGGCAATATTCTTCACTTCTCTATGGGCTTCAGTTTCTTCATATGTGCCTAACACACAGTCAATATAATAATGTATGTGAGCTTTTATTATTACTATTCTCAAATGTTTGCAGGAAAACATACAAATGATGCCAATGCTAAAACCAAGGATACAGAGCCAAACCTACCAGTTAAACAACACTTTTCTGATAGCATTGTGTAAAGCTAAGTACCATCCTCAAAAATGAAACAGCAATCAAGATCACTCACCAAAATAACACATTAAAACAGATGACAGGAATTCCCATCATGGAACAGCGGAAACGAATCTGACGAGGCACCATGAGGTTGTGGGTTTGATCCCTGGCCTTACTCAGTGGGTTAAGGATCTGGCGTTGCTGTGAGCTGTGGTGTAGGTCACAGACACGGCTCGGATTTGGCGTTGCTGTGGCTGTGGCCTATATCAGCTGCTGCAGCTCCGGTTCGATCCCTAGCCTGGGAACCTCCATATGCTGCAGGTGCGGCCCTAAAAAAGGGGGGGGGGGCAAAAAACCAGATGACAAACATGAAACATTTTCATAAGGGAACAGGCCTATATATTAATATTCCAGGCTAGCATAAGAAGAGTGGTGCCCGTGCATAAGGGAGAGTAACATCTACTCATTCTTCAGAAATAAAAGATCTAATCATTCTTCAGAAATGTAAGACCATCTCACACAGACATATGACCCTGAGGAGCTGAGGCGTCTCTTTCTCATTACTGAGAAAGTAAAATTGGCAAATACAAAATATGAAAAAGTCCATTCTGATTTTGGAACAAAAATGCATCTTCTAGAGGTTTCCTTGTGGCGTAGCATGTTAATGATCTGATGTTGTCACTGTAGCAGCTTGGGTCACTGCTATGGCGCAGGTTTAATCCCTGGCCCAAGAACTTCCACATGCTGCAGCCAAAAAAAAAAAAAAAAGCTTCCTCCAGGAAGGCACAATTTTAAAATCTCTGTCTTCTTTGTTTTTTTTAAAGGAGGGGAAGGGAGATGCCTAACTATGATTTCTACAGAGCAATAATTCTGAAAGGCAATACTAGGTACCCCAGGGATAAAATTTATGACGTTAGCTTTATGAGATCAGAGAAAGTATTTAGGACGGTACCTTTTTTTTTCATAATAAATTCTGAAATAAGACTCTGGGAATGAAATATTCTGGCAGTTCTCTCTGAACACATCTAAGACCTCTACTTATTTTATGATGAACACAGTACAGTGCACCGGTTTAGGGCTTAGGAATCACACTGCCTGGGTTCAATCCTGGCTCTGTCATTCACTGTGTATCCTTGGGCTGTCTCCTCATCTATCAAATGTTTAAAAACATCACTTATCAGAGTACATAAAGATTACATGAGTTAATACATGTGTAATGCCTAGAAACTCCTGGCAACAACAAATACTCAAGAAATGTTAACTGGTATTATTACAGAATTAGTCCACAAGAAGCTTTACCAAAAATTTTCCAGTGGGGAAAAAATATATATACGTATAGCTGGGTAAATGGGAATCATAGAACACAGATCAAGAAATGTGATAAAAGACGTTGGCATTTTCCCCTAGCTTTAGCTATAATGAACTGAATATCCATGAACATGTAAAACAGAATTTCTCCAGCTGAATATATATCAACTCCACATAAATCACTCCAAAAATAATCTAATACCACAGTTACTTAAATTTACTTACGTTTCATATCCATATTTCGGGTTTTATAAACAAAGTACGTATAAATCTGTGTGGTGCGTATTAGAATCTGGTCTCCACTATAGCGTATTGAGCGATACCACCAAGAGCCCTAAAACACAAATAAATTCAAAGAAGAAATAAAGCATAAAAACTCCAATAAATGTTAACTCATACAGAACATTTATGGTCAAATTTTATGTTCATAAATCAATTTAAAAAAACTCACTCTTGGAGTTCCCATTGTGGCTCAGCAATAATGAACCCAACTAGTATTCATGAGGATGTGGGTTCAATCCCTGGCCTCACTCAATGGGTTAAGGATCCAGCATTGCCATGAGCTACAGTGTAGGTCATAGATGCAGCTCGGATCCTGCATTACTATGGCTGTGGCACAAGCCAGCAGCTGCAGCTCCGATTCAACCCCTAGCCTGGGAACTTACATATGTCGCAGGCATGGCCCTCAAAAGACAAAAAAAGAAAAACCCACTCACTCTTTAGAACAAATGCCTTTGTTATATATTTGAAATGATTTATTTGGCAAATATTTATACTGCCTGATGCCTAGGCACCAACCTACCTCGCCATATATGTATATATGTGTATATATGTATGTGTGTGTATATATATATATACATACATATATATATACACACACATATATATATATAAATTTCAGTTAGAAATTGTTTAAAGACAAAATAGGAATGAAACAACCCATAGCTATAAGCAACAAGCTGGTTCCTAATATACAGCATGTCTTCAATAAATATTTGACAATGTAGGTGCAATTTTATAGCTGATATACTACTTTCATTCACATTATTGCATAGAATTGGATCCTCAACAATCCTATGAAGAAGGCAGGTCAGGTTAATTGTTAGCCTCACTATGGGACTCAAAACTGAACTGTGCAACCAGAAATAACACCACCAGGAGTTCCCGTATTGGCTCAGTGGTTAACGAACACAACTAGTATCCATGAGGATGTGGATTCAATCCCTGGCCTTGCTCAATGGGTTAAGGATCCAGCACCGCTGTGAGCTGTGGCTGAGGTCACAGCACGGCTTGGATCCTGCATTGCTGTGGCTGTGGCATAGGCCAGCAGCTACAGCTCCAAATCAACCCCTAGCCTGAGAACCTCCATATGCCCCAGGTACAGCCCTAAAAAGACAAAAAAATAAAATAATAATAAAAAAAATAACACCACCAGTCATAAAAGTAATCAACAATAAAGTCATAAACTTTATGGTATCTCCACATTGAGAGATACCATACGCAACTGTTTTTTAAAAGGTTGCAGCGCAGCAGAAACAAATCCAACTAGTAACCATGAGGTTGTGGGTTCGATCCCTGGTCTTGCTCAGTGGGTTGAGGATCTGGCATTGCCGTGAACTGTGGTGTAGGTCACAAATGCGGCTCAGATCCTGCATTGCTGAGGCTGTGACATAGGCTGGAGGCTACAACTCCGATTCAACCTTTAGCCTGGGACCCTCCATATGCTGTGGGTGCAGCCCTAAAAAGAAAAACGAAAAACAAAAACAAAACGAGGTTGTTCTGTGGAGCTCCCACTGTGGCACAATGGGATTGGCAGTATCTTGGGAGCACTGGGACACAGATTCGATCCCTGGCCCAGCACAGTGGGTTAAGGATACAGTGTTGCCACAGCTGCAGCTCAGGTGGCAACTATGGTTCAAATCTGATCCCTGGCCTGGGGGCTCCACATGCCACGAGGCAGCAAAAAAAGGGGAAAAAAGAGGTTGTTCTACACATCGTGCCCCTATATGGAGCAAAAAAAAAAAAAAGTCACAGAACAAAAGCATATAGTAAGATCACATTTAAAAGAAAAATGTTCATGTGTATGTATACATAATACATGGGAAAATATCTGAAAACACCAAACATAGTAATGACTATCTCTAACAGAGAAATGGAGTTGTGGAGGTGGTAAATGAAGACTTCCATTTTAAACTCTAAATATGTCTGTATTACCTCATTTGTGTGCAACTTTTAGATTAGGAGTAGATATGGTTCAACAAACTAAAGTGATAACACCTTTAAAGGGCCTTTAAAGTATAGCTGAATATAACATCCTTAAAATTCAAGGATTAATGGATTATATCCTAATACAAACTACAACCTTATAGGGAGACTCCAAAGCATGCCACCAATTCCTTTCCCTAAAAAATGTTCATAAAAAAACTGGAACTTACCACAACAACTGGAAGGATAACCATGAATGCCAATCCATATACAAGTAACACCTTAAATTGAAAAGGAGAGGGGGAAAAAAAGGCGTTCATCAGGTAAATTACAACATCCATGAACACTTGTTTTGAGGCTAACATGGAGGAGGCACTATTAAAAGTACTCCTCATGTAGTATTTCATTTAATCCTTATTTTCAAACTCTACAAAGAAGGAACTATTATTATTTTCCTTTGGCAGATAGGAACTTGTATCATATACAGTCACCCCTTACTATTTGTGCGGAACTGGTTCCAAGACATCTGAGAATACAAGAATTCAGAGATGCTCAAGTCCTTTATAAGAAATAGTGGTAACATCAGACCCTCTGTACCAATGGATGTGAAACATACTGACAGGGAGCGCCAACTTCAGTTGACTCTTGAACAACATGGGGGCAGAGACACTGATCTTCTTGCAGTGGAAAATCCACCTGTAACTTTACAGTTGGTCCTCTGTATCTGTGGATCTGAATCCACAGATTCAACCAACCACAGATTGTGTAGTACTATATAGTCCGTATTTACTGAAAAAAAATCCACATATACGTGGACCCACACAGTTTCACAGTTTAGGCCCCTGTTGTTCAGAGTCCACTGTGTTATTCATCCAGGTTCACCTTGGCAAGTAATTAATGCCTCGGAAATAAATGATAGGACCTGGTTCCTTTGCCTAAATGTCAAACAGAACACATGATGTTCTGTTTGCAAGTAATTCTTTTGCATTGGTCTTAGATTTTTGTCATACTGCTTGATTCCAAATCCATTAGCTAACTAACTTTCTCTTCTCTACTACTCTCAGAATAATCCTAAGCATAATAAACATGCTTATGTACAACAACAATACCCTTGAGGATAACATATAAATAAATAGCCATAAAATAACACTAAATGGCCATTTTTCAAAACAAATCAGACTGTATGGATTCTGTATTTTATTGTTTCAAAAGTAAGTCCTAGATAATTATTTTCAAAAAAGAAATAAGTAAATCCTGAACAATATGTTAATTCCTGACGTTTTTATGAGCTGCAGTCTTATCAATGACTAAAGTCTGATATCCTACCACCTCCGCAAGTACCATACAGAATATACACCATTTTGTTAGCACACATTAAAATTAATTTAGCCTGAGTAAATGTGGAATACATGATAATGCAAATTGTGAGCACTAGTTAAGATAAATGTAGATACCACAAAAAACAGCAGTTTCCTAAACCAAGAGTAGGACTCAATCGTGGAAACTACTCCCAAAAGAAATCACAGTAACTTTAAAGATTCCAAAACTACATTAGAACACACTGCCTCAAACAAGCAACCTAATAACAGAAATCAATTCTCTTTTCCATTATATAAAAAGCAGTTTTCACAATCAGTTCACCAGCATTTTCTTTGTAAAGCTATTACCAAGGTATGTCAAACACATTATAATGTGTCTTATTTAAAATCTACTCACCAAAATTGAATTTTTCTGGT
This sequence comes from Catagonus wagneri, assembly GCA_004024745.2. Lineage (NCBI taxonomy): Eukaryota > Metazoa > Chordata > Mammalia > Artiodactyla > Tayassuidae > Catagonus > Catagonus wagneri. The sequence goes on from PVHT020000080.1 coordinate 7,051,071, forward strand.
CAACTATCCAAGCTGGCAGGGCAATTCCAAAGCTCGTGGCTAAAATGGGGAGAGTATTTTTGAAGAGTCTCCAACTTCCAGTGTTACTTGTTTATATCCCCAAATTTTGCCTCTCTCTTCTTCCCACCAAAAGATGTGAGATTAACTTATTATGTGTCCCACTACATAAAACTTGATAAATATGGCTTATATATGAAACTTCATACATTTTTCCAGAAGAAAAAAAAACTCAAGATTGTGAATTCCTTCTTCCCAAACACCTAAACTCTTTTACATATTCTGAGTTTATGTAAACACTAGGAATATATGAGAAAATGTTTTAGTCAGTAAAGAAAAACAGATATTTTGCATATACTTTTTATCAACCACTAAACTGGAAATGATGAATAATGACAATGACTACTTCTCTCATCAAATCAATCTAAGTTCTATCTTTCCAACTAGTCTCTAGAAAGAAAATAAAGTAAAAATTAATTAAAGGAACTCAATTTACAAATCTAAACTCCTTGTGGTTGTAATTTCCCTATTTATCAACTAAGAAAATCAAAAATTCTTTTCAACGTAGTTAATATGTTCATAATATACACATACCACAACCCCAGTATTTTTTAATCATTTACCACACCTTGAGGCCCATCTGGATTTCCAAACTCTTCCCAGTTTTTCCGGGACTCTTCATCAGTTAAACTAGCACAAAAGGAACAAAGGTGCAAAATTAGGAAGTCACATCTGAAAAACAAGTACTCATACACTCCATTAACCAACCAACTCACTTCTTAAAAATAATAAAATCAGAGAATCAAGAAAAACCTCTCTGGAAATCAGAAAAAAAAAAAAGTGGGGAAGAGGAGAGGAAGGAATTCTGCACTAAGAGAAAATGCTAACTATCGAGTCCTGATATAAATCTCCCCAACTGCGTCATGAGTTCTCAAGTTCACTGAGTCTGAGACAGAAGATGAAACTTTAAAGACTACTACATCTTCTAAAAACGCACGGAGGATTATAGAGGACTCTCTAAAATCTTATACATGCATGTATTTCCCAAAATTTCTTCATTGAGCTGTTTATACTTTAATAATGATATAACTATTTTTTTCTTTTTTAAAATAAATTTTATTAGAGGGAGTTTCCTTCGTGGCTCAGTGGTTAACGAATCCAAGAACCATGAGGTTGTGGGTTCGATCCCTGGCCTTGCTCAGTGGGTTAACGATCCGGCATTGCCTTGAGCTGTGGTGAAGGCTGCAGACACGGCTTGGATCCCGCGTTGCTGTGGCAAAGGCCGGCAGCTCCAGCTCCTGTTAGAACCCTAGCCGGGGAATCTCCATATGCTGTGGGTGCAGCTCTACATAAAAAGCAAAAAGAAAATAAATAAATAAATAAATAAATAAATGTTATTAGAGTATAGTTGACTTACCAATGTTATATTAGTTTCGGGCTTAACCTATTTTTTAAAAATAAACTTAATATATAATCAATAATAATCCCTCCAAAACTGTCACCACATTCTCAAAGAAAAAAAAAATGAACAATGCCTACAAAATTCAATTTCCATGGAAAAAGGTCATTTGCATTGTGCTAAGATCACAATTTTCTAAGCCAAGTGCCAGCAGGACTAGGAAAATACCCACTGAAGCAACAGCCTCTGAACACACACAATAATGAAAGCGACAGTGACTGGAGTTTCCACTGTGGCTCAGTGGTTAACGAATCTGACTAGCATCCATTAGGATGAAGGTTCGATCCCTGGCCTCACTCAGTGGGTGAAGGATCTGGCATTGCCATGAGCTGTGGTGTAGATCGCAGACGCAGCTTGGAGCCTGCATTTCTGTGGCACAGGCCGGGAGCTACATACAGCTCTGATTCGACCCCCAGTCTGGGAACCTCCATATGCCACGGGTGCAGCTCTAAAAAGCCAAAAAAAAAAAAAAAAAGGGGGGGACAGTGATTTTTTTTTTAAACACCTAAACATAAATATAACCCCTGACCTAAGCATTGGCTCAAGGCACAGAGTGAGAATGGTTTTATTACAGGTCCCAGTAAAGACGTTTAAAAAAAATTTTAAAGACACTTTCAATTCCTTCAAAAGCTTTACAATGTTGTTAAGGAGACAAGGCAGACACACACAGACCAGTAATATAACAAGGAAGGCATTCTTGCAGACCAACTGGCAAAAGAGTATGTTTATGTCCAAATCTAATTTTAATATTTTTATTTCCTAGAATATATACACTTAAGACACAATGTATTTTCTATTCAACAAAGCTCTAAGTTGAGAGAATGCAGAAATACCTTTAATTAAAACAGTAAAATTTTTCAATGATTTGAAAATATTTTTAATCAATTTAATCATTTATGGAAACAAGTACCTTGACATCTTTAGTCCCTATTCAACTCTAACGCCACAGACCACAGTAAAATAGTGGAGCCAATGAAAGGCATTATTAGAGATGTTGAAAGTTAACATGGAGTGGTACTAAGATTCTTTTTCTGTTAGGGAAGGGATGTTTCTCAAAAAATTTTGCCCTGATTTCCCTCAACTGTCCACTCCACTCAGAGCTTTAGCTTTTGTTACCTGCAGTATTCTGTTTCCTAATCAGATTCTTTTCCCCAAAATAATTATCTCTATCCCCTTCTGCCTTTCTAATGATGGCAGCACCATAAACTGTTTTCCTCTCTATAGGATGCCCTCAAATTTTGCAAAGTAATGCACATCTCATAACACAGAAGCACTTAATTTTTCAATCCCCCACACACACCTGATCAAAATTCCATTAACTCGTTCATTAAGCCAACTTGTATAACTACCCTCTATACTCAAAAGAATTATCAATTTTTTAATTTTATTTTTTTATCTTTTGTCTTTTTAGGGCCACACCCGCGGCATATGGAGGTTCCCAAGCTAGGAGTTGAATCAGAGCTGTAGCTGCCGGCCTATGCCACAGCCACAGCAATGCAGGATCCGAGCCACATCTGTGATCTACACCACAGCTCACAACAACATCATATCCTTAACCCACTGAGCAAGTCCAGGGATCGAACCTACAACCTAATGGTCACTGGTCAGGTTCATTAACCACTAAGCCATGACAGGAACTCCTCAATTTTTTAAAAAACCAGTGTAAGAAAACAACCGATCTTCTGTTACTTATTAGTGTTTCAGTATACAATGCCTAAGATTTAAAAACTATGTGGTTTTAGTGTCATTTATATATAACAAGCTTAAACAACATCAATGGTGCAAACATAATTTTTTTAATTCAATAAGTATAAAGTTTCCTAAACATATTATATCCCTTGACTTTGGGGATGGGGATATTGTATCATAGATCCTATTAGAAATCTAATGAAATCTATACCCCTCTTGCCCTGGAAAAAAAAAAAAAAAAACAGACATACATAAATACACGTAAATTTTGTATATAATTTCAGAGACCTCAGGTTATAAATCCTGACCTAGAGAAAGCTTTCACTAAATTATATGTCTGTGGCCTGAGTTAGCTATGTAGGGCCAAGTTACACATTCACGTGTTAAGAACGCATGAAAACTTAAAAGTTTTTAAAAATTAAATAATTTTAAGGATGTTAATCCATGCTGTCCACTTGTTATAAAGTAGTTTATGGACAAGTTTTAGACCCTAAAAAGAAATTCCAACTATATTCAGAAGACAGCTAAAGAATTCAATAGTTGATCTAACTCCTCAAAAATACTCATACCTCCTTCCCTGTCAGTTACAATCTGTTCTAAAGAAACAGGAATGACCCAGCTTGTTTATTACAATGAGCAAATAAGAGAAACCAGCCTGAATAACCAAAGAAAATTCTGAAACACTTTGTAAACCAAAGCCTGTAACTACATCCCACAAGTTGCTTGAATATGTATCTTAGGCTACTAGCATTACACATAAGAGAGCAGCTTCAATCACTCAGAACTTTATTTAGTAAAATTTTTACTTTTAATTTATCTACTTACATAAGTTACAATAACTCAAAGTTCTGGGTCTCATAATCATTATACTTCTTCATTTGACTAACAGACCATAAACTAAGACATTTCACATAAAAAACATTCTAGGTCTTGATCATGTAATTGAGTTAAAACCAAAGGCTATACCCTAAAAAACAAAGAAAAAACAAAAAAAAGGAGTTCCCGTCGTGGCATAGCAGAAACAAATCTGACTAGGAACCATGAGGTTGCGGGTTCGATCCCTGGCCTCACTCAGTGGGTTAAGGATCTGGTGTTGCCATGAGCTGTGGTATAGGTCGCAGATGCAGTTCAGATCTGGCGTTGCTGTGGCTGTGGTATAGGCCAGCAACTACAGCTCCGATTCAACCCTTAGCCTGGGAACCTCCTTATGTCGCCAGTGCAGCCCTAAAGAGAAAAAATAAAATAAAATAAAAAAACACAAACACACACAAAACCAAAGGCTATATATATATGTTACTATGTATTACTCTTCTGTACTTTTTAGAATAATGACCATACATCAGTCAGATTCCCAGTAACCTAAGAACAAAATCATGAACTTGAAAATGTTACAATACCTGAAAACTGAGGGGCAAAAAAAACAAGCCTACACCAAAAGGGCCAAAATTAAAACTAATTAATCGTGGCTATCTGACTTCCTCTGAAAATCGTCTGAAGACAGCAACTGAGGCACCGCAATACTTGTGCAACAAGGTAAATGCTTGAAGACACACTAAAAAAAGGTGAAAAGGAGATACAAATTGAAGGACAGCAATCTGGAGGATATCTGCTGTGTAGAAAGGAAAATGCAGTGCACGCTTCAGAAGCTCCTGAAGTATTGCTTGACTTCAAAACCATCTTCACACAGTTTAACAAGCAATCCACAAAAGGGGGCTAGGAGACGGAGGGGAGATACTTTCATTAAACACACAAATGCCTAAGACAGTATTTCCCGAATTTCTGTCATTCACATTCCACTTTCACAGTCTGCTAAAATATCCTATTATTATTTACTTCTATTTTTTAAAGTAGCTTAAGAAGTTATAAATGATGGAGTTCTCAAAAAACAGGTAACATTGGAGTTCCCTTCGTGGCTCAGTAGTTAACGAATCCGACTGAGAACCATGAGGTTGCGGGTTCGATCCCTGGCCTTGCTCAGTGGGTTAAGGATCTGGCGTTGCCGTGAGCTGTGGTGTAGGTTGCAGATGCGGCTCGGATCTCGCGTTGCTCTGGCTGTGACAAAGGCCGCCAGCTACAGCTCCTGTTAGACCCCTAGCCTGGGAACCTCCATATGCCATGGGTGCGGCCCTAGACAAGGCAAAAAAACAAAATAAATAAATAAATAAATAAAAATAAAAAACAGGTAACACTGCATGTGTATTTTACTCTTTAATTCAATGTAAGAGCTATGTGGGATACACCTATCATGAGTTCTGAAGAGTCTAGCTAACTTTTTATCACATACAACATTAATACTCAGAGAATAACTATTTCAAATTTCATATCTCTATCCTGTTTCCCCAAAATTAAACTCATCTTTAAATAGTTTAGATGAAACAAGCTACAATGCCAAAACAAGAGAAACAGATCTAATCTAATTAAGTCTAGAAATAAAAACAGGATGTTAGTATATCCTCTTTTACTCAGAATTCTTCAAAAAATAGCTCAATTAATCTATCACTTTCTACTTAATTTAATCAACTCACGCAGGTAAAAGTACTACTGTATACTTAAGATTAAGGTTTAGCTAAATTACCACTTGAGGGTTACCAGGCAGTTCTATAAATGACAAACTTAACATATGAGGTCAGTAATTAATAAAAGTGTTTGACAACTATTTTATTTATTACTATTTAATTCAACAATAAAACTATCTTTACCACTCTTAAAAATGTGTAACAGCTCCTATAATACTTACGCTGCATAAGCTTTTGCTATTCTCATGAACATAACTTCATCACCTCCTTTATCTGGATGATATTTAAGTGATAGCAAACGATACTGTTTCTTAATTTCTGCTACAGTTGCACCCTAAAAGAAAAGGCTTTGTTTTAGTAAAAATAAGTACAAGGCTATAAAAACAATCCATACCACTTTGAGCCTCAAGTACTGAACTACTCAACATTTTCAGAAAGAGAAAATGAAGTTTTCATCCTATATGTATCTTGTCCCATAAACTTCACCCAGATATTTTTTGAATAAAAATATTTACTTTGCCCAATATATTTTGTTTTATTGAGCACCTACTATGTACCATGCGGTAACCTGGACATCAACAATTTGAGAGTGATATTACATAATCGTATTAAAATAAAATGATAGTGACATTTAAATATCAAAGAATGATCATAATAAATTAAGTCTTGCTAAAAAAAAAATTCAAGACAAAGGTTAACTTCCTTTTTAAGAAATAATCTGAAGGAGTTCCCACTGCAGTGCACTGGGTTAAGGATCCAGCATTGTTGCAGCTCTGGCATAAGTCACAACCATAGCTCAGATTCCATCCCTGGCCCAGGAAATTCCACATGCTGTGGGTGCAGCCAAAACAAAGAAAAAGAAACAACCTTAAGAATATTCAGTTTCGGGGAGTTCCCATCATGGCTCACTGGTTAACAAATCCGACTATGAACCATGAGGTTGCGGGTTCGATCCCTGGCCTTGTTCAGTGGGTTAAGGATCCAGCATTGCCGTGAGCTGTGGTGTCGGTTGCAGACGCGGCTCGGATCCTGTGTGGCTGTGGCGAAGGCCAGCAGCTATAGCTCCTGTTAGACCCTTAGCCTGGGAACCTCCATATGCTGCGGGTGCAGCCCAAGATAAGGCAAAAAGACCAAAAAGAAAAAAAAAAAGAATATTTAGTTTCGGGAGTTTCCGTCGCAGCGCAGCAGTTAACGAATCTGACTAGGAACCATGAGGTTGAGGGTTCAATCCCTGGCCTCGCTCAGTGGGTTAATGATCCAGCATTGCCATGAGCTATGGTATAGGCTGCAGACGCTGCTCGGATCTGGCGTTGTTGTAGCTGTGGCGTAGGCCAGCGGCTACAGCTCCAATTTGACCCCTAGCCTGGGAACCTCCATATGCCACGGGTGAGGCCCTAAAAAAGCAAAAAAAAAAAAAAAACAGTATTTGGTTTCACCTGCTTGTCAATATTTTCATATTAAGGAAATATTTAGTAAGTTTACCTTTGTTGTTTCCTAATTAATTTCTATTAATAAATTTATCATATTGATTTCTATAGCAATAAATTGCCTCCATTTTTAATCTTAAAAAAACTCTCTTGATGGTCATGATCACCACAGTAAGAAAATTCAGACAATATGCAAACTTTTCTTCTACAAAGCAGAAAACTAGAAGATAAATATACTCCTTACTTTGTATTATATGAATCTCTGGACCAAGCCATCTACTGAGCAGAAACTAGAAGTAAAAGAGAGTATTATGGGGAAAAAAATGAAAAGAGCACTAGATTCAGCTCGACCACTAAGAAGTTATGGAACCCCAAACAAGACACAAATTTTCTAGGCCATTTACCCCATCACAAAAAAAGGGTAGATGATCTCTAGCATTCATTCAGTTCTAACTTTCCACTGATAAACTTAAAAGACTTAATTTTCTACTGTGACCCATCAATCAAGTTTAATCGAAAGTCACCTAACAGGTACACTCAAGGTTAACCTGAATTTCTACGACTAGGACACCAGTTCTTTAGTAGGCATAAAGATTTAACACACTTCTTTAGTGTCAGCTAACACGGGGCCTTTTATCATTCAACTAACAGAAATAAACCACACAGTTCTAACTTTGCATTAAACCAATCTTAAAATGTCCTAAACTATACTAACTTCTCATCTCATCTTCAAATATTTTTACATTTTAGTAATTACAAGCCAACCCTTAATGGGATGACAATCAATATCTATAGCTTAAAAAACATAAATGCATTAAAGTAATAATGGACTAGATATCTTATTTTAAATGACCAGAGTCTGATTTCTTTAGGCACAGCTCAATTTCTTTTAGAATGTGGACCTTTAGTATTTCACAGGATCGTTAAAATGCTGCACATTATATAAAAAGACTACTTACAGGATCCAAATTTAATACTTCATATGGATTGTATTCTTGATATTCTCGATCTGTTTTGGAAACTTTGTATGCAAGGAATAAGAACAATGCCCATCCTGCAAGCAGAACTATTTTCCTGGTCAGGAAAAAGACAAGTGAAGTATAAATAAATAAACCTATATGGTTTTCCTTTAAGATTCTAAAGACAGTATGGCAAGATCAAGGCATAAAACAATCTAAAGCAGTCTCATCTATCACTGTGCTATTGACTCACATTCTATTACCACTGAGTTGTAAGCTGTCAGAGCAAGGATAGTGTCTTTTTTCACCTTTGAGTTCTCTAGAATAAAGCAGTGCCTGGCATGTAATATTCTCTCTCAGTTACCATTTGCAGAATTTTTGGTAAGAAGTTAATTCACCTCATTAACTTTTGGGACCCCCTACATTAGATCAAAATATATTAGTATTCAGTTAACCATTTAATGTAAAAAATAATTGCTCTTAACCTTCTAATTACACTTTTAGTAAACTACCAAAAATAACAGGTCAATTGTGCAAAATAAACAGCCTTGTTTATAATAGTAAAAATCTGAAAACAACCTTAATGTCCATTTACAGAGAATTAAATAAACCAATTATAGGAGACCAGGTTATAGCCACACAATGGAACATTTTTAGCTAACGGATAAAGAAAGATGTGCCTAACAGGTTAAAAAAAGATATAAAAGAACATATAGCTTGAAAAAAACCTAATTTTTTCTCTTCGATATGTTCTATTTAGTAAAAATATTTAAAAGATTGATACTACCAGTGTTGGAGAGGCTAAAAAAAAAAGAGCTCCCATACACTCTACACTCTGAAGGAATATCTGGCAATAAGAAAAGCCCTAAAAAGTACATATCTTTTTAACAATCAATCTACTCCACTTTAAGAAATTAAGAAGGAAAGAAACTAAGTTTATAAAATACAAAAGGGTGGTTAATTAATAGCAAAAAACACATGCACATTAATGTCCATCAACAGATAAATAACAGTACATCCACAAAGAAATACCATCTAGCCATTCAAAATACTTGCTGCTATAGAAGATTACCTACCTTGTATTGTTAAAAAAAGAAGTTTTCAAACTTGTATGCATAATATAATTCTATTTTTTGTAAATACAGTTTATTATAAATAAAAATATAGAAGTAAATAATCCTAATGGTAGCTATCTTTAAGTGATGAAATTGAATAATTTTATTTTTTATAACTTTCGTAGCACAATTTGTTACATTAAGTAGGGACTGTTAAAGAGATAAATCATAGGAGGTCTAATCAAACAAAACTAAAGCAACTTATTTTCAAATACTGAAAGAAAACATTCCATGTGTCTAAGGTCTCTTAGTAGGAAACTAGCTTAAACATGTTGACTTGGAATAAGCTTCTAGGATCCAGTTCCAACCCACCTCCTTACTTTTATCACTCTAGTTTTTCAAACAAAATAAATCCCCACCTCCCAAAGTTCCCTAAGCCTTTCCCACTACCATGCTTTTGCTCTCTAGGGTCTTTCTACTTAGAATTTCCATTCCCTTGCTATGCATATCCAAACGACGTTCAACCTTCAAGACTCAACACAAATTATCTACCCTCCAAGAAGCAATCCTTGACTGCTGTCAAGATGATCAGTGCGGAGACCATGGTTTCAGTCACAAAGAAGCACAAACCATTACCTTCCTCCGCTGATTCGTTGAGCACATGGACAGCAAACTCCTTGAGCACATGGTCAGCATCTTATTCAGTTCTGACTAACCTCAGACTAACAAACACAAATGGCACTCAGATGCAAATTTCTTTCCATCTGACCAAACGAATGCTCTAAACCTTATAAAGGACATAATACTGCAAGCTGCTTTCCATACTGTCTGTATGCCCAAAGACAAAGAGGGAGCCCTAGTTGGAATACTCCCACTTTTACCTGGCTATCTAGAGACAGGTAGTTAAGAACACAGGCTCTGGAACAAAACTACCTCAAGTCAAATCTCAGCTTTACCACTTATTAACAGGGATTCTGGCAAGTTGCTTAGCCTTCTACAGCTCAGTTTCCAACTTTTAGGGTGGGTTTGAGAATTAGAGATTAGGTATATAAATCATCTAAAAGACACCTCATAGACCGTAAACAATCAATTCATGGTAGTTACTGGCTATTATTAGTAACTTTCACCCAAGTGTCAGCTCTCAGCCAGGACCTCACTTACTTAAGGAAGCCTTCTCTGTCTCAAGCTAGAATTAAGAGCCCCACCTCTGCTTTTTCATGGCTGGCACACCCCCCTCTCACAACCCTCATTAAACTCCATTATCATTATTTATTTACTTGCCAGTATTTGCTAACCACAGTATATCAGCGCCTAGTGTATAATAACTGACACACACATAATGCGCACACAATAAATACTTATTGAATGAATAACAAAAATAAAATAGTAACTTTTGGAGTTCCTGTTGTGGCACAGTGGAAATGAATCCGACTAGGAACCATGAGGTTTCAGGTTCGATTCCTGGCCTCGATAAGTGGGTTAAGGATCCGGCGTTGCCATGAGCTGTGGTGCAGGTTGCAGACGTGGCTCAGATCTGGCGTGGCTGTGGCTGTGGCATTGGCCAGCAGCTGTAGCTCCAATTCAAGCCCTAGCTTGGGAACCTCCAAATGCTGTGGGTATGGCCCACATAATAAATAAATAAAATAGTAACTTTTGATTCAAACCTAAAGTTTGTTAATATCAATATGCTAAAGAACATTTGAAAATATATTCCAGAAGTTCCCATCGTGGTGCAAAGGAAACGAATCAGACTAGGAACCATGAGGCTGCGGGTTCCATCCCTGGCATCACTCAGTGGGTTAACGATCCAGCATTGCCATGAGCTGTGGTATAGGTTGCAAAAGCAACCTCTGGCGTAGGCCGGCAGCAACAGCTCCGATTAGACCTGTGAACCTAGCCTGTGAACCTCCATATGCTGCAGGTGCGGCCCTAAAAAGACAAAAAAAAAAAAAAAAAGGAAAGAAAATATATTGTATTTCCACAAATTTAATAATGCCACATTTTGTTTTGCCAACTTTCTAAAAATGCTACAAAGCTCAGAAAACAAAGATAAAAGTGAGATTAAAAACCACTGAAGTAAAATGTTAAAGCAAACAAGGGTAGAAGAAAAAGGGATCAAACACGTAACCTATCCTACACCCCACGTTAGATGCTCTATGTGTAGCATCTGGCTCTCTGAGCCAAAGAATCAAGGGAGGAGAGGAGAAGTTCATGACAGAATCCCCAGGCTGATGCAAACTACCACAACCAAGAAAACCATGCTCTGATTTCCTAGGAGCCAAAGCAAAGGTAAACCATAATGGATTACATCATGCTCTGGCCCAATTTTTTTTGGCCTCGCCATAGCATGCAGATATTCCCAGGCCAGGGATAAAACCTGCACCACAGCAGAGACTTGAGCCACAGCAGTAACAGTATGAATCCTTAACCACTAGGCCACCAGGGAACTCCTTTATTTCCCCCCAATTTCTTTTCCAGCTTTTTTTTTTTTTAAAGGGCCGCACCCATGGCATTTGGAAGTTCCCAGAGTAGGTCTAATCGGAGCTGTAGCCGCCGGCCTACGCCAGAGCCACAGCAATGCAGGAATCAAGCCGCGTCTGCGACCTACACCACAGCTCACGGCAACGCCGGACCGTTAACCCACTGAGCAAGGCCAGGGACCGAACCTGCAACCTCATGGTTCCTAGTCGGATTCGTCAACCACTGCGCCACAACGGGAACTCCCCCCACCAATTTTTTAAAAGCATGTTTAGTTTCTCTGAAAACATAAGCATTTCCCCTACTTATGGCTTCAGTAATTAACTTGAAGTCTTGTGTTTTCTTCCTTCAACCCACTGTGCTAGGCCAGAGATTGAACTTCTGTAGCGACCTGAGCTGCCGCAATTGGCTTCTTAACCCACTACACCACAGTAGGAACCCCTTGTGTTTTTTCTTTAAATATACTTTAAAAGTCATTTTGGAAGCAGCTTCCAGAAATTAGAGTATTACACAATGATTGCTTAATATTGAGAGGTGATGCAAGGTTAAGTAGCAAAGGTTAAGTAGCAAAAAGGTTTTGATGGTTTCTGACCAGTACTATTTCTTTCTTAAACATCCATTAATCTATACTTCTATTTAAGTAAATCTCTTTACTAGTCACTGATGAGAACACCACAGAGTTAGGTTTTTTCCCTTGAAAACTGAGGTTGAGATACCCACAAAGCCCAACAAATAAGAGAGTGGAAAGGCAAAAACACTTGCACTGTTGCCTCGTAAAAGTTTAATCTAAAATGAGAAGCAACAGCAAAGAAGAAATAATGAACATGAAACTACTCTTGAAACATCAATTTTGCCTTTTAGTTTCTCACCACTGAAGAACTATAATCACCAAAGCTAAGATTTCCCTCCTTCTAAAAAAGAACTAAGTCAGACAGAGTCAAACTTCACAAAAAAACTATTTAGGAGTTCCCACTGTGGCACAATAGAAATGAATCTAACTAGGAACCATGAAGTTGCGGGTTCAATCCCTGGCCTCACTCAGCTGGATTAAGGATCTGGCGTTGCAGTGAGCTGTGGCGTAGGTCACAGACACAGCTCGGACCTGGTGTGCTGTAGGACAGCAGCTGCAGCTTTGATTCAACCCCTAGCCTGGGAACCTCCATATGCCGCTGGTGAGGCCCTAAAAAGAAAAAAAAAAAGCAAAAACAAAACAAAAAACCTTAAATATTGAAAACTACCATTTAAACCAAGATTAAAAAATAACTGGTTCTACTTTTACTAATTTCCTCTGTTAGGTCTTGCCCACCTAATACCGGATAGATGATACGGAGGTAATTCATAGAATACAGTCCTCCAAAAAACAGCAACTCTTTCACCTCCTATTAGTTTCATCTATTACCTCTAAACTGATGACTTAGGGTGAAGGTCCAAAGCCTAGGCTCTAATTAGCACACCCCAGAGCCTCGCAAAACCAAAGACACCTGTTCTAATTAAACATGCTAATGGCCTCTTTAAGCAGACTGGTCTGCCAAAGTAAAGGGGAACTAGGTCCCCATTCCAACACTTCTTACTGTAGGAACTTGGTCAAGTTACCTCACCTTCTTAGTTTCCTCATCTGAGAAAAAGCAAAAACATCAACCTCGAAGTTAATATAAAACTAATGAGATAACATATGAAACCCTAGCACAGCACCTGGCACATAGTATATGCTCAATAAAATTCAATTTTCATGAAATGCAAACGACCATGTCACCTCTGTGTTTCTGATAATCCTTTAAAGATACCCCCTTAGTCTTAAGACAAAATTCGAATCCTGACACAGGATATGCAAGGTCTTCCTTCGAGATTTGACCTCTTCCCCTTCCTGTCCCAAGTCAGAAGCACACTCTCTCCCCTTTGAACTTCTAAACCACTCTCAACACTGCTATCAAATTTACTAATCACATCTTGGCCTTACTAAGGCTACAATTTCTTTACAGACACGTGTTTTATTCATCATTATACCTCTATTTTATATGATACCTAGCAAGGAGTAAGCAAGAAGTACGATTTTTTTTATTGAAACCAATTACTTACTTTACTGTAGGAATAATATTTGGCTGGGGTTTTAATAACCGTAAACGATACCACATACATCTTCCATATACTTTTCTGATATTCTTCAACCGATTTTGCTCTGTCAAAAAAAGAAAAATAAGGTGATAAATTAAACCATTTTCACAGTGAAGGCAAAACTACAATTAACACCATACTAGCCTTCATTACCATGCTAACATTTTATGTGAACATGGAAGTACTATCTAAACCTTTTAAGAAAAATTCACAAAATAAGCTAAATTTTCTACCACTCAGAACAAATGATCTATCTAGAAAATTTTATTCAACCATTTTTCATGTGAGACAAATTCTAACTGAAAAACCTAAAAAGTGACTTGAATCCAAAATATTTAGTACATAATCAATAATTTTAAAAAAATTTGTTCCTCCTTTCCCTTCTGCTATAGAAGTAACAGGAGTATTAAACAGTTGGAATGTACTTTTTATTAAGGAAGCTAAGCAGAAATGATAGTCTTCAAACATGAAAATAATTATGTTAAATGAGAAGTCACCCAAACCCCTAAGAAGTTAAAAACGGTTTATCTAAGAGTTATAACAAAAGTTATTCAGTCCACAGGAAAAATCTGTAATTCAATTAAAAAGGAATTAAACCAAAGCCAAAATATAATATATTGTTTTACTAAGCTCACCACAATCACTTGGTTTAAATAAAGTAAGTTTTAAAATAAAAATCTACCTTTTCATGAAGATGGCATGCAGAAAGCAAAAAAGAAGCCCCTGCCACTCCCAAAGCCAAAGCCAAAACAAAAGCTTGGAAAGCCAAGAAGGCAACGCAAAAAGGCATCCACAGCCACCAAAAAAAAAAAAAAAAAAGGAAGAGAAGACCTGCATGTTACCCACCTTCTGGTGGCCCAAGATACTACAAAGGCAGCCCAATTATCCTTGGAAGAACAAGAAGCTTAACAACTATGTCATCATCAAGCTCCCCCTGAGCACTGAGTGGCCATGAAGGAGGCAGAGACAGCAACACATTTGTGTTCATTAAGGATACCAAAGCCAACAAGCATCACAACAAATAGATTGTGAAGAAGCTCTACAACACCGACACGGCCAAGGTCAACACCCTGATCAGGCCTGATGGAGAGAAGAAAGTATATGTTTGACTGGTTCCTGACAATGATGCTTTCCATGTTGCCAACAGAACTGAGATCATCTGAACTGAGTCCAGCTGGCTAATGTGAAAAAACTTTTATTTAAATTTTTAAAAAACTATAAAACCAAAGTCCTTAAATGAGATGTCAGATTAGTAAAAGAAATTTGCATATAATAAAATGTTCCAAAGCTGCCATGTAAGAAGTCCAACTACCCTATTATCACCACGCTTTGAGGAAAGAATCCATGAGAGATCTATGTGGCAGAAGATATCAAAAACCATATGTTCTGAAGAGTGATCCATGTAGCAGAAGGGGTGGTGGCAGAAAAGGAGACTGATCAAGTAAGTTAATAATTAAGGATAACTGGAATCAGTTTTTCACTGTCACAGAAGGGAGATATATATACAAAAAATCAGAAAACATCAATGAACTCTGTTGTGTTGGGTTGGAACTGAAGATATTGGTATGAACCAATTAATATATTTTAATATAGAAATACAGATGTAGATCTCTACACATGCAAACATATTTCCTAACTCTATTAAGTGAGCCTAGGAACAGTGACATCTCAATAGGCCAGATCTTGATTTCTAAACAGCATTCTCCACTAAAAGGAATCAGAGATCCAAGTATCATCCCACAAAAATCTTACAAAAGGGAAAGAATGATTTTACAGTGGGTAAGTGTGATAGGCTGAATAACTGCCCCCCTCCAAGATGTCCAGCATATCCTACCCAGGACCGGTGAACATATTATCCTACATGGCAAAAAGGACTCCACAAATGTGACTAAATTAAGGATTTGTGATAAAATTATCCTATATTATCTGAGTGGTCCCAGTATAATCACAGAGGCCCTTACAAGGAAGCAGGAGAGTCAAAGACAGAAGATAATGTGCCAATGGGAACAGAGATTGGAGAGATGTCCTTTGAAGACGGAGGGAGGGGCCACACATCAAAGAATACAGGCTGTCTCTAGAAGCTAAAAGAGGTAAGGACTCCAATCTAAACCCTCCAGAAAGAACTTGCCCTGCCAACAGCATCACTGGCCCAGAAAAGCCTATCTTAGAATCCTGGCCTCCAGAACTATAAGAGAATAAATTTGTGTCATATTAAGCTACTAAGGTTGTGGGTGTTAGAGCAACAATAGGAAACTAATTCAGAAAATCTAGCAGACACCATCGTAATCAGGTGATCAGTGAACACCACCAGCAATGAAACAGAATGCAATCATATAGCACCTGACAGAATGCAATGAGAAGAACAAAAGAATCAGTTTTGTGAAATTCTTCTCTAAGATACACAGCTTGAATCTAATCATGAGAAAACACCAGACAACAAAAATTCAGGTCCAGTCTACAAAATAATTGGCCTGCATCCTTAAAGTCAAGGAAAAACCGAAGAACTGTTCCAGATTGAAGAAGACTATAGAAACATGTCAACTAAATGTGACGTGTGATTGCAAAATGGGTCTTCTGCTATAAGGACCTCATTAAGACAAGTGACAAAACTTGAATAGGTCTGAAAATGAAATGCCAATAATGTCAATTTTCCGATTTTCACGGTTAAATTATGGACAATTTTTAAACTACCACTGGTGATTTTTTAATCTGTATTTCATTAAATTAAGCCTCCACAGTCTCCCATTTTAAGTTTTATACTTAAAAACCAAGGAAACATCTGATAAGGTTATAAGAACAATTCCGGTCTCTTTATTAACCAGATAGCTTGATCTACTCAAAGGAATGATATTCTGCCAATATTTCTGTCCAAGAGAAAGTTCACACTGTCTTCAGCCCAAGTCTTGCACAATATGTACATGCACCTTGTATGCCTCATTCTACCATCCAAAATTAACACCTTAACTAACTTTTTACGAGAATACTTAAGTCAATCAATAAGTACTAGAGGGTATGGTTTACACAGTAACACAGTGACATCCAGCACAACTAAACACTCAGAGCACATATTCCAAATTCTACATGAATGACCTCAGGTCAAAGTAACTATCACAAAGTCCCTCCAGACAGTTTTTAAAAGACACTTAGAATGGAAGTTCCCATTGTGGCTCAGTGGTGCCAACCCATGAGGATAAGGGTTCAATCCCTGGCCTCACTCAATGGGTTGAGGATGTGGGGTTGCCATGAGCTGCGGTGTAGGTCACAGACTCGGTTCGGATCCTGCATTGCTATGGCTGTGGCACAGGCCAGTGGCTGCAGCTCCAATTCAACCCCGGGCCTGCGAACTTTCATGTACTACACATGCAACCCTAAATAATAAATAAATAAATAAATAAATAAATAAATAAATAAATAAATAAATAAATAAAGACACTTAGAAAAAGAAGAAATTCATTTAAAAACTTCTAGTTTATAAAATCACTAGTTTCATAGCCAGCAAAAATTACCTAAATATCATTAACTTATGATAGTTTTTAAAGAAATTATTCACATTTATAGAAAAAGGAAATTATAAGGTAGTAGAACAATTCTGTGATTTAAAAAATGACGTAACAACATATTATGATTGCTCTCAGAAGCTGAAAATAAAGTTTATATGTCTGTGGGAGTAGTCCGGATTTGGGGGCAAGTTACTGTGGTTGTGCTTCATAAGCTATACAGTGCCTTTGCTAAAGCAGTCACATCCATCTGTCATGCAGAATGACCTGCCAGTCTGCAGTATAACCGAGTGAACTCTTAGCACCATATTCCTAGAAACTGAAGAGCTGAAAATATGTTAGCTAGAGCTGAAATCTTCAAACCTGTGTGCCTGCTCATCACAAAAGAATTTTTTAAAATCATGTACTTTCTTGTGGAATTCTAATCTGGCATCCAAAACTTTCATTGTAATTTTGAAGAGCTGCAAAAGATGTCATTTTTAAAACAAGTTGACACTTTAAAATAAAACTGTTCCTTCTCTTTTAAATGTACCAGTGAAATCTAAAAACCATAGCAATTTCATACCCACTTTCATCCATTTATAAGAATTCATGAACAAGCTCTTCATTCTACTTCCCCCACATAATTTTATCCTAATGTAATATATTTTTATCCTAGTAAGTCATTTCTTATACTACTGACACATACCTCTTAAAATTAATTTGTTTTATTTCCTGTGACTATTTTTTCCCAAAATCTTATACTAAAAAAAAATTTTTTTTTGGTCTTTTTGCCTTATCTAGGGCCGCACCCGTGGCATATGGAGGTTCCCAGGCTAGGGGTCTAACAGGAGCTGTAGCTGCTGGCCTTCGCCACAGCCAGAGCAACGCGGGATCCGAGCCGCTTCTGCAACCTACACCACAGCTCACGGCAACGCCGGATCCTTAACCCACTGAGCAAGGTTAGGGATCAAACCGGCAACCTCATGGTTCTTAGTCGGATTCGTTAACCACTGAGCCACAACGGGAACTTCAAAAAAATTTTCAAACTTTCAGAAAAACTGAAAGAATATTACAATGAACAATAGCCTGCACCTAAATCTACTAATATTTTGCAACTCTTAGCTTTATTTCTAGTTCCTTCTTTCCCTCCCCCTCCCCTTTCTATAGAGTAAGTTGCAGACCTCAATACACTTCACTTTTAAATGCTTTGGCACATATTACCAATGAACATCAGTAAGCTTATCGTAGTAAAGTTTAACATCATAAGGTTTTACATGTTAAATTTTCCTTTTTTTTTTCTCTTAAGGTTGCACCTGCGGCGTATGTAAGTTCCTAGGCTAGGGGTCGAATTGGAGCTGCATCACAGGCGTACACCACAGCAACACTGGATCTGAGCCACATCTGTGACCTACGCTGCACCTTTTGGCAATGTCAGATCCTTAACCCACTAAGCAAGGCCAGGGAGCGAACCCACATCCTTACAGATACTATATCAGGTTCTTACCTCGCTGAGCCACAATGGGAACTCCATACATGTTAAAATTTCCAGTGCTGTGTGTGTGTTGCCAAGGGAACTTAAATATTACAAATTGATGTATTACTAAAATAAGAGTAAAATATGTTACATTTTCACTACAAGCAACTTTTAAATATCTCATATGTTCTAAGAGTTAAAACTCTAAAGACTAAAATTTATTTTTAAAAATAAAAAGTACACACTTTTGCCAATATGACACAATGGTAAGTAGAAGAGCTTTATCTTCTACTTTATTTTTTGTCAAAACTTGTAACTGCATATTACCTGAAGTCACTCAATTTATAGAAAAATATGCTGTGTTTTATATAATTTATAGAAAAAATATGCTGTGTTTTATAGAAAAATATGCAGTCCTCACTGTTAAACCAACTAGGCAAATCAAACCTTGTCCAAAAAAGTTGACTTCATTTTTCAGTTCAAATAAATATATCAGGAGTTCCCGTCGTGGTTCAGTGGTTAATGAATCCGACTAGGAACCATTAGGTTGCGGGTTCGATCCCTGGCCTTGCTCAGTGGGTTAAGGATCCGGCGTTGCCGTGAGCTGTGGTGTAGATTGCAGACGTGGCTCAGATCCCACGTTCCTGTGGCTGTGGCGAAGGCCGGCAGCTACAGCTCCGGTTAGACCCCTAGCCGGAGAACCTCCATATGCCATGGGTGCGGCCCTAGATAAGGCAAAAAAAAAAAAAGACAAATAAATATATCAAACACACATTTTGATATTTCAAGGATTATAAAAATCACTGAGAAATAAATTTTAAGAATATACCTTGCAACCCACTCCTGGGCATCTATCCAGAGGAAACCATGACTCAAAAAGACACATGGGAGTTCCCTTCGTGGCTCAGTGGTTAATGAATCCGACTAAGAACCATGAGGTTGAGGGTTCAATCCCTGGCCTTGCTCAGTGGGTTAAGGGATCCGGCGTTGCCGTGAGCTATGGTGAAAGTTGCAGATGCGGCTCGGATCCCGCGTTGCTGTGGCTGTGGCGAAGGCCGGCGGCTACAGCTCCTGTTAGACCCCTAGCCTGGGAACTTCCATATGCCGTGGGTGCGGCTCTACATAAAAGGCAAAAAGAAAAAAAAAGACACTTGTATGTACTCCAGTATTCATTGCAGCACTCTATACAATAGCCAAGTCATGGAAACAACCTAAATGCCCATCAACAGAGGAGTGAATAGGGAAGATCTGATACATATGCACAATGGAATATTACTCAGCCATTAAAAGGAACGAAATAACATTTATAGCAACACGGATGGACCTAGAAATTATCATGAGAAGTGAAACCAGTCAGACAAATAGACACCAACATCCAATGCTACTGCTTACATGTGGAAACTAAAAAAAGGCCACAGTGCCTTCTTTGCAGAACAGATAATGATTCACAGACTTTGGAAAACCTATGGTTCTCAAAATGAGACAAGCTGGAGGGTGGGGGGATGCACTGAGGGTTTGGGATAGAAATGCTATCAAATTGAGTTGTGATGATTTTTGTACACCTATAATTGTAATAAAATTCATAAAGTAATGGGAAAAAATAAAAAATAAAGTATGAAAAAAAGAATATACCTTGCAATAGATTGCTAAAATTAATAAAGCTTAATAATGATAGAGATAACAAAATTTATTACAAAGAAAAAAATCTACCACACTTCTTTCCAAAATTCAGTGACTCCTAAAACTATTCCTAAATCCTTAAGATGTCCAAGAAAGTAGTAACAAGAATCAAAAGCTTATATTCAATATTCCAGAGTCTAGAAGACACTACACATTAGTTTGCTAGCTACCCAAATTCTCTCTGCAGCTAGTTGAGAATATATTACCTCAATGTGATGATACTGGCTTATTCATTATTGGGCCAACTATTAATTTAAAATTATTAATTTAAATTATTAATTTAAAAATAGGAAAACATATTTCACTATTTCATATTCCACGCAGTTTAGTTCCCAGGATGCTTTAAAATAGAAAAGGCATGAAAATGATAATTTGGAAATGAAAAATTCAGAATCACTGCTCTAGACCAAAACCTAGTCATCCTAACCTCAAAAAAGACTGAAAAACTAAAGCTTCTGTTATGCTCTTAACCTGAACTGAATAGTTAGCCATGATATGTCATTCTCAAGGTATGTCAGAACCATTTAGATTTGGGGTAGAGCTTTGACTAAACTAAACACCATTCACCATCACCACTACCCAGTGCATACAATCACAGATTACCTAAATTGGAAGGATTTCAGAAACTTAAGTTCTGTTGCCACCTACCCACTATGCATACTCTGGCAATGGAGAAGGAAACCCAGAAGGCAACTGAAAACAATTTGGATCAAAGTAGAACCACCATACTACCAAAGTTCATAACCTTCTAGATAGAATGCCTAAAGACTATGTAAGTGCAACATAAGTCCAAATCAATACAAGCCAAGTAGTTCAAACAGATCAAGAACTATTCAGCTAGTACCTGAAAAGACAGCAGCATACAACTATAGTACACGCTTACTCACCTCAATTTTATTTGCCCTTCACAGTACTGAAATAAGTACCATAGGGCAGAGTTTTTTAAGCCTCAATACTACTGACATTTCAGACTAACTGTTCTGGAGAGTCTGCTGTGCATCAGAGGTTATTTGGCTACATTACAGTCTCTACCCACTAGATGTCAAAAGCATCTCCCCACTAAAGACAATATTAAACATACACCAAAACACATAGCTATAGAAGGGTCATGGAAAGCAAGTTGAATAACATGGACTGAAGATCAGGGGCACAGAGAGAAGAAAGGAAAAGTTAGAAGAATAAACAGAGGTGATAAGGCAACAATTATCTTTTTCCATTCCCCTATAAATTTTCCTGCAGGCAAAGAGAACCACTATATATTTGAGTACTTATGAACACCTTGAGGGAGGGGGAGATTGGGGAGCTTGATTATTTTAAAAGACAAAACAAAGAAAGAAAGCTAGAAGAAGACAGCCCACAACAATCTCAATTAATGGCATTCTGGCATACGTAGAGGCATCTGAAGGCAAAAATAAAAAATTAGATATTCCACAATTATCCCTGGAAGTATACTTTAGAATTACAAGTGTTAGCTGTTATTGTAAGCAAACTTTGTAAAGATTACTTGAAAAAACAGTGGTTACATTTTGGAGATTAAAAATATATACCTACAAGATGGTCAAACACCTAATGTTATATAATGCTGCACTTGTGGCTTGAAATAAAATTTCCAGTGATGGTATCATATTCAGAACCCAAATGTACTACATCCCAAACAAATGCAGATAAAAAATGTATGCATTCTAAAAAACTGTTAAAGGACTATGTTATAAAATAGCTCTGGTAATTACGAAGACACTGAAGATGAATACATGAGGAGTATGAAAAACAATTGTTTCCTGAAATGTAAGGGGATAAAACTGTATTTTTAAAGTACTACATTTTGTAATATATGATTTTTAAATATGCAACTAAAATGTATAAACATTTTAAGTAGATATGACTTCATCCTTAAAAGGATATATATTCAAGCTGGCCAAAAACCTTTTTTCACCTCGTTAAGAAATAGGAAACCTTGACAACTTCTCTGCTTAGAAATTTAGAGCTTCCCATTGCACCTAAAACAAAACCCAAGCTTCACACCTGGCTTACAGACATGATCAGCACCCCAGCTCCCTTTCTAACCTTATCCCAGATTCCTCTCCTTATTTGCCACACTCCTGCCACTTTGGTCTTCTCTGTTTCTGGAATATATCCAGCTCTTTCTTGCCTTAAAGACCTTGCACACAATTGTTTCCCCAACCTGAAAAAGGCTATTCCACTCAATTCAGATCTTTAAAGGGCTGGCTCCCTTTTGTCACTTAGTTTGAAGAACTCTAAATATTCTACTTCTCTATACAATATTTATCACTATCTGATATTTTTGGTTGTTTATATGTAGTACATCAATCGTCTCCACCCCACTAGGATACGAAAGAGAACAGGGATCCTGTCTATATTGTTCACTTGCATATTCCACTGCCTAACATAAAGCCTGGAAAATAGTAGGCACTTAATAAATATTTGCTGAGTGCCTGAATTATCTCATTTAGACCCAAACCACACTGTGGGTACGTATGTATGCATGCATGATTATACTTAAAAATAATAGAAAAGAAAAAAAAAAAAACGAGGCTCAGAGGGTTTAAATAACTTGCCAAAGTTACAAAGGGTACCAAAGGAATCACAAATAACCACTAAAGAATACAGATGGGCCTTGGGCCCAGGTTTAAATTCATAGCCCTGTGCACTTAATCATGTTATTTTAACCACCTGCCTTAATCAAAGAATGGTTAAACTGCCTTGACAAGTCTCAATAGCAGCTAAAATATATTGTGTCCATATCCTCATTAACTTAACCAGACCTGGTTATATCTCCTAAGCAGAAAATGTAATATGAAGAAATCCAAGTCAAAAAATTGAAGAACAAGGAGTAGCTAAAAACAAATGATTAGGTGATACCTCTAAAAAAAAATCTGGTGAAACATAACTTTACAGACAAAAAAAGTACTACAGATAAAAAACTACTGCAAGGATTTCAGTATTAAGGAGTATGGGACAAGGCAGTGTAGCACATAAATGGGGGCGGGTGCCCAAACCAGATCTTTTTTGTGTTAGCTCAACTTATAGCAGAAGAGTCAAGATCCAAAAGAAAACATCTATCCTTTGTATCTACAGGATACAAGGGCTTTTATGAGGCATTTGTCTCTAAGAAGATAATAATAATAATAAAAGTAAAGTCTCAATTGTTGGAATGATTCAAGCTACATTTCTTAAACTGAACTAGAGGTGCAAGATGGTAGAGAATCCCAAACATTACACTGTGCTCCAAGTGAGTGTCACATCTAAACAAGAAAATTCCAGCAACTAACTTCTAGGAATAATGTTCTTTCCTCAATTTGAAAGCTGAAGGGTTGCCTCAATCAAGGCCCTCAAGGACACTTCTGCAGTAATGATGACATCTACTATTTCTCCCCAAATGCAGCAGATGCCCAGGTGATAGTTTCTCAGACAGAAGGACATACAACAACTAATTAAGGGTAGCACTCTACAATGTACCAGTGTATAAATCAAGAGACACAAATACATAAAGCTAAAGTTTGTGAGTTCCCATCGTGGCTCAGTGGAAACAAATCCGACTAGGAACCATGAGGTTGTGGGTTCGATCCCTGGCATCACTAAGTGGGTTAAGGATCCGGCATTGCCGTGAGCTGTGGTGTAGGTCACAGACGCGGCTTGGATCGCACGCTGCTGTGGCTGTGGTGAAGGCCGGTGGCTACAGCTCCAATTCAACCCCTAGCCTGGAAACCACTACATGCCGCGGGTGTGGCCCTAAACGACTGAAGACAAAATAAATAAACAAACAAACAAACAAACAAAGTTTGTGTTAAAATCGCATTACCTATAATTTACAACTTTTAATTTCCAAATATCACCCATGTTTAGAAACTCACTGTAAATACCATTTAATGACTACTAATAACCAAATGAACTAAGACACCAAAGTATACCTATGATTCTATAATTAGACAAATAAACTGTTTCTAATTTTTTGGTATTATGGACATCTAGAGCTCTGAGACTCAATTTCCAACATAGGAGTGGGGAGGCTCCCCACATCTCCGATGAGTAATTCAAAACACCAGCTAGGTGTCTGAGAATTAATTCTGACACTATCCACCCAGAGTTAGCATCAGATTCTACAGGTTTAGGGCTTAGTTCCACAAGACTGTATACCCACACACCCCCCACCTTACACACCAGTCACAAGTCCAGGTTACAGACTGGGAGTTCCAACGACTTCCTCCTTTGGTTTGATTAATTTGCTAAAGCAGCTCACAGAACTCAAGAGAAACATTTTACTCACTAGATCACCAGTTTTTTGTAAAAGAATACAACTCAGGAACAGCCAGATGGAAGTCAGAGCAACGTATGAGGAAAGGACAAGGAGCTTCCCATGCCCTTTCTGGATGCACCACTCTCCCAAAATCTCCCTGTGTTCACCAACCCAGAAACTCCCCAAACTCTTATCCCTTTGAAGTTTTTTAGAGGCTTCATATCATAGGAATGGCAGAGACTGTTACTTTATACATAATCACCTCTCCCCTTTCCAGTTGCTGAAAATATAGCAGGCACTATATAAATATTTGTACAGAATGTTGAGAACTCCTTTATAAATAGTGACATGTACCTACTATGTGCCTGGATGTTTCTGAACACTGAAGATACAGAAGAAAACAAAACAAAACCCTCTGCTCTCATGTTCTAGTGGAGGAAAGAGCAATAAACATATAAGACACAATTTTAAAAAAGGTACTCAAAGAAAGCATCACTAAGAAGCTGGCATTTGAGCAAGGACATAAAAATGAGGAAGGTAGTAATATGGCTATCTAGAGGAAAAGCATTCCAGGCATAGGGAGCAGCAACTGAAAAGGTTCAAAAGAAGTGTGCCTCATGTACTCTAAAAACAACAGAGAGGGAGTTCCCATCATGGCTCAGTGGGAACAAATCTGCCTAGTATCCATGAGGATGCAGGTTCGCTCCCTGGTGTTACTCAGTGGGTTAAGGATCCGGCATTGCTGTGAGCTGCGGAGTAGGCTGCAGATGTGGCTTGGATCTGGCGATGCTGTGGCTGTGGTGTAGGCCGGTGGCTGCAGCTCCGATTCAATCCCTAGCCTGGGAACCTCCATATGCCACAGGTGTGGCCCTAAAAAAGACAAAAAAGAAAAGCAGAGAAGTTAGTGTGACTGGAATGGAAAGTGCAAGTATTAAGAAATGAATTCAAAGACATCATGAAGGACTTCCTAGGCCACTCTAATGACTTTAGCTTCTACTGTGATTGAGAGAGGAGAGCCTTAAAGGGTTTTGAGCAGAAGAGCGACAGGGGCTGGCTTCAGTTCTAATAGCATCACTCTACTACTATTTTGAGAATACACTGCAGGAAGTAAGGGTAGAAACAAGGAGACTAGTTAGAGGACTAACGATAATCCAGCCAATAAACCACAGTGGTGGAGGTGGCAATGAGAAATGGCCTGTCTAGACATAATGTGAAGGTAGAGCCAACAGGACACACTAACAGTGTGAAAATGGCATATCAGACAAAGTGATGAGCCAAGAATAACTCTTGCCTGAACAGCTGCAGAAACAGATGTGATGAACTGAGATGGAGAAGACTATAGGTCAAGAAGGCTGGAGAGGAGTTCCCTGGTGGCTCAGTGGGTTAAGGATTCAGCATTATCACTGGCATGACACGGGTTTGATCCCTGGCCAGGAACTTTCACACTTTCACATGCTACAAATGTAACCCAAAAAAAAAAAAAAAAGTTGGGGAGAGTAGAGACAAAAATAAATCAGTTTTGTCATATTAAGGTACCTATTAGATATGCAAATGAAAATGTGGACTTGGCACTTATATTACTTACAATTCTGGAGTTCAAAGAGAGTTCTAGACTGGAAATGTAAGTTTGGGAAATATAAGCCTGATGGGTCACACAGATATTTCCTTGAGACTAGGAGAGATCACCACAGGAATACGTGTGAATGGAAAAGAAGTCAAGGACTTTGGCCTTCAAAAATTAAAAGGTCCTCACTGGTAAACTACGTTCAATAAATTATCCCATAAAAATAGATACTATCCATACATCTACATCCAACTGCCTTTCTTTTTTTTCATTTTTGACTGCCCGGAGCTTATGGAGTTCCCAGGCCAGGGATCAGATTCAAGCTGCTGTTGCAACCTGCAGCCATATCCTTAACCCACTGTGCCAGGTCGAGGATTGAACCTGCATCCCAGCACTCCAGAGACGCCACTGATTCCATTGCGCCACACCAGAAACTCCAACAGCTAACCGACTTTTGAAAAGGCCGTTGTTCATTCAATGGACAATGAACAGTCTCTTCAACAAACAATGCTTGGACAACAGGATTTCCACATGGAAAAGAATGAAACTGGACCCTTACCTCACATTATATGCAAAAATTAACTCGATGTCTGAGCTAAAACTGTAACTCTCTTACAAGAAAACATAGGGGTAAATTTTCATGAACTTTGACTTGCCAATGGATTCTTAGATATGACAACAAAAACATGAGAAACAGAAGAAAAAAACAGATAAATTTGACTGCCATCAAAATCAAAAACTTTTATGCATCAAAGGATATAATCAAGAAAGCAAAAAGACCGTCTACAGAAGGGGAAAAAAAAATCTGTAAACAATATATCTAAGGAATTCATATCTGGAATATGTGAAGAATTCCTACAACTCATTAAGAAAAAGATAAACAATTCAGTTTAAAAATGGGCAGAGTTCCCATTGTGGCTCAGCAGGTTAAGAACACGACACAGTGTTGGTAAAGACGTGCGTTCCTTGGCCTTGCAGTGGGTCAAGAATGTGCTGTTGCCACAAGTTATGGCGTAGGTCTCGGATACAACTCGGATCGGGCATTGCTGTGGCTGTGGCATAGGCCAACAGCTGCAACTCCAATTTAGCCCCTAGCCCAGGGTCTTTCATATGCTGCAAGTGTGACCATAAAAAAAAAAACTAAAAATAAAAATGGGCAAAAGGGGAGTTCCCGCTATAGTGCAGTGGGTTAAAGAATCTGACTGCAGTGCCTAGGCTTGATGCAGAGTTGTGGGTCTGATCCCCAACCTAGCACAGTGGACTAAGGATACGACATTGCCGCAACTGCAGCTCAGATTCTATCCCTGGCCCAGCAACTTCCATATGTCGCTGGTGCGGCCATGTAAAAAAAAAAAGGCAAAGGGGAGTTCTCTGGTGGCCTAGTGATTTCCATATCAAGCCCTTGTATGCCTCAGCACCCTCTTCCCCCCAAAAAAGGAAAAATGGGCAAGGGATTTCACCGGACATTTCTGCAAAAAAGATATACAAATGGCTAATAAGCACATGAAAAGATGCTAAACAACATTAGCCATTAAGGAAATGCAAATCAAAACCATAATGAAATACCACTTCACATTTACTATGATGACTAATTTTTTTTTTTAGTGGATAATAAGACATGAAGAGGATGTGCAGCAAATGGAACCCACATACAGTGCTGGTAGGAATGTAACATGATGCAGCCACTGTGGAAAACAGTTC
The DNA here is from genome assembly GCA_004024745.2 of Catagonus wagneri. Classification (NCBI taxonomy): domain Eukaryota; kingdom Metazoa; phylum Chordata; class Mammalia; order Artiodactyla; family Tayassuidae; genus Catagonus; species Catagonus wagneri. The sequence continues at coordinate 7,078,916 of PVHT020000080.1, forward strand.
GGCCAAGTTCCTCAAAAAGCTATGCAGAATTACAGTATGACCTAGAAACCCCACCCCAAGGAACATACCCAGAAGAAATGAAAACAAGAACTCAAACAGACATTTGACATTTGTAGCCAATGTTCACTGTAGCATTATTCACATTAGACAAAGAATAGAAACAACCCACGTGTTCATCAACAGATGAGTAGATAAAAATGTGGTATAGCCATATAACGGGATATTATTCGGACATAAGGAGAATGAAGTTCTGATACATGCTACAACATGAATGAATCTAGAAAACATTATACTAATATGAAATAAACTAGACACAAAAGGACAAATACTGTATGACTCCGCCAATGTGAAATATCTAAATAAGCAAATTTATAGAGACAGAAAGTAGTTTAGCGTTTACTGGGGGCTGTAGAAAAGAATGAGAAGTTACTGCTCAGTGGGTACAGAGTTTATTTGGGGTGATAAAAAAATTTTTGGAAACGGATAGTGGTGATGGTTGCACAACACTGAATATAATTAATGCTACCAAAAAATACATTTAAAATGGTTAAAACTACAAATTTTGTTTTATATATATATTCCTCTACAATAAAATTTTTTAAAGAAAAAAGTAATGTATCAAGTAATATCTCAAGTTATGTCCCTTACCTGCCTATTGCCACCACCACTGTTCAGGCCCATATTACTTCCTGTCTGCTTTTTTTTTTTTTTCAGCCATGCACGTGGCATATGAAAGTTCCTGGGCGAGGGATCAAATCTTCACCACAACGGTGACCCAGGATCCTGCAGTGACAACACCTGAACCTTAACCCACTGTGCTACAAGGGAACTCCCTCCCGTCTGCTTCTTAATCTATAAGATGTTATTACATTAACTTGTAATGTTCAAAACGACATTTGGTCAACCAAATCACATACAAACTCTTCAGCTGGACATACAAGGCTCTTCATATGACTTAAATTTTCTGAGCTTTTCTCATACTTTTTCACTCTGTGAACTGTGTTCCAACTGATTTGATTTGTACTTTGAATATGTTTCATGCTTTCTTTCCAGCCTCTACATTTTTGCTCACGTGATTTCTTTGCACCTCCCCCCTCTACTCCACCCATTAAATCTTTCTCATCTTTTAACAGCCCAATCAAAATAAGCCCACTCTGGAATGTAAATTGGTACAACTACTATGGAAAACAGTATGGAGGTACTTCAGAAAACTAAATATATTAGAGTTCCCATTGTTGTTCAGTGGAAATGAATCTTATTAGTATCCATGAGGACACAAGTTCAATCCCTGGCCTTACTCAGTGGGTTAAGGATCTGGCGTTGCCAAAAGCTGTGGTGTAGGTCGCAGACGTAGCTTGGATCTGGCGTTACTGTAGCTGTGGTGTAGGCCAGTGGCTACAGCCCCAAATTCAACCCTTAGCCTAGGAATCTCCACATGCCATCGGTGTGGCCTAAAAAGGCAAAAAAAAAAAAAAAAGACCTAAATATAGAACTACCATATAACCTAGCAATCCCACTCCTGAGCATATATCCAGACAAAGCTTTCACTGTAAAAGATACATGCAACCCTATGTTCAATGAAACGCTATTCACAATAGCCAAGACAAGGAAAACTTAAATGTCCATCAACAGATGAATGGATTAAGAAGATGTGGTACATATACACAATGGCATACTACTCAACCATAAAGGAGAACAAAATAATGCTATTTGCAGCAACATGGGTAGAACTAGAGACTCTCATACCAAGTGAAGTAAGTCAGAAGGAGAAAGACAAATGCCATATAATATCACTTATACTCGCAATCTAACATATGGCACAAATGAACCTTTCCACAGAAAAGAAACAAACTCATGGACGTGGAAAACAGATTTGTAGTTGCCAAGAGGGAAGATGGAGGAGGAGGGACTGGGAGTTTGGGGTTAGCAGATGCAAACTATTGCATTTGGAATGGATAAGCAATGAGATTCTGCTGTATAGCACAGCAAACTCTATCTGATCACTTGATATGGAACTTGGAGGATAATGTGAAAAAAGAATGTATACGGACTTGCAGCAGAAATTGACAGAATACTGTAAATCAACTATAATAAAAAAATAAAATTAAAAATCAACCCACTTTGAAGAGCCCTTTCCTCACCTCTAGCTACCTACTATCACCCCCAACTTGATGCAAATACTTTATCCAGCTAAATTCCATAGCACTTATTTTCACTTCTCTTACTCTTTGTTGTGCTTCAGATATAATCTGCGCATTTATCTAATCCTAATTCTCCCACCCCAACCAGATTTTAACTCTATCAAAAAATAGACTATATTTATATTGCATTCATCTTTGTATTATCTACTGCTCCTAGTACAGGTAAACAGTGAATGCTCACTAGATTTAACTAAACAGGCAAAAATCTAAAACGAAAAAGATCTGGAATCCAAATGAGAAAATTCCTTCATCCATACTGACACAAATAATTCCCAAATGCAACCTAAGGTTACTGGACTGAATTCTGAGGTCACTCGCCTGCCACACAGCAAAGCTAATTTACCAACACCAGGTTGCACTGCAAGAAAGTATAGCATTTACTGCAGGCGCCATGCAAGGGTTATAAGCAGTTCATGCTTAAAAGTCCCAGACTCCACAAGTGTTTTCAGGCAAAGGTTTTTTGTTTGTTTTGTTTTTTGGCTGCCCCGCCAAACTCCATTTGGCATATGGAGTTCTCAGGCCAGGGATTGGATTCAGGTCGCAATTGCAACCTAAGCCACAGCTGTGGCAACGCTAGATCCTTAACCCAATGTGATAGGCTAAGGCTTGAACCTGCACCCCAGAGCTCCCAAGACTAAGCTGATCCAGTTGCGCCACAGCAGGAACTCCCATGTAAGAGATTTTAAAGGCAACATTGGGAGGCGAGGGCTGCAGGATGCATAGCTTTCTTCTGACTGGCTGATGATGAAGTAACACAGTGGTGTTTAAAGAATCTCAATCAGCAACCTTCTAGTTCTAACCAGTCTGGGATCCTCATGTTCTGCACAGCAAGGGGTCGGGGGTGGGAGGACCTAGTTCCTGAAAAACAAGTCAAAGAAATCCTTTAGATTGTTCTGTATATCCCTTAAGGGAAACTAGGACTCTGTTTTATCCCCACCTATAGTCATAACTTTTCTTGTTTAACCACTTTTCCTTCGTTTTTACATTCCCTTGCTTCCCTACTTAGTAACTACCTATGCCTGCTCTTTGGAATTCAGGGAAGGCCCAGGAGACTAAATAGTCTTTCTACAAACAAGAAATGGGGGACATGGAGGGGCTTTTGTATCTCGGAGACCTTACATTCTTGTTTGGTTTCAATGCCCCCTTTTCTCTGATACGCCTCAATCTTGAGGGGAAGAGTTGCATGACAGAATGGGAATAAAGTTTTGGATTGAAAGGTTAATCATAAACTAACTTGGCAGAGGAACTTGGGTTTTAGGGGGGAATTGGTTTCATTCATTAAGAGAAAGAACAATAATGTCTTTCAAACACAATATTCTCTACTTAATGCTCCACAAAAGCAAAACTGACCATGTAAACTACGCTACTTAAAACCCTCCACTGTTCACCCAACAACTTACAAGATAAAATATAAACTTCCTAAAATGTCTGATTTGCTCCTAAGTGCCAATCACTAAATCTTTACCACCTACTGAACATCTCCATGCTTTTGCGTATGCTTTCCTCTACATCCAGGGTGCACTTCTTCCACTTACCTTTTAAGACCTATCTCAATTCACCTCTACATGAAAACATCCACATCCCAAAACACAATTATTCTCTCCTTCCTCTGTGTTCCCATAGGACTTTAAAACTTATTACAATGTGTTACATTAATTACAGGAGGTAACATAAGGTAGTGGCTACCAAGAGAAACTTTGACATAAGGATTTGGGTCCAACCCGATCTTCCCCCAGCAGCAATATGGTTTTAGGCAAGCTGGTTACCTAAACCTCACTAATAAAACTGCAATAACACATGAGTCTAGCTAGAAGTGCTCCAGTGAGTGAGTGCATTCAGCACTCTCCACCCTTGAGGCTAATAAATATTCAATGAACAGCAACAGAGTTGAGGTCAGGATCACAATTATCTGTCTCAGATTGGTGGGGGATGTGGTAGTCTCACCCCACAAGACAAGGAACTATGTCTAAAGTAGTCCCAAGGGGATGCATACACCAAAATGTTTAATCCTTTTTGGATGATTTGGGTGATGGAATTATAAGCAATTTTTGTTCTCTTCCTTTGATCCTTTTTGCAGAGTATATGCAACCAACTAAAACCAAAGCTATAAGCACTTAAAAATCTGATCCTGGAGTTCCCCCTATGGCACAATAGGGTCAGTGACATCTCCAAAGTGCCAGGACACAGGTTCTATACCCAGCCCAGTACAATGGATTAAAAGATCCAGCATTGCCACAACTGCGGCACAGGTCCCAACTGTGGCCCAGACCTGTCCCCTGGCCCAACAACTCCATATGCCATGGGGCAGCCAAACAAAAAAACCTGATCTTGGAGTACCCTTGGTGGTGCAGCGGGTTAGCAATCTGGCACTGTCACTACTGTGGCTCAGGTCACAGCTGTGGCACAGGTTCGATCCCTGGTCCCGGAATTTCTGCAAGCCACAGCCAGGCCCAAAAAAAAAAAAATCTGATTCATTACCTAGAAGCATCGTCTAACACAAAGTATTAACCTCTACAAACATCTGCAAAATGAAGGAATTTCTACAGTGTATTTAGTTTTACAAGCAAGCATGTTTATATTAATTTATTTCTTTGCTTCTCATCATCACTTCTTGGGTAGGTAGGGCAGGTTATTATTATTACCCCTAGAAAATGAGGATCAAAGTTCAGAAACAACTAAATAGGGCCTAGGCTGTAACTTAAAGCCAAAACCTCTAATTACAAATTCTAAGTTTTTTTACTTTACTACTAAGCACTAAAAGTGGACTCCTACTCACATTCCCAAGTCAGAGAGTTGAATCACTTGTGCACCGAGAGAAAGGAAGCAAAGAATAAAAGAATGTAACTTTTTTTTAAAGTTTCATTAATCCTTTCAAACAATAGGGGGAAAAAATCTGAGTATAAAAGTAGCAAAGCAAATTGTTCCAGAAAGCCTAAATAACCAGTAAAAACAGCAGATGCTAAAAGGTCCAATATGTGCCAGACACTAGTCCAAATACTTTACATATATTTACATTATTAATTTAATTATATGAAACAGATAACTACTGTCTCTATTTACAAACGAATAAACTAAATAAAACACAAAGTTAAACCACTTGCCTAAGGTAAAACAATAATTGGTAGATCCAGGTTTCAAAAACTAGTCAGTAAAGTAAGATCAAGGAGTCAAAAAACAAACCAAAATTTGGGGAAAGTAATGATAACATTTTAGCACAATTCAAAGGATCTATATTATCCTTAACCTATGGAAAGAATAAAAGCCCTCCCTGGATTATATGAATTTCCAATAATTACAAGCAGTTATTTTCTCTCGTCAAATATCATTGTTAACTTGTACTATCAAAAGTTTAACAAAAATATTCAGCTATCAACTACAAGAACTCTATAGCACTTTTCTACAGTAAGCACTTCTTAGCTTTGTAAAACAAAAAGGCTAAGACATTAGAGGTTTCTTTTATCAAAGAACACAAATCAAAAGAAATACACAACTTTCCAAAATGGCAACTCCAGCAAAAGGCCACTACCTATATAGCAACACTTCTCAAACCTAGCTTCGATTTACAATCACATAGGGACCTTTTAAAAAACCAATACCCAGAACCCACTCCAGACCAATTAAATCAAGATATCTGGTGATGGCTCTAAGTTTTTAAAGCTCCCAAGTGATTCTAAAGAGTTACCAGGGTTGGAGTTCCTGTTGTGGCGCAGCAGAAACGAATCATAGTAGGAACCATGAGGTTGGGGGTTGAATCCCTGGCCTCACTCTGTGAGTTAAGGATCCACTACTGCCGTGAGCTGTGGTGTAGGTCACAGACACTCAGATCCTGCGTTGCTGTGGCTGTGGCCAGTAGCTGTAGCTCCAATTTGACCTCTAGCCTGGAACCTTCCATATGCCAGGGGTGGGGCCCTAAAAAGTATGTGGGGGGGGGAGTAGCCAGAGTTGAGGACCACTATTCCAAGGAAATCTAAATCTCCCATATTATTACTTCATACAGAGCTTTTTGTCCATAATGGTCTGAAAAATTATTCAGTCACCTTACTCCGCCAATTTGCGAACAATCAAGTAAAATAAATAGGACCCTTCAACTATTAACAGTGGCATTAATTATAAGCAAAGTTGACCCAACAGATAGACAAAAATCAGGCAAAAGCATTCCAATAATAATGTTTTGGATAACAGAGTAACTTCAATGAACACATCAAATAGTCGACCACCAAGCTATTTCCATTTTGAATCCTAGATTTTCCACTCTGAAATGGCACCATGCTTTCTGATGTACTCAAAAGCCCAACAATTCCCAAAAGGTTGTTTGAAACAAGGTTGTTTTAAGGTTGTATAATTTCTGGCAAAGAAAATCTTTTTTCTTTTTTCCTTTTTTTTTTAAGAAAATCTTTTTATGCTTTCATATAGAAGATACCCCTGTAAAGTCAAGACTGCTATAAGAACTCTGAAGTTCAAAGTCATATGCCTACATTTTTGCTTTTGGCTACAGTTTCACAGGAAAACTAAATAAACTTCAAAATCAAATACAAAAATATCCTGTTGTGTTATTCAAAAGTACTCCAGATCCACATCCTTTATTCAAAAACCTTAAGGACAGATATACTACAGGATTTTTCAAATTTCAGAAAGACAGTACCTACCTTAATAAGCCCTTAAGGATCTAAAACAGCACCAATAATCTAACAACTTAATATTCCAACCTCAAACTTTGACTACTCTTTTAAGTGAGATAAATAAAAACTATAAGTAGCTTACCATCAGTACAAGTCACCAAATTATTTCTGCAAACACCTGAAAGAACTTTCTTTTTCAGAGATTTGGGTGAACCTGTAATTCAAGATTTTTCTTTGATATTCAAGATATTAAAAATTGTACTTCAGAAAAAAGTCACTATGAGAAAAACATCCCTTTGGAGTTCCCGTCATGGTGCAGTGGAAACAAATCCGACTAGGAACCATGAGGTTGTGGGTTCAATCCCTGGCCCTGCTCAGTGGGTTAAGGATCTGGCGTTGCCGTGAGCTGTGGTGTAGGTTGCAGATGCGGCTCGGGTCCCATGCTGCTGTGGCTGTGGCGTTGGCCAGCAGCTGTAGCTCCGATTAGACCCCTAGCCTGGGAACCTTCACATGCCGCAGGTGCGGCCCTAAAAAAAAAAAAAAAACACCTTTCAATACCACTGCAATTCTAAAGAAACAACTCAAGTTACTATGGTAGATACACACAAAAAAGTCTAAGTGGTGTACACTAATTTTCGTGATAATTAGAACAGCATTTAAGTATCCCGTCTTAATTTTCATAATGCAATTTTGGGCAAAACCAAAAAAATACATCAACCTGTGCATAGACTAAGACAAGTCCAAAGCAGAGAGCCAGAGGTAAAGAAGGGGCAAATCAACATCTAACTTCCTGTCTAGCAATATGAAATATACAGAGGGCTTAGAACCTAAGCAGACCAGTCTCCACCACACCACAAAGTTACTTAAGCTCTCTAAATTCCAGTTTCTTCACGTAAGGACGGAGACGATAATGACAGTACTGACTTCCTTGTGTTTTTAAGACAATTAAATAAAGTAACATTTGAAGTCCATGATATATAAATAATATTAATTTGCTACCACTTTTCCAAAGACAAACTATATGCTGAAGGGGCTCAAGTATGACTTGCCTATAAGTTATTAGGCAAATTTTGGAATACAAAACCCACAAAAATATGATTTTCAAAGTGCAAAAATCCAGTGTGAATTAAAATAACTAATTTCTGAAATAGAGCAGTTTCTCAAAACACATTCTTTTTTGTGTGTGTGTCTTTTTTTTTTTTTTTTTTTGCCTTATCTAGGGCCACACCAGCGGCATACGGAGGTTCCCAGGCTACGGGTCTAACAGGAGCTGTAGCTGCCAGCCTTCACCACAGCCACAGCAAAGCGGGATCCGAGCCGCGTCTGCAACCTACACCACAGATCATGGCAACGCCGGATCCTTAACCCACTGAGCAAGGCCAGGGATCGAACCCGCTACCTCATGGTTCCTAGTAAGAGGTGGTAAGTGAAAATCAACTACTATATTGAAAGTACACTTTTATTTTTGTCTTTTGTCATTTTAGGGCCACACCCGCAGCATGTGAAGGTTCCCAGGCTAGGGGTCTAATCGGAGCTACAGCCGCCGGCCTACACCACAGCCACAGCAATGTGGGATCCGAGCCGCGTCTGCAACCTACACCACAGCTCACGGCAACGCTGTATCCTTCACCCACTGAGCAAGGCCAGGGATCGAACCCACAACCTCATGGTTCCTAGTCGGATTCGTTAACCACTGAGCCACGACAGGAACTCCAGAAAGTACACTCTATTTAATCAGAAATAAAATTACCAAACTAGCCTATGTCTTGAGGATATGGAAAACCATTACGATACTAAGACTACATCACTTATATACAACCACTGTCCAAAAAACTCAGACAATTTAAATATACTTAGGAAAAGAAGGCACAACAGTCCAAAACCCGACTTTCATAAACTATCCACTGAATAAGAAAGTTTCTAACTTTGGGCAGATTCTTGCACCTAATTGATAAAATCACTGTCAAATATACAAAAAGACGGAATCTTTTGTTATTACTTATCCTAAATTCAATTTAATTTAGTTCCATTATGTAACTCAAGAATTTTACAGAGCATTGAATGTCTTAAAGCATAACAAGTTTCTGAGTTGATTCACTGCTTCCCTGTTAACAATGTTCCCAAAGTACAGTATATCAGCTGGACAACCTAGACCCCCCACAAACTTGAGAGAATATATTTACTCAAGTTAGCATGCTTTTGTGAAACAGAAAGCCTTCCCCAAATGTTGTTACTGTTAACATTTAACAAAAACTACTCGTTACTGTTAACGCTACCATGAAAAACCTATTAGGGCCTTGCAGTTCCATCATCAGTTTTAAGAATATCACCTGCCATATGTCCTAGCCGCGTGCAACAAATGGAATCCAAACAACCCGAACATAAAATGCCTTGAAAAAAAACTATATAATACTGTGTTCTAACCCAATATTGTTTGACGTGAAAAGATTTAGAACTAAAAGCAAATGCACCAGCTACCTCACAAATGAACTACCTATAGACTTAATCCTTCCTTCATACTTGCACTTTTTCCGCCATAAGCAGAAAACTCCAAAGAAAAGGAAACAGAGAAAAGCCAGTTTTTGTTTTTGTTTTTGCTGAGGGGAACAACTGCATTGCTTCCAACCCCCACAGTGTTAAGTGAACAAATGAAAAGGCAATAGGGGAAAGGCACGGGGGGAGGGGCGGCTAGCGAGCTCAGTTGGCGTCCTATAGATGCCACCCAGCTCCGACTGTGCCCAATACATCTGTAACGACAGCTGCAACAGGGAAATGGGGGGTGTGGGGGGAAAGGGGACCGTGGGTTGAGGGTTCAGAGTGGAGCCTGCTCACTCGGCTTCCTCCTCAGCCAACTCTACTCTCACCTTTCCACTCCCATCCTCCCTATGCCATCTTGTTCCCTCCATAAAGAAAAATACCCCATAAAAGCCGAGGAATAGAAGACAAAGAGGCTGGACGAGACTGCCAGGAGCGGCCAGAACAATAGGGGAGAAGGTGCAAAGCGAAACTCCGGAGGAGGACAATGAAGGGGGTGGAGAGGAGCCTGGAGAGGCACCGAGGGTAACAGCCGAGCCCGGGCGCCGCCAGCGGCGGACGCCTGGACTCGAGGCCCGGCCGCGCGGGCGGTATCACCCCAGGCACAGCGGAATGGGCTGGGCCGGAGCGAGCAAAAGCCGCGCGGCCCAGAGGAGCCGCGGGGCCTGCGCGGGGCCACGGCAGCTGCCGGCGGGACTCACCGGCATTCTGATCTCGGGGCCAGAGGTAGTATGTGGCCGGGATCACGATGAGCCCCACGAAGGAGGTGAGGAAGTAGAAGAAGGTGTTCCCGCTGTCATCGTACTGGAACTGCTGCCCCGCCATGGCGCCCCCTCCTCCGCCTGCTTCTCACCGCCACCGCCACGACCCCGCTCTGCGCTCTAGCTCCCAGCGCCCCGGCCCGCTGTGGCGTAGCTCCTACGCCGCCGGCGCCGCTCCTCCCCGCCCCCACGCTACTCTCACGGACACGCCGCCGCCGCCGCCGCCGCCGCCGCCGCCGCCGCTGCCGACTCCTGATCTCGCGAGAAGAGAAAGCTCCCGCCCCTCTCGGTTTTTCCCTCTCCCCTCTACCCCCTCCAGCCTCTCCCTCACAAGCTCTCTGAGGGAGACGTGGCGCGCGCAGCCGGAGACTTGCGCGAGGTCCCGCCCTTAGCCCTGCCCCCTTAACCTCGGCCCCGCCCTTCGAGCTCCGGTAGCTCCTCCCTTAGAGGCCCGAGCTGCCGCCCTCTGGAGTCCCTCCCGCTCCCTTCTCGGTTTCCACTCCCCTGGCGACGCTACGGTCTTGAGGGTCGGTTAAGGGGTCCTAGCCCGGGCTCCCCGAACGACGCGTGCGGGGTTCACATGACTGCGATCCCGGTCCAGCTGTTCGAAGTACAGCTCAGGCTTCTTTGCCTCCCCTCTCCGGCATCCCTGCCTCACCCGTCCTGCCCTCTCAACTTTTCTGTTTCCTTAGTTAATGAGTGTTTACTGATTGATATACAGTCTCCTGAGATAGACCATGATGGAAAATAAATTTTAAAAGAATATAAATATATATACCGAGTCACTTTGCTGTACAGGGATATTGGCACAATTGTAGATCAACGCGGCTTTAATAAAAAATAAAAATGTAAAAAAAAAAGTTTCCGTAGGTTCTGGATCCAGCTCCTTCAGAGTCAGGAAACAAGTGTCAAAACTGGGTGGTGCTGGAGCAGGACGGAGAGGAGGGATGGTAAGGGTGTTTGTTGTTTGGCAAAGTGATGTTTGCTATTAAAAGACTGCAATCTACATTGCGCCCATTTTGCAGATGGAGATACCCCAAAGTAGTAGAGATAGTGACCTACCTATCCCACAGTTGATAGTATTTGTAGCATTTTCTTCGCCAGAGGCAGTAGGCTAAGACCTCTGTTGCTTTAAATCATTCAATAGTCAGTGAGCCCTTTGGGATAAATCAAAGGAGGTCCTCTCTCCAGATGAGGAAATTTAGAGTGACTGCTTAAAGTCAAGCTCCGTAAGAGAAGCTCTGGAGATTCAAACCCAGTCACCCTGACCCCCCAAAGCCAGTGCCCACGACCACCATCTCCTCGCGGACCCTTACACTTCCCAGAGCTGCTGGCACGGCCCCCGCAGAGGGTGGGCAGGACTCAGCGGTTGGAGGAGGGACCGCGGAGGTAGCAGTCGCTCTCCGCAGTCTCTCGGCTCGCTGGCTGTGAGATCCCAGAGGCCGGTATCAGCCGAGCTGGGAGCGGGGAGGGCTGGTGCCCTGATCTGCGAAGAACCCCACTGTCCCGCGGCAGTCCTGGGGGGCGGGGGGGGTTATCCCAACTTCTCCATCTACCCTCAGGAGACCAAAGGAAGGGCCACCCGACTCACAGAGTGGTTGTGAGGATTATAAAGAGAGCCGTGGTAAAAATGCTTTTCAAAGGAAAAACAATGATATAAACAAAAACCACATATAACACTACTTTTAAAACACTTTAGGGCTATATAATCTATTTACTAGGTTCCTTTCAATATGCCTTCCATCATTGGAAGAGAAATCTGATCACGTCATCTTTTATTTCATGGCCTCAAAAATATAATCAGTGATGACTTCATAATAGATTATAGTCACATAGATTCTCTCGTCCCTTTTGGATGTCCTACCTACCCATTTTGAAGGGAAATTTCAGAAAATCATTTTCTCTGCATTTCCCTCATCACTTTTCTTCTGTATAAAGGTTTCAAAGACTATATTAGAAAAGAAGAAATAAAAGAGATGAGTGAGATGAAGACGACTGGACTATGAAGTCAGCACAGCATTGTGATCACATTGTGATCACCCAGTGCTGATATGCTCAAAACAATTTGCCTTGTTTCAGAAACGAATTAGTCTTGAATTCGACTCAAGTGAAGTGGGTAGGATCCTGAGGTTCCTTTTGTTTATGTCGAATTTGTTCTTAAGTATTCCCAGGCTTTAATAACGCTGAACTGGTTGGGATTTTTCTATTACTTTGCTTACACATTTTTCTCGGGATTAGTATAAAGACAATACATCAGTTTTATAATCTTGTGTCAATATAAATTATTCATGATAAATATTCCCCTTCTGACTTTTTTTCTGCAAGAGTAATTTTTTCACTGCAGCTTTGGGTCATGCATATGAGTGGCTTGAACAGAACTGAACCATGGAACAAGATTTTAAACAAATCACTTTTATTTGCTAAACTCCAGATCAATTTAAAATATGAAATTTTTTTACCAAATTAAAATATTAGAGATTTGAAAATGTTTTCAAAGGTATAAACACATCTTAGAACTTAATGTTACCAATCACAGAAAAACTTAGATGACCCAAATAGTCTCCAAAGCAAATCTGAATCATACCCTTAATCACAATTTCTGAGTCAGCGATTTTTTTTTTCTTTTTAGGGCTGCACCTGGGGCATATGGAGGTTCCCAGGATAGGGGTTAATAGGAGCTACAGCTGCCAGTCTACACCACAGCCACAGCAATGCAGGATTGGAGCCGTGTCTGCCACCTACAACACAGCTCATGGCAATGCTGGATCCTTAACCCACTTAGCAAGGCCAGGGATCAAACCTGCAACCTCATGGTTCTTAGTCGGATTCATTTCTGCTGCACCACGACAGGAACTCCTTGGTGATTTTTTTTTTTAAACTAACACAATTGTCAACAATGTATCAACAAACAGGTTATTTTTTATGAATTAATATTATTCACACCAACATATCTAAATTGCTTAATGAAAAAAATGATTGACATTTCACATTAAGCTATAAAATAGCTCTTAATGAAATTTCCCAGCCAGATTAAAGTATAATTTGGAAGAGTGAAGATAAATAAACAGAAGATATCACTATAGACAATTTTAAAGGTGTATATTTGAGCCAGGAGGAAAAAAATTCTCAGAGCTTAGAAGTTTAGGAAAAGCATAAATCATCTGTTGACAACCCACCATCTGTGGGTCCTAAAACATAAAATTGAGGGGTCTTAATTATCCTCCTCTGGATGCCTTTTTTTTGTCTTTTTGCCTTATCTAGGGCCGCACCCGCAGCATATGGAGGTTCCCAGGCTAGGGGTCTAACAGGAGCTGTAGCTGCCGGCCTACACCACAGCCACAGCAACATGGGACCTGAGCCGCATCTGCAACCTTCACCACAGCTCATGGCAATGCCGGATCCTTAACCCACTGAGCAAGGCCAGGGATCAAACTCGCAACCTCATGGTTCTTAGTCAGATTTGTTAACCACTGAGCCACGACGGGAACTCCCATGGATACCTTTTTGAAAAAAAGAAATGATTTTGACTGGCATAGTTTAAGTATGGTCCTGCAGAAAACAAGAGAGTGAACCAGGTCACCATTTCTACTTTTTTTTTCTTTCTCCTTTACCCAGAATATAGTTTCCACTCTTTGATATCAATCAAATCTTAAGATCTAATACAACAGTTATGTCCCCAAAAAGACTTCTTTGACATACCTTACCTACTAGCCTAGCATAGGCGTCTTAATGATTTGCCAAGTACCTATATCGTCTCTCACTAAAACCTAGAGCCTCTGAGAGGAAAAACAACCGGTGAACCTAAGAAATCAAACTCCCTGCTTGAACCTGAGACAAGACCATAGAAATAAAAAGCCTTTTTGTTTTGTTTTTTGTCATTTAGGGCCACACCCGCAGCATGCGGAGGTTCCCAGGCTAGGGGTCTAACAGGAGCTGTAGCTACCGGCCTTCGCCACAGCCACAGCAACGTGGGATCCGAGCCGCGTCTGCAACCTACGCCACAGCTCACAGCAAGTCCAGACCTTTAACCTACTGAGCAAGGCCAGGGATCGAACCCACAACCTCATGGTTCCTAGTCGGATTCGTTAACCACTGAGCCACGACGGGAACTCCGATCCACTGGTTTTTGAAAGCAGTATTTTCCAAACTTCTGTCTTGAGGAGGAGCAGATCACCCAGGTACTGGTTAAAATTACATCTTCCAGGAATTCCCATCGTGGCTCAGTGGTTAACAAATCCGACTAGGAACTGTGAGGTTCGGGGTTCGGTCCCTGGCCTTGCTCAGTGGGTTAACAATCCATTGCTGCCGTGAGCTGTGGCATAGGCTGCAGACCCAGCTCGGATCTGGCATTGCTGTGGCTCTGGTAGGCCAGCGACTACAGCTCTGATTAGACCCCTAGCCTGGGAACATCCATATGCTGAGAGTGCTGAACTAAAATAAAATTACAGCTTCCAGGCCCTTGGTGATTTTGACCCAGAGAGTTGGGAATGAGGTCTGGTTATTACATTTTTTTTTTGTCTTTTTGCCTTTTATCTAGAGCCGCACCCGTGGCATATGGAGGTCCCCAGGCTAGGGGTCTAACAGGAGCTGTAGCCGCCAGCCTTCGCCACAGCCACAGCAACGTGGGATCCGAGCCGCGTCTGCAACCTTCACCACAGCTCACGGCAACGCTGGATCCTTAACCCACTGAGCAAGGCCAGGGGTCAAACCCGCAACCTCATGGTTCTTAGTCGGATTCTTTAACCACTGAGCCACGAAGGGAACTCCTGGTTATTACATTTTTAGTAATTACTCTAGGTCAGTCTTAAAATCAAAGAAATGTGGGAAACTTTGTTTTAAAGTTATCTTTGAATCCAATATAGACCCCAGAATTATATTACCTGAATGAAGAAAGTAGTCACAGTTGTTCAGTGGTCCTCAAACTTTGCTGCAGGTAAGAATCACTTGGGGAATTGCCAGTGCCTAGGTTATTCTTTGTACCAATTACATCAGAATTTTCCTCCCCGGGAGTTCCCATTGTGGCTCACTGGGTTACCAACCCAACTAGTATCCATGAGGATGTGGGTTCGATCCCTGGTCTCACTCAGTGGGTCAAGGATCTAGTGTTGCTCTGGACTGTGGTGTAGGCTGGCAACTGCAGCTCCAAATCAGTTGCAGCCTGGAAACTTCCATATGCCACAGGTTCAGCCCTAAAACTCAAGAAAAAAAAAGAATTTTCCTCCCCATCTCCCATTGTGAGATGGGAGCCAAATTTTAGAACCCCCAGCTGGCAGAATTTCCTGTGCCAGGAATGAAAGTTGTGCCACAGCAGTGACTCAGAGACACAGCAGTGACCGCACTGGATCTTTAACCCACTGAGCCACCAGGGGACTCCCAGGTGAGTTCTTATTAGGTGGTGTTGAGTGCTCCTTTCTGCTAAATCCAGCAACCTGTTAGCTTTTGAAAACTCTGAACTAGATCAGGAACTATTCCAAAGCTTGGTGGGTGGCTTCGGGGCTTCTGCTCAAAGATGAACTAGTGCCTCTCAGATTTCAATGTGCATATGAATCCCTGGGGAATCTTTTTGTTTGTTTGTTTGTTTGTTTGCCTTTATCTACAGCTGCACCCGTGGCATATGGAGGTTCCCAGGCTAGGGGTCTAACAGGAGCTATAGCTGCCAGCCTTCGCCACAGCCACAGCAACGCGGGATCCGAGCCACGTCTGCGACCTACACCACAGCTCACGGCAACGCCGGATCCTTAACCCACTGAGCAAGGCCAGGGATCGAACCCGCAACCTCATGGTTCTTAGTCGGATTTGTTAACCACAGAGCCACAAAGAGAACTCCCCTGGGGAATCTTAATAAATGAACTCGGTAAGTCCAGGGTATGATCTTTGAGTCCACATTGCTAACAAGCTCCAGACGATGCTTATGCTATTGGACCATGAACTACACTTTGAGTAGCAAAGCTGTAGATCTCCTCCCCAATCTAGTATCAATAGATAAAAGCAGCAAGAATATATATAGCTATGGCAAATATGCTAAGATAGAAGGGATAGGTAGCTGTGACTCTCACGTAGCTAGGACATTATAAAACCTAGTGAACCTCATGAAAGACAGTATTTGAGGAAACATGGGAGGAAAGAACTGTAGAACACGTCTGATGGGATAGATCTGAGACAAAGTTCAGCTAAAGAGTGTGTCCAACTCAGCCATAAAAAGGAAAGAAATAATGGCATTTATAACAACAGGAATGGACCTAGAAATTCTCATGCTAAGGGAAGTTAGTCAGACAGTGAGACACCAACATCATATGCTATCACTTCCATGTGGCATCTAAAAAAAAGATACAATGAATTTCTGTGTAGAACAGATACTGACTCACAGACTTTGAAAAACTTAATGATTTCCTATGAAGACAGGTTGAGGGGCGGAAGGGATGGGCTGGGGGTTTGGGATGGAAATGCTATATATTGTTATTCAACTGTAAATGTAATAAAATTTATTGAATTAAAAAAAAAAAAGGTGTGTCCAATACTGAAAAATATGACTAGAGTGTTGATGGAGAAAGCAGGGTAGTACGGAAGGTAAGAGCTTAGTCTTCCAAATCAGTTTAAAATTTAAATCCTGTCTCTACCACTTACTACCCATGTGACCTTAGGGAAATGGCTGAATTTCATCTGGAAAATGGAAAGAATTTTTGTGTGCGTGCTTAGTAAATGAAAGGTGCCCAGCCCAGGGCCTGGCAACAGTAGGTCTTCAATAAATGATTGCAACGACCATACCAATATAGCTCAAGTGTATAGGCTTCACAAGATTTGGGCTGATTCATTCAATCTTGATGGTTCTCCATTCCTGCTTGGCAGATTTCAGGACAACCAGCCTCATGCAAAAGTTGTGCAAATAACCAGGAAGCTCTCTTGTGTTTTGGACATGCTCTCATTGCTCTCTGCCATAACTTATTAGGTTACAACCCTGTAGGTTCAGACTAGAAAGCTCCCAGAGAGGCTGCAGCCCAGCCCTCACTACCACTGTTGTCATTGCCTAAAGGCTAGAGCCTTTGCACCTGATTGTTAAAATCCATGCCATTGCTTTTGCCAAAAGAATATACGCTGGTAGGAGTTCCCTTCATGGCTCAGTGGTTAACGAATCCGACTAAAAACCATGAGGTTGCAGGTTCGATCCCTGGCCTTGCTCAGTGGGTTAAGGATCTGGCGTTGCCGTGAGCTGTGGTGAAGTTTGCAGATGTGGCTCGGATCCTGCATTGCTGTGGCTGTGGCAAAGGCCGGCAGCTACAGCTCCTGTTAGACCCCTAGCCTGGGAACCTCCATATGCCGTGGGTGCGGCTCTACATAAAAGGCAAAAAGACCAAAAAAAAAAAAAAAAGAATATACCCTGGTATTACTATCTTGTTTGTCTGGGAATGAATGATGGCAGTGTTCTCTGGAATTGAAATGGGCAGACAGGAGCAAGTAGAAAAATCCACAAAAAGGATTCTTGAGCACCAAAGGAGCACAGAACCTTCTGTTCATACACACAGGCATTTTCTCCCCAGAGCATACAGAAGAATGGAAGATCCAGAACTGACCTCCAGTCTATCCAGAAATGCTCACTACTCCATGATGCTCAGCTCTACAATGCTAAAGCCTCATTGCTGATAATATTTCACTAAGTACTTTAAATAAATCGACTCAGTTCATTCTCAAACAGCTTTATAAATCAGTAGGTACTGGAAATGCAGCTGTTTTCCACACAAGGAGAAGAAGACTCAAGAGATAAAGAAATATGCCCAGGCTTTGAAAAACTTATGGTTTCCAAATGAGACAGATTGAGGGGTGGGGGGATGCACTGACAGTTTGAGATGGAAATGCTATAAAATTTCGTTGTGATGATTTTTGACACCTATAAATGTAATAAAATTCATTAAGTAAAGAAGAGAGAGAGAGAGAGAGAGAGAGAGGGAAAGAAAGAAAGAAAGAAAGAAGAAAGAAAGAAGGAAAGAAAGAAAGAAAGTTGCCCAGGGACACACGGTGGTCAGCAGTGGAGGTGAGTTTGTGATCCAAGCATCTGACTCCAGGACAGAGATGTTCCTTTTCATGTCCACTCCTTACCCTGCTCTCTGCACCAGAGTCCTCTTACTTACCAGCAGGCTCTCCCAGAGACCCAGCCTCCAGTGGGAACCCATAGTCGATCAGGCATGTCTGCATATGTTTTAACCCCAATTGTGGACAGAGTTCAAGTATTTTACCCAGAGAACTCAGTTCTGATGCATGTCAATAAATGCAAAAAACTACAAAGTTAAGAGGGTTGCCAGGGTTCTCCTAGAGAATCTGAATCTCAGCTTGGGCCCAGAGAAGTTGCCCAGTTATGGAATTAAGATGATAACGGTAGTTCCCATTGTGGCTCAGTGGTAATGAACCTGACTAGTATCCTTGAGGACGTGGGTTCAATCCCTGGCTTTACTAAGTGGGTTAAGGATCCGCCATTGCTGTGAGCTGTCCTGTAGGCTTCAGACATGACTCAGATCTAGCATTGCTGTGGCTGTGCCGTAGGCTGACAGCTCCGATTCAACCCCTGGCCTGGGAACATCCATATGCCATGCATGCGCAGCCCTAAAAACAACAACAAAAGATCAAAAAAAAAAAAAAAGATGAAAAGGGTGGAGCCAGTTCGTAAAGAGTCTGAAGATCAAATTAGAATAAGGGATCTGGACTTTTATCTATGAGCAAATTCCATGACTATATCATTAATATAATGGACAGGGCATGAGAAGGATAAAAAAAAGGGGAGGGCAAAAGGAAGAAAAATTTAATTTTGTTTGCTCAGGCTGTCAGTGCCTTCAGATATGTATTCCAACCCTAGTCATGAGGGCAGCCCCAGGTGCTTTCAATGGACAGTTCCATCTCCAATAAATGAAGAGAAGAACAAGCGAAGAGCTGCTGGACTGTCTGACATCCAGTGTGAAGGTGGCTGTGACCCAGCCCTCAGTCGAAGTTGTCAGATGAAGATGTCCTAAACTAGAATCAGGCATGGAATTGAAGCACACCCCCAAATCCCTGGTATGTAAATAGGAATGTAAATCTCTAAGATGAGGTTTACCAAATTATTTGACCATTGCCTTCTTTTTAAAAATAGGCTTTGGAGTTCCCGTCGTGGCACAGCAGTTAACAAATCCGACTAGGAACCGTGAGGTTGTGGGTTCAATCCCGGGCTTTGCTCAGTGGGTTAAGGATCTGGCGTTGCCATGAGCTGTGGTGTAGGTCACAGATGCGGCTCGGATCTGGTGTTGTGGCTGTGGCTGTGGCGTAGGCAGGTGAATGCTACAGCTCCGATTGGACACCGAACCTGGGATCTTCCATATGCCGAGAGTGTGGCCCTAAAAAGCTAAAACAATTTTAAAAATTTTTAAAAATTAAAAATAAAAATAGGATTAACAAGGGTCCGTAGAAATGCACTTTGGGAAAGGCTGGTCTAGTGGTTTAAGCAAAATGGTTGCCACAGATGGATGACTTTATCAAGAGCAGTTGCAAGGAAGTGGTTGGGATTAGTTGGGGGGGCAGCCAGTGTGTGAGGATTAGAAAGAAAAGGAGAGACAGAGACATGTGAAGGTGCTCAGCTCTACACTGTTCTGTCAGGAAGGGAAGGAAGGAGAATGAGAGCTGGAAGAGGGACACGGATGGGGGCTGCAAGACCAAGAGAGAACCAATTGCTGAGGTTTTTTATTAGCAATTTGTAAATAAGGATGATTTGGCCATGTTTATATGATATGCTCTCCATCCCTCTGTCTTCTGTCTATCATAAGATGTTTCTAGCTGCTCTTCTGGGCGGAACACCATAGAAATCACCCCCTGCTGCCCTCCGCTAGGGCTGGGCCCCTCCTGGCCAGCCATGAATTTCCCATGCCCACTCTAGAAGGGGCTTGGGTCTTTCTCAGTTTTAGATACAGCCTTATCTCCAACCCCTACAGAAGGTTTAACCTGTAATATACTCAAAGGTTCAGGAATGAAGTCCAAAACCAAGGTTTATGGGGGATGGGAATCGGGGAGCAGAATGGTTAAGGTAAGTAGCCTCAGTCTCGTAACCAGATACTTTGTCCCCAAGCACCATTCACAAGCCAAATCCCCACTGCAGGGTTTTCTGAAATCTTACCGTCTCATAAACTCTGGCTTCGGTCCTCAACGGCCAGTGAAGGGCCAATCTCTGGTCTCGTGGATAAAGGGGAAGAACAAATGCTATCATTTGTTCTTTTCTATTTTGTCTTTTTTTTTAGGGCCACACCCTTGGCATATGGAAGTTCCCAGGCTAGAGGTTGGATCAGAGCTGTAGCTGCCAGCCTGCATCACAGCCACAGCAACGTGGGATCAAGCCGAGTCTGTGACCCACACCACAGGTCACTGCAATGCCAGATCCTTAACCCACTGAGCAAGACCAGGGATAGAATCCGCATCCTCATGGTTATTAGTTGGGTTCGTTACTGCTGAGCCACAACGGTAACTCCCCTATCATTTGTTCTTAAAAGGTCTTACATTTGAGGACGTTGCTAATTCCCTCAGACCTCTGGCATCTAAAATCAAGTACATTTAATCACCTTGAAGAGTGATTTTCAAAAGTTTGTATAGTCACTTAAGACATCCATTTTTCTCCTAGTAACTATACTCCGACCCTCTCTTAAGAGCTAGTGACCTGGTCCCATTCTGTTAAGAGGATGAATGGCTCTTCCCTGTGTTAACTAAGACAGATCTGAAGCCTGGATGGCTCTGATGGGGATGGAGTAGGCAGGCACAGGAGTTATAGAAGTTCCAATAAAGGACCACAGATAACGAGGGAAATTTAGGGGACTTTGGGAGATCACTGTAAGTAAATAAATTGCTCAAAAAAGCCATTGGAACAAGGCAGGCTTGCTTGACCAGTGGAAGTGCGAGAATTGCCTCGGGTCATTGGGTGGGGGATGGAATTAGACCTGCCTTCCAATTCAGACCAAGGGTAAGAGTTTGAGGACTGCCCTTCTGATGATTTGAATACATACCTTACCTGGACACCCACCAAGGAGGAGCTGCTACTCCCAGAAAGGAGAAGGTGGGCTTTTCCAACCCCCACCCACCCCCATGATAAAATTGTAGCCCACTGGATGCATAGGGCAGAGCTTCCTTGCTGCCCGCTTGCATCTCTCACAAGCTTCCTAACCTAATAAATGTATTTCTTGCCTATGACTGTCTCTCACTGAATTTCTTCTGTGAGGAGACATGAAGAACCTGAACTTCAGTGAGTCCAGACACAGGGTGAGTGATTCTAATTTCAAATCCTGGGTTTAAGTCCCAATCTGGGTTTAGGTTGGGTTCGAGCCCCAGTCTGTGTCCTGGCTAGGTTCAGGATGTTAATATTGTCAGTTTCAGCTCCTCCCTGATTTCTGGAGTGTGTATGGAAGGGTGTGTCAGTGTCTGAGAGTTAGAGGAAAGGGACAAGCTGAGGGTGAGAAGACCCTTGGGGAGTGAGTGGAATTAAAAATACAGCAGTGGAGTTCCCGTCGTGGCTCAGTGGTTAACGAATCTAACTAGGAACCATGAGGTTATGGGTTCGATCCCTGGCATCGCTCAGTGGGTTAATGATCCAGCGTTGCCACGAGCTGTAGGTCACAAACGTGGCTCGGATCCCGAGTTGCTGTGGCTGTGGTGTCAGCCAGCGGCTGTAGCTAAGATTAGACCCCTAGCCTGGGAACCTCCATATGCCGTGGGGGTGGCCCTAGAAAAGATAAATAAATAAATAAATAAATAATAAAAATACAACAGAAAAGACAATCTAAAGATTTATTTATGAACTCTAAACTTTTTAACTCTAATAATTAATGTAATTTACATATACTTTGCAGAATTTATCATCTCAAGAGATAAAAGTACAAAACTTTCAAAATGTGGGTCCTAGGTCTGAACATGTCACTACTCACGCGTTGTGACCTTGGGCAAGTCACCTTACTTTGCACTTCACAATTGCATGTGTTTGTTTCTGTCTACAGAATGATACGATATTACGCACCATATCTCTCTCACAGGAATACCGTGGAGGTCAAATCAGATTACATTAAAATAGTTATAATTACTTTCATTTGCATAGTACTTTATCATCCACAAAGCACTTCTGCATATATTATTCCATCTGCATGAAAGAGCTTTGAAAAGTTATAAAGTGCTATAAAAGGACAGTACCTGTTTTTTTTGTTTGTTTTTTTGTCTTTTCTAGGGCCGCACCTGCAGCATATGGAGGTTCCCACGCTAGGGGTCTAACAGGAGCTGTAACTGCCAGCCTTCGTCACAGCCACAGCAACGCGGGATCCAAGCCACATCTGCAACCTACACCACAGCTCACGAGAACGCCGGATCCTTAACCCACTGAGCAAGGCCAGGGATCGAACCCACAACCTCAGGTATCCTAGTCAGATTTGTTAACCACTGAGCCACGACGGGAACACAAGTACTTGGGTTTGAATACCAACCCCATCTCTTTCTACTTCAATTTTCTCACCAATAAAATGGGGATAATAGCAGTTTCTACTTCATAGGTTGAGAGGATTCAAATTGTATTACCCCGAAAAGAAAGCCTGTCACCCTTCACTCTACCTAATCTCCCTCCACCCTGTGGCAATCCACTCATCGACTTTGTCTGTATGAATTTGCCTATTCTGGATATTTCATGTAAGTACAATCAGATGCCATGTGGTCTTTTGTGACTGGCTTCTATTTGTATAATGTTTCCAAGGCTCACTGCTGCTGTAGTGCATGCCAGTACTGCCTTCCTTTTAATGCCTCGATAATCTTCTAGAGGAGTTCCCGTCATGCGCAGCAGTTAACGAACCCAACTAGCATCCGTGAGAATACGGGTTCGATCCCTGGCCTTGCTCAGTGGGTTAAGGATCCAGTGTTGCGGTGAGCTGTGGTGTAGGTCGCAGATGCAGCTCAGATCCCACGTTGCTGTGACTGTGGCTAAGGCTGGCGATTACAGCTCCGATTGGACCCTTAGCCTGGTAAACTCCATATGCAGAAGGTGCAGCCTGAAAAAAGACAAAAAAAAAAAAAATCTTCCAGAATATGGACATTTCACATTTTGTTTCCCTGACCAGTTGATGGACATTCGGGTTGTTTCTCCTGTTTGGCTGGATGACACGTCTATGAGCACTCATGTAAAGGTTTCTGGGTGGTTGCATGTTTTCAGTTCCCTTGGGTACATACCTAAAAGTGGTATGGTCACCTAGGAGTGGTAGGTCATATAGTAACTCTATGGTTAACATTTTGAAGAACTTCCAAAGAGTTTTCCAAAGTTTCTTCCCCATTTATAATTCTGTAACAGAGAAGAACAAACCTGACTCCACACTGAATCTCTCCTTCAGGTCTAACCTTTTGCCAGGTTGCCTGTGCTTAGTCGTGCTGGCTCGGCACCTTTGTAAGAGAATGTTGCTTAGAGCCTGAATATATGTAATACCCCATTCTCAAGGCTCTGCCTCCCAGGCTTGCCCTTAAAGGCGTAATGCCTTTCATCTGTATAGAGATAAAAGGTTGCAGAACAGAGAATAACATCTGTTTTTTGGAGGTTTATAGAAACTTTGGGAGCAGACCTACAAGGACAGCTCTAAGAATTAAGGGTCATCACATCACCTCTGGGGTCCGGCACTAAGAAGTTTGCAACAACCAGCCACACTGCCTCCTCTTGTATGAGAGAAGCCTGAATGCTAACTCAGGCAAGATGGGCTTAGGGACACTAGTCCACTAACTTCTTGGTCCCCTGGAGTTCGAGATAAAGTCACTATTCCTTGCCGCAGCAACTTGTCTCTCAGTTTATTAGCCTGTTGTGTGGCAAGCAGTATGAGCTCGGACTGGTAACTATCCCACAGCAATGTGTGAGGGATACAATATCTTCACATCTTCATAAACATTTGTTAACATTTTTGTTAATTTTTGCCATCCTAGCGGTCATGGAGTGATATCTAATTTTGATTTTGATTTGCATGTCCCTAATGACTGCTGTTGTCCATCATCTTGTCATATGCTTACAGGCCATTTGTGTGTCCTCTTTATTTTTATTTTTGTCTTTTTAGGACCCCACTCAAGGCATATGGAGCTTCCCAGGCGAAGAGTCAAATCAGAGCTGTAGCCACTGGTCTATGCCACAGCCACAGCCACAGCCACATGGGATCCAAGCTGCATCTGCGACCTACACCATAGCTCATGGCAACGCCGGATCCTTAACCCACTGAGCAAGGCCAGGAATCAAACCTGCGTCCTCATGGATGCTAGTCAGATTCCTTTACAATGAACCATGACAGGAACTCCTGTATGTCCTCTTTAGAGACATATCTATCCAAATCTTTTGCCCTTTTAAAAATGAGGTTGTCTTTTAATTGTCAAGTTGTAAACATTCTTTATATATTCCAGTGCAAATCCCAGATTAGACAGATGACTTACAAATATCTTCTTCCATTTTGTGGGTTCTTTTTACTTTTTTGATGGCATCCTTTGAAACACAAAGGTTTATATCTCTGATGAAATCTGGTTTATCTATTTTGGATTCACTTTTGAAATTTCTTCCCTTTAAGGTGTTCCCATTGTGGCGCAGTGGAAACGAATCTGACTAGGAACCATGAGCTTTCAGGTTCGCTCCCTGCCTCGCTCAGTGGGTTAAGGATCTGGTGTTGCTGTGGCTGTGGTGTAGGCCGACAGCTGTGGCTCTGATTAGAACCCTAGCCTGGGAACCTCCATATGTGGTGGGTGAGGCCCTAAAATTTAAAAAAAATTAAAAATTAAAAAAAAAATTTCTTCCCTTTAAGACTAAGAGTGATTGATCTTTGTCCTGTTGCCCCAAGAAGTGGCAAGTCATTCTTGTCAGAAGCTGTTGGGCTACAGTAAGAATGACCGTACTTCAGGAGCTGCTAGAATACAGTCGTTTTCTGACTATATCCCAGAAATTCTTGGAACATAGTCACCATGACTACATATTCAGACTCCTTATGTTCTAAGGCATGGCCTGTGCTTCTTCCTTACTTGGAATTTCATCTCTGCCTTCATCCTCTCTGCCTAACCGGGTCTTCATTGTCCTTGAAGACTTAGCTCAGACATTTTCTCCTTTTTGGGGGACCCCCATGTATCCCTCCAACAGAGGGAGCCAGGCCCCGTTTCTCAGAACTGATGGTGTGCAGCTCTGTTTTTACTCAAGGAAGTCATCAAAGGCTGGAACTTTTTGTTTGTTTGTTTGTTTGTTTTTAGGGCCATACCTGTGGCATATGGAGGTTCCCAGGCTAGGGGTCTAATTGGAGCTGTGGCCTCCAGCCTACACCACAGCCACAGCAACGTCAGATCCAAGCCACGTCTGCAACCTACACCACAGCTCACGGCAATGCCAGATCGTTAACCCACTGAGCAAGGCCAGGGATCAAACCTGCAATCTCATGGTTCCTAGTCAGATTCGTTAACCGCTGGGCCAGAACAGGAACTCATGGAATTTTGTTTTATTGTCTTTGTTATTCGGAAGTGGCGTCTAAACAGGTCTGCATTGGAATTTCAACCCCATGATTAGCTGTACAAACTTGGGCAATGTAATCTTTCTGATCTTGTGTTTGCTTGTTTGCTTGTTCACCCTGCAGCATATGGAATTTCTGGGCCAGGGATCAGATCCAAGCCACAGTAATGACCTAAGTTGCAGTTGTGGCAATGCCAGATCCTTAATCCACTGTGCTGGGTGGGGAATCAAACCTGCGTCCCAGAGCTCCCAAGGTGCCGCTGACCCCGCTGCACAACAGCAGGAGCTCCTTTGGTTATTTTTATAAAATCAAAATAATTTATAAGCATAGGGTTATTGTAAGATTAAAAATATAGTAATAAAGTTAAACTACCTTAGTAGATTCTTTTCTTTTTATGGCCGCACCTGTGGCATATGAAAGTGCCCGGGCCAGAGGTCAAAGTGGCTGCTGTTGTCAGCCTACACCACAACCACAGCAACACCAGATCCAAGGTCATCACATCGGTGACCTATGCGGAAGCTTCATGCAACACTGGATCCTTAATCACTGACTGAGGCCAGGGATCAGACCAGGATCCTCACAGAAACATTGAGTCCTTAACCCACTAAACCACAACAGGAACTCCCTAATTTTCTTATTTTCTAATTCCAACTCCAATAATGGATGTCTGAGGGCAAAGAGAAATACTATAGGCCTGTCATATCTCCTGCATGGGCACCCTAGCTACACTCCTTTCAAAGTTTCCAGGGAGCTGTTTCCTGAGCCATGCCATCTTTGAGCATCTGATAAAATGAATGAACAACATCCCCAGAAAATTCACATGACCCAATAGCTTATGTATAATTTTGGTGGGATTTCTGAACACCTTAAGACCATCGTGGGCCCAGGGACCAAAGGTTAAGTAGATTTTTTTTCTTGTCTTTTTGTCCTTTTATGGTAACACCCATGGCATATGGGGATTCCCAGGCTAGGGGTCTAATTGGAGCTGTAGCCTCCAGTCTACACCACAGCCACAACAATGCCAGATCTAAGCCGCGTCTGCGACCTACGCCACAGCTCACAGCAACGCCAGATACGCAACCCACTGAGCGAGGCCAGGGATCGAACGCGCAACCTCATGGTTCCTAGTCAGATTCATTAACCACTGTGCCACAACAGAAACTCCTAAGTAGACCTTTAAGATGGATGTTCATGGGAGTTCCCGTCGTGGCTCAGTGGTAACGAACCTGACTAGGATCCATGAGAATGCGGGTTTGATCCCTGGCCTCACTCAGTGGGTTAAGGATCCTGCAAGCGTTGCTCTGAGCTGTGGTGTAGGTCCCAGACATGGCTCGGATCCAGGGTTGCTGTGGCTATGGTGTAGGCCGGCAGCTACAGCTCCCAATTCCACTCCTAGCCTGGGAACCTCCATATGCTGCAGGTGACACCCTAAAAAGCAAATAAATAAATAACAAAATAAAATAGATGTTTATGGCCAGTGCTACCCTCTTAGTCCTCTTAAAATTGAGTAACATGCACCATACCATCTAGCAGTCACCCTCCTTGGTATTTACCCAAATAAGGTGAAAACTTATATCTGCACAAAAACCTGAACACGAATGTTTAGAACAGCTTTATTCATAATTGTCAAAACTTGGAAGCAACCAAGATATCCTTCAGTAGGTGATATGGATAAACAAACTCTACTACATCTACACCATGGAGTATTATCCAATGCTAAAAAAAAAGAAAAAAAAGGCTATCAAGCCATGAAAAGACAAGGAGGAAACTCAGATGCACATTACTAAGTAAAATGACCCAATCTGGAAAAACTATTATTCCAACATACTGTATGATTCCAACCAAACAATATTCTGGAAAATGCAAAACTATTGAGATACTAAAAAGATCTGTGGTCACTGGGGTTAAGGAGGGAAGAATGAAGAGATACAGCACAGGAGATTTTTAAGGCAGTGAAACTATTTTGTTTCATACTGCAGTCTTGGATGCATGTCATTATACTCTTGTCAAAATCCATAGATTGGAGTTTCCATTGTGGTTCATCAGGTTAAGGACCCAACATAGCATCTGTGGGGACGCGGGTTCAATCCCTGGCTTCATTCATTGGGTTAAGGATCCGGCATTGCCACAAGCTGAGGTGTAGGTTGCAGATGCGGATCTGGCATTACTGTGGCTGTGGTATAGGCTGGTGGCTACAGCTCTGATTGGATCCCTGGCCTGGGAATGTCCATAGAAGCCATAAAAAAAAAATCCAACACAAGGAATGAACCTTAATGTAAATTATTTATCACTTTGGGTGATAAAGATGTGTCAGTTTAAGTTCCTTAATTGTAACAAATGTACCAGTCTGGTGCCAGTTGTTTTTTTGTTTTGTTTTGTTTTGTTTTTGTTTTTTTGCCTTATCTAGGGCCGCACTCGCGGCATATGGAGGTTCCCAGGCTAGGGGTCTAACAGGAGCTGCAGCTGCCGGCCTACGCCACAGCCACAGCAACGCAGGATCCGAGCCGCGTCTGTGACCTACACCACAGCTCAAGACAACGCCGGATCCTTAACCCACTGAGCAAGGTCAGGGATTGAACCCGCAACCTCATGGTTCTTAGTCAGATTCGTTAACCACTGAGCCACGACAGGAACTCCCTGTTTTTGTTTTTGTTTTTTTGTCTTTTTGCCTTTTCTAGGGGTGCTCTTGTGGCATATGGAGATTCCCAGGCTCGGGGTCTAATCAGAGCTACAGCTGCCCACCTACACCACAGCCATAGCAATGCAGGATCTGAGCTGCTTCTGCAACCTACACCACAGGTCAGGGCATTGCCGGATCCTTAACCCACTGAGCAAGGCCAGGGATCGAACCCGCAACCTCAGGGTTCCTAGTCAGATTCGTTAACCACTGAGCCACGACGGGAACTCCTGGTGCCAGATATTGATAGTGGGGGAAGCTGTGCGTGTGTAGAGGCAGGGAGTAGATGGGAACTCTGTATTCTCCACTCAATTTTGCTGCGAACCTAAAACTGCTCTAAATAATAAAGTCTTTTTATTTTTTCTAAGTAAGCAACTGGCCCTGCAGAGTGATGCCTAGTAGCTGTACAACCATCTTCCCAGGAAACAACCATGCAAGTTAATTTCTGAGAGATGTGTTCTCTGGAACTTTGGCATGACTTTCTGCTATCACTGTGGGCAATGAAAATACTATTCTCTTTGGGGCTTCTAGAGCTCTTAAATCAAACAATAACCAGGTTGTTGCAATCCTCCTGGGAATTTTTACTTTCTACTATGGAGGACCACCAGCAGATGGCAATCAAAGAATATGAAACCTGAATTTATCTTATTCAAGATTTTTTGATAAATAGGTTGACAAATGCTAAGATGATACATGTAAGGCAACCAGACCTCTGCCTGCATTCTTCCTCTTGAAAATCAGTTATCCATAGAGCCACAGTTTCTTAGACTCCAAACATATAAGTCTTCTTCCACCAGGAAGCTAAATAAATATATAGCTTCAAAAGAGGCACCAGGGACAAATTCTTAGATTTTTTTTTTCTTTTTGGCCCTTTAGGGCCTCACCTGCGGCATATGGAGGTTCCCAGGCTAGGGGTCTAATCGGAGCTACAGCTGCCGGCCTTCGCCACAGTCACAGCAACGCGGGATCCGAGTCATGTCTGTGACCTACACCACAGCTCACGGCAACGCTGGATCCTTAACCCACTGAGCAAGGCCAGGGATCGAACCCGCAACCTCATGGTTCTTAGTCGGATTCGTTAACCACTGAGCCACGACGGGAACTCCAATGATGCAGGTTTGATCTCTGGCCTCACTCAATGGGTTAAGAATCCCTCGTTGCTGTGACTGTGGCTGTGGCGTTGGCCTGCTGCTAAAGCTCCAATTCACTTCCTACCCTGGGAACTTCCATATGCCACAGGTGAAGCCCAGAAAAGCAAAATAATAATAATAATAATAATAATATGATTGAGCAATAGTTTGAAAGTGGAGGAAAGGCTATGATTTGGAAGAAAGAAAGATAGGGGAAAAAGCTAAGAAAGGAGGAGAGAGTGCCATAGGGGCAGACTTAGGAGGGAGGTGGATATGAAGCAGATTTGCAGGACAGCAGCAGAAGCCAGGCTTGAGGGCCTGTGAGAAGATGGCAGCAGTTATGTGTGGGGGAAGGGAAGCAGCTAATTGGTAGAGACCCTTGAAACCCATGATTAGGAGTTTTAATTTAATTCAAGAGGCAATTGGAGCTATTGTAGGCTTCTAAGAAGGAGAGCGATATGATCAAAATGATGCTTGAGGACAATGGTTCTTGCCGCTGTGAGCGGGTGGATGAGATGAAAGAGACCCTCAGCGAGGGAGGCTGATCTGAGGCTGTTTCAGGAGCGCAGGGTCACAGGCGCATGGCCTAGAACAGGGCTCTGGGCATGAGATGGAGGGAGCCAAGCCCAGATGTATTATGGACGGTAACAGTCATTCTTTTTAGAACCAGACGTTGGGTTAAGTGCTGGGATACTATGGGGAATAGGCACAGAGGTTGGAATGGGGAGAGACAAGCAGGCAATTATCCTATGGTGAGATAAGTGCTGTGATCATTGAATCAGAGACATAGAAGAGTGCACAGCAGGAGCAGCACTTAACTGAATCATGGGGAGGAACACAGGTGGGCAGGGCCGCCCTCCCTGAGGAAGTGATCTTTAACCTGGCAATTCAATGAAGGATCAGAAATTAACTGTGGAGTTCCCGTGGTGGTGCAGCAGAAATGAGTCTGACTAGGTACCATGAGGTTGCGGGTTCGATCCCTGGCATCGCTCAGTGGGTTAAGGATCTGGCATTGCCATGAGCTGTGGTGTAGGTCGCAGACACGGCTCGGATCCCGCGTTGCTGCGCCTGTGGTGTAGGCCAGTGGCTACAGCTCCGATTAGACCCCTAGCCTGGGAACCTCCCTGTGCCACAGCTGCGGCCCTAAAAAAGCAAAAAAAAAAAAAAAAAAAAAAAAAAAAAAAAAAAAAAAAAAAAAAAAAAAAAAAAAAAAAAAAGAAGAAGAAAGAAAGAAATTAACTGACTGAAAAATCATTAGGGGAATGTTTTAGGTAGGAAGCCTCAGGATGAAAGGGGAGTGGAGCCATGAGGGATAGGGAAGAATGGTTTCCAGAAAGGCTCAAAGGAGCAACCAGGGTGGCACCAGAGCAGGAAGGGACTTGAGTCTGTAATACGAACTATGGACTTTATCCTAAAGGCAGTGAAAGGCCAGAAGAGAAGCACAGTTTGTTTTTCATTTTAGAATAATATGTCGGGCTATTGCGGGAGAAAAGGATTGGGTGGGGTGGCCGTGATTAGGACAGGAGACTTGGTGGAGTCTAGGGAGTAGAGAGGGAGACCTGTAGACATGTAGGGTACGGAATCTATGGGATGAGAAAGAGATTGAGAGGAAGAGAGTATTAGCAGGGATGTCATTAGCCCAGAGAGGGGACGTCATCCTTCAGGACATTCTATGGAAGCATCAGTACTAGAATCCAAGTGTCTGGTTCTTTTTAAACTAAGTATCTTTCATATCACTCCTCATCATGCTCACGTTTTCCTTTACCTTCTCAAGTATATCTATCTATCTATATATTTTGTTTTTTTTTTTGTTTTTTTTTTGGCTTTTTAGGGCTGCACCTGAGGCATATGGAGGTTCCCAGGCTAGGGGTCTAACAGGAGCTGTAGCCGCTGGCCTTCGCCACAATCACAGCAACGCGGGATCAGAGCCGCGTCTGCAACCTACACCACAGCTCACGGCAACGCCAGATCCTTAACCCACTGAGCGAGGCCAAGGATGGAACCCGCAACCTCATGGTTCCTAGTCGGATTCGTTAACCGTTGCGCCACGACGGGAACTCCATGTACTATGTCTTGATTGTAGTGGTGTTTATAAGGATGCAAACATTTGTTAAACAAACCCTATCAAATTGCACACTTAAAGTAGGTATGTTTTATTTTATGCAAAGTTTACCTCAAAAAAATTTTTTTAAAAAAGCAATTTGGGAAGAGCGTGAGAGGCAGCTCTGAGTGAGGAGAGCGAGAGGGAACTCTGGGCTAGGGAAGGTGTGAGAAAACTCTGGGTGAGGGAGAAAAAAAAGCTGGGTGAGGGAGGATGTGAGGGAACTCTGAGGGAGGGTGTAAGCGAACTCTGGGTGAAGGAGAAAGAAAAAAAAGAAAACTTTGCACAATAAAAATATTAGAGTGAATCTAAGTTAAACAAATAACTTCCCCTGGACTTCTTTTCTCACAACTGAGAAATTCCATTTTGGAAATAATTTAGGACTTCGAAGGAGTATAAACAGGAAAAGAAAAAAATTCTGAGTTACCAAGATGACTAGAAACAAAAATTTCCAATTAACTATTAGGATTATTAATCAGCCCAAATGGGTTTACATAATTAATAATCCCAGAGGTGATTATGACTTACATTTTTCTTTTGCCTTTAAACGTGTTCTCAACACAACAATCATGAGAATGCACTGCAGGTGGTAAAAGGCATAAATTGCTGGGTGTAATTACCTCCCTAGATATTGCGTAGGGCACAGACACACTTATACTCTCACTTTAGAATCTCTATTTTCCAGCCTATAGTGTCTATGTTTGTTGGGTTATTTAAGAATATCCAGTTCTAGGAGTTCTCGTCATGGCTCAGTGGTTAACAAATCCGACTAGGAACCACAAGGTTGAGGGTTCGATTCCTGGCCTTGCTCAGTGGGTTAAAGATCCGGCATTGCCGTGAGCTGTGGTATAGGTTGCAGACGCGGCTAGGACCCCACATTGCTGTGGCTGTGGTGAAGGCTGGCGGCTACAGCTCCGATTAGACCCCTAGCCTGGGAACCTCCATATGTTGCGAGTGTGGCCCTAGAAAAAGCAAAAAGGAAAAAAAAGATTTTAAGAAACAGGGACAAAATCACTTCCTTGTTTAGATGCGTCACAAACAGAACAACAAAAATCGTCCAAGCGAGTCAACTCTGCTGACTCCAGTCAACTTTGCTGACTCCAAGACTTCAACCCGGGAATTTTCTGCCAGTATGATATTACTTTAGAGGCAAGTGAAGACCCTGGGTGAGCAGGATGCCTACATAAAGGCTGGCAGTCGGGCTGGCTTGCAGAGATTGCCTTCAGCTTTAATAAAACTGTCAGATTAAGCAATGCCTGGCTAGAGTTATATTATTAATACAAATTCTTAACTGTCAATTAGTTAACTGGCTGGTAAAAAGAACCTGGTTTATAAGATTGCTGCTAATGAATATAATGCTTTGTTCTCAAGCAAAACATCTGATTAGAAGAAGGATCCCCTCCCTCTCTCCCTATAGGGAGAACATGTGCAAACTTTATTCAAAGGAGCTTATTGTACCTGTGAGGGGTCCAAGTCTGTGGATCTGTGGCTTATGGTATTATGACAGATTACAGAATCATTGCAGGGACTTCCCATTGTGGCTCAGTGGTTAACAAACCAGACTAGGATCCATGAGGATGCAGGGTCGAGCCCCGGCCTCCTGCTGTGGGTTAAGGATCCAGCATTGCCGTGAGCTGTGGTATAGGTCGCAGACACGGCTTGGATCCTGCCTTTCTGTGGTGTAAGCTGGCAGCTACAGCTCCGATTCAGTCCCTAGCCTGGGAACCTCCATAGGATGAGGTGCGGCCCTAAAAAGACAAAAGACCCCCCGCCCCCCGAAAAAAATAATCACTCCATTATGCTAGTCAATCTGTTTCAAAGCACCTAGCAGGGAGCGAGCCAGGCACTGGACGCTCTGAAACAAGATTCCCATTGATTTTCTTCCTAAGGTTTTATGAGAGTTCAGCTGTTGCTGACGTCACCAGACAGCTCACATGTCAGAGCCTTTCTGTCTGACTTCTGCCTCTGACTGCCAAGCTCTCCTCTGAGAGTCAGCCTGTGCCTCAGGCCACAACCAGCTTCCAAGAAGAGCTTAAGTGGGTTTGAAATCCATGGGTAACCCCATCACTTGTGCTAATGAAAAGGAAAAGGAAGCAGAACACTTAAACCCCATGTGTCCTTTATTTCTGATTCTCCCTCTCTTCTCCCCGTCCCCACGCCCCTCTTTTTCCTTTCCCATCATTCTCCTAGTTCTTCATCCCACTCCTTCCCCCATGGGCATAGGTCTTCTGCTTCTTCTTTGTTTTTTTTTTTTTTTTTTGGTCTTTTGTCATTTTAGGGCCACAACCGCAGCATGCGGAGGTTCCCAGGCTAGGGGTCTAACAGAAGCTGGAGCCACTGGCCTACACCACAACCACAGCAATGAGGGATCCGAGCTGCATCTGCAACCTACACCACAGCTCACAGCAACGCCGGATCCTTAACCCACTGAGCGAGGCCAGGGATCAAACCCGCAACCTCATGGTTCCTAGTCGGATTTGTTAACTACTGCGCCATGACGGGAACTTCCTAGTCAGATTTGTTAACCACTGCACCATGACGGGAACTCTAAAATATATTTAGAGAGGAGAGCAGCTATTGAAGTCAGTTGTCACATGTACCCACAAAATCATTTCCAACTCAAGAGGTTGAAAGATACTTGATATTTGCCTGCTACTCCAAAGACGTGGTTTTAAGGAAAGCCAATTTTATTTTCCTCAGCAGAGTAACGATTACTCTTATAGGTTTTTCTTCCTCATATTTTACTTTTCTAGCAATGCCTTGCCACGGGCTAGGCAGTATGTGCAGAAAGGGAGAGGGCATTTGTCTTCATTCCTGTCAACCATGCCCTCCCTGCCCAGTTTCTGCAACTGTCCAAACAGCCCCGAGTTTACTTACCAAGGGCAAATTTATTGGGAGATGTGACATGCAAGTCATAATATTTATAAGACTTAATGAACTGGACTAAAACCATTATTTTCTTTTCTTTCCTTTTTTTTCTTTTTTTTGCTTTTTAGGGCTGCACCCGCTGCATATGGAGGTTCCCAGGCTAGGGGTTGAATCGGAGTGCTGCAGCAGCTGCCGGCCTACACCACAGCCCCAGCAACACGGGATCCGAGCTGCATCTGCAACCTACACCACAGCTCATGGCAATGCTGGATTCTTAACCCACTGAGCGAGGCCAGGGATCAAACCTGCATCCTTATGTAAAACCACAATTTTCGAGTAGTAATATCTGAAAGAAAAAAATAACGGGAAACCAAAGCCATAGGGGCTGGAAGGAACAGAAATTCTTCCCTGAGATGGAGGAAGCATTTGGCTCCAGTGGGAAATTAGCACTGACTGTTGCCATTCATGGGGGAAATCATGCCTCTTGGAAGGGGCAGCTGCTTTTCATCAATTAATACTTTTTAGGTGACCATTAGGGACTGAAAATACCTTCGCTAAAGTAAGAGATGGGAGGAACCTGAACAGGCCTAGAGTATAAATGGTGTCACTGATACCGGAAAGATGATACTCCGGGAACATACAGGCAGCAAGCAAGCAAAGTCGTTTTTATTCGTCTTTCTTTCTAGGGCCGCACCCGCAGCATATGGAGGTTCCCAGGCTAGGAGTCTAATCGAGCTGTAGCCAATGGCCTATGCCACAGCCACGTCCATGCCGGATCCTTAACCCACTTAGCGAGGCCAGAGATTGAACCTGCAACCTCATGGTTCCTCGTTGGATTCATTAACCACTGAGCCACTACAGGAACTCCCAAAGTCTTTATTAAAGAAAAGCAAATAGTTCCCGGGGCTGCTGGGAGGAGGGAGAGAAGAACCCCCTTCTCTATTTTCCTATAGGTTTTTTTTATCTTAAAGGTGGGGAGGGGCACCAGTATGGGGTCCAGAAAGATGTGATTTTTTTTCCCATTGGCCTTGCTCAATTACCTATATCAGTTCTTGTCCAATAGGGGTTTTAGGGTTGGAAATGTCCCCTAAATTTTATGGGGTTTTTTGTCCTTTTCTTTCCTTAGATTAAATCTCTCATTTCTTTATCAGTTGAGGAGTGGGCTAGAGATTCGCATTTCCTATAGTAAATAAAGTCTGTGGGGAATGCGCATTTCCTATAATAAAACAAGGTCCATGGAGGTGTTACTCCCTAGAGCCCTTAAGCCACAAATGTTAATTGATATCCATATCAAAAGAATGCATCGAAGCCCATGTTCCTACACTGACTACCTGAGTTAATATTTTGTATTATCACTAAGAAGGTCTCCACGGTGACAAAAGTGGGAACAGAGGCCAAACCGATTAGGGGTCCTTCTGCCAGCACTGGAGCCTTTTTTCTCCTCACCAGTCTGTCAAAGAAGCAAGGCGGCTGTACAGTACAAAGCAGAAAGAATTAGGAATCATCAATCAAAAATTGGTCTCCAACTGCTGTGGGCAAATCATTTCAACTCTCTCAGCCTCAGTTTTCTCCTCAGGGGACATCAAACCAGAAACTAGAGAGTCTTTTGAGTCCCTTCTAGCTCTAAGAGTCGGTGATTTTAGAAAATGATGTTTCTGAGGAAGGAGGAAGAAAATAGAATGAAAGATTGAGGGAGGCAAGAAAAGACAGAAACTCAGAAAAATAAAGTAGAGGTAATTTTCTGTCCTCACCTGACAAACTGACCCCGAAGTCCAGAACTTTAAAAGAAACCTCTGCTCGGTCTGTAGAGTAACCTTAATTCAAAAGGATCCCGGTTGCTTCATTTACCCAGAATCTCCTCTTAAGCCCTTTGCAGTGTGCTTCATCAAGGATTTCAACATCAGGAAAAAGCCCAGAAGATGCTTTGATAGGTGAAGCTTAGAAAAGACTGTTGGTTCTAAATCAAGCCTTTTTTTTTTTTTTGGTCTTTTAGGGCCGCACCAGTATGGAGGTTCCCAGGCTAGGGGTCAAATGGGAGCTGTAGCCACTGGCCTACACCACAGCCAAAGCAAAGGCACAGGATCTGAGCCACGTCTGGGATCTCCACCACAGCTCACAGCAATGCTGGATCCTTAACTCACTGAGTGAGGCCAGGGATCGAACCCTCATCCTCATGGATGCTAGTCAGGTTCATTAACCGCTGAGCCACGATGAGACCTCCTAAGTCGAGGGTTATATTTTACCACCTAAATTGGTTAGATCTCATTTCTGGTTAAGTTATTTTTAGAAAGATCTCTATGGGGTTTTTTTTGTTTGTTTTGTTTTGGTTTGGTTTGGTTTTCACGGCTGCACCCGCTGCATATGGAGGTTCCCAGGCTAGGGGTCTAATCCGAGCTGTAGCCGCTGGCCTACGCCACAGCCACAGCAACACAGGGTCTGAGCTGCATCTGCAACCTACACCACAACTCATGGCAACACCGGATCGTACCCACTGAGCAAGGCCAGGGATCGAACCCCCAACCTCATGGTTCCTAGTCGGATTCATTAACCACTGAGCCATGATGGGAACTATTTTAAATTTTAAATAAAAAATAATTACCTATGTACAACTAAGTTCCAGTCTCCCCGATTTTTTTTTTTTTTTTTTTTTTGCTTTTTGGGGCCGCACCCGCCACGGCACATGGAGGTTCCCAGGCTAGGGGTCTGATTGGAGCCACAGCTGACAGCCTACGCCACAGCCACAGCAACGCCAGATCCAAGCCACGTCTGTGACCTGCACCACAGCTCACAGCAACGCTGGATCCTTAACCCGCTGAGTGAGGCCAGGGATCGAACCCGCAACCTCATGGTTCCTAGTTGGATTCATTAACCACTGCACCACAAGGGGAACTCTCTCCCAGATCTTTTATAGTTAATAATTCCTGTTTCTCTCACCTGGGACCTGCCTGGTTCCTGACCTGTGTACTAGTCCATCTCACTGGCATTGTCATCAAATCTAGAGCTCAGTGAGGTCAGGCCCAGGTCTGTCTTGGTCCCTGCAGGAGCCCCAGGGCCTGGCACACTGCCTGCCTCGCCTTAGGGGAACAGAAATATCTCTTCAGTGACTGAATGAATGGACACAATCCAGCACCAGGGCTTTAGGATAAACTGAATCTGGTTGGATTACTTATGGGCTGGCTGGAAGGAGATAGTATTTAAGGGGTAAATGTGAATCAAAGCAGGGGAGGGAGCCAACAGCATAACAAATATGCCTTGTTTTTGTGTCCCTTCCCCCAACCCCCCCAAAGGGATTTTTATGAAACCAAAAATAAGAGATAAGGGGAAAGTTCAGGCAGAGGACCTCAGGAACTTCTCAGGAACTCAGGTGTGAACAGGGCACAGAAAAAAAACAAGGGTCTCAGATGTCATTCTTGCTGGTGCTGGGCATGTGATTAGACTTGGTCCCCATAGAACCAAGTGGCATGGCAATAGCCCAAGTGAAAAATGTAAAGACCTGAAAGTATATATTTTTCCGTAAGAAAGACATATTCTTTTCTCCTCAAGTTTTGATTTTTTAATCTATTGAAGCCAGAACTTGTATTATTACTTTATGTATATGTATATTAGTGACATCACAAACAGAAAAATATAACAAAATTATTTTGTGAAATAACAGGGAGTTAGACAAATATTTTACCAAAATACAGGTTTTAAAATTATTTTAAAAATAAAGCAACCGCAAAAACAGAGATATAATGTGGTTTCGTCACCATATATTCGAAAAGTAGAATGACTCATTATTTTCATAATTCCTAAGCATACCATTTTATAATTTCTCCAAGAATTTGATTTGATTTTCTAGTGGTCCCAAAGGTGTCAATATCTGCTTATAAAAGCCTTGATTTTGATTTTGTGGGCTGCTGAAGTTTTTTTTCAGAACTTCTTCTCTTTAAACAAGATTGTATGGTAGGCTAGCAGTGTTACTTACTCACACATAGTTCCTAAATGCTTATATGAACAGAATTACCTTTTCCTTTTCTTTACAATACCAAATTTTTTCATAGTTAATGAGTATAAACAGCCCAATTGAAAAAATGGGCATAAGACCTAAATAGGGGAGTTCCTGTCTAGGCTCAGTGGTTAATGAACCCGACTAGCCTCCATGAGGATGTGGGTTCAATTCCTGGCCTCACTCAGTGGTTTGAGGATCTGGTGTTGCTGTGAGCTGTGGTGTAGGTCGCAGACACGGCTCAGATTCTGCATTGCTGTGGCTGTAGTGTAGGCCAGCAGCTGCAGCTCCAATTAGAACCCTAGCCTCAGAAACTCTATATGCTGCGGGTATATAAAAAAAGACAAAAGACCAAAAAAAAAAAAAAGACCTAAATAGAAGTTTCTCTAAGGAAGACACATGGATGGCCAATAGGCATGTGAAAAGATCCTCAACACCACTTAATTATTATTATTATTATTTTTTTTTTTTTTTGCTTTTAATAGCAGCTTAGCAGTGAGCAGTTTATTTTTTTTTTTCATATTAACAATGAATTTTATTTCAGTTATAGGTGTACAAAGATCATAAGTCAATACGATAGATTTTGTGTCCCAAACCCACAGTGCATCCCCCCACCCCCCAGATTGTCTTATTTGAAAAACCAAGGTTTTCCAAAATCTGTGAGTCATTGTCTGTTCTTCAAAGATGTTCATTGTGTCTCTTTAGT
>PVHT020000080.1:7118983-7151327 GCA_004024745.2 Catagonus wagneri
GATCCTCCAAGAATTGCAGTCAGGTTCCACCCGGATTCCTATGGAGACTGCTTTGCCCTGGGACCCAGTGCACGTGAAAGTCTGTGTGTGCCTTGCAAGGATGGGGTCTCTGTTTCCCCCAGTCCTGTGGAGCTCCTGCACACAAGCCCCGCTGGCCTTCAATGCCAGATGCTCCGGGGGCTCTTTCTCCCTGTGCCCGGATCCCCAGGCGTGGGGTTTTGACGTGGGGCTCAGAACTCTCAGTCCTGTAGCTGAGTCTCTGTGATGCAGTTACTTTCCAGTCTGTGGGTCTTCCCACCCGGGAGGTATGGGGTTGCTTCTATCGCATAATCGCCCCTCCTACCTCTTGATATGGTCTCCTCTTTGTCTTCTGGAGTAGAATATCTTTTTTGGAAGTTTACAGTCCATTTGGTTGAAGGCTGCTCGGCATTTGTTTGTAGTTTTGCTGTTTTTCGGGAGAGAAGTTTAGCTCCAGTCCTTCTATTCCGCCATCTTAATCCAATCTCACCACTTAATTATTAGAGAAATGCAAATCAAAACCACAATGAGGTATCACCTCACACCAATCAGAATGGCCATCATTAATAAGCCTACAAATAATAAATGCTGGAGAGGGTGTGGAAAAAAAGGAACCCTCCTTCACTGTTGGTGGGAATGTAAGTTGGTAAAACCACTATGGAAAACAGTATGGATGTTCCTCAGAAAACAAAATAGAATTACCATAAAATCCAGCAATCCCACTCCTGGGCATAAATCTGGGCAAACTTTCATTAAAAAGTATACATGCACCCTTATGTTCATAACAGTACTATCCACAATAGCCAAGACATGGAAACAACCTAAATGTCCATCTACAGATAAATGGATTAAGAAGATGTGGTACATATATACAGTGGGATATTACTCAGCCATAAAAAAAAACCCCAAAATAATGCCATTTGCAGCAACATGGATGCAACTAGAGATTCTCATACTAAGTAAAGTGAATCAGAAAGAGAAAGACAAACACCATATGATATTACTTATATGTGGAATATGAAATGTGACACAAATGAACCTATCTACAATACAGAGACAGACTAACAGACAGAGAGAACAGACTTGTGGTTGCCAAGGGGGAGGGAGGAGGCACTGGCATAGACTGGGCATTAGGGGTTAGTAGCTGCAAACTATTACATTTAGAATGGATAAGCAATGAGTCCTACCATATAGTACTACCTCCTGGGATAGACCATGATGGAAAAGACTGTAAAAAAAATGTATATAATTGAGTCACTTTGCTGTACAGCAGAAATGTTGGCACAGCACTGTAAATCAACTATACTTTAATAAACATTTTTTAAAATAATTAATGGGTATAAAATATTCTCTGAGAAGCTACAAAGTTTAGAACTTTTCCTTCTTAAGAAGTCAAAAGGTAATAGATTATTTATCTTTCATTTCACACCACACAAAATATTTTTTCATACATTCTCTGCACCTCTCATTTCATTTTAACAGAAAACTTGTAAATAATATGAGAAACACAACTGATAGCGGTACAGGTCTTAGCCCATCATTGTTTGTCATTTAAGAGGTGTCTACCGCAACTTGCAACAAATTTTTGGTTCTTACGGGTATAATATTCAAGGATTTTCAGAAAATAAATGGTTGGGCCAGGCCCAAGTGAGAAATACTTCTTAGTCATTTAAGCAGCTTTTTGTTTGACCATCATCTGCTTATTTCTAAACTCTATCAGCTGCTTCTCCTCCTTGTGGCAAGAAGGAACATAGCAATAAAGGCTGAGACTCCTAAAGGATGGCTGGGGAGGCAACGTGGAGGAAAAGAGAACCCTGGGGCGTCAGGACTTAACTGCCTGTTCTGTCTTGCAGATGCCCTTCAACAGAGTTATCCTCGCAAAGCAGAGTAAGAAAGTGAGAGGATCCTGAGCTCTGAGAGCTGGTCTCAGTCCTGAGGGATTTTTCCCTCAAGGAATTGTCCAAAGAGTCTGTTTTCTAGAAAAATCTGAATGACAGCTGGATTACAAATTTTTTGTAGCTCGGCTTTGTAATCCAGCCATCGGTAATCCGTCTGCTGCCTGTAATCCTTCTGCTTGCCTTCCAGATCCATTCTCCATCCTTTCCAGACCCATTCTATGCCCAAAGAATTTGACCCCTTCAGAGGAGAGGGCATGATGCTAGGGGTCAGGCTTTATTCTCTGTCCTCCCTGCTTAGCAACTGTCTCAATTGGTAGCTGTGATAATGCACACCTATGGCTCCCCTCAGGTGGCCCTTTCATGCTCCAGCTCTCACCAGGCTCCAATATCACTTTTTCTTCCCCTTCAGTCCTCAGGGAAATAATGTTGGGAGCAAAAAGCAACCTCTGCCACAGACATCTTCCTCTCCACCATTCTCTTTCCACACCATAGTCAGTTGGAAAAGAGGCAGGAAATTTTTAAAAAATCCATGACATCTCGATAGTACAAGAGGTTTTCAGCCTCTCAGAAATGCTATGATTAGAATTAAAAGAAAGCCAGAAAGTTGTACTGTTTAGTTCTGACCCACCTCAAACTCCACTTGAAGCATGATTTTCAAACATGAGCAATCAGTAGACTTTGTCTTAGACTCTTGTCACTGCTCAAACACACCAAGCAGTCAAAGAACAAATCTGGATAAAAATAGCATTGAAATTACAGAACACATTTTATAGCGGAGAGATGGAGATATAATGGTCTGATGTTTATCTTTAATCACTGAGGCATGGATTCAGCCAGTAGCCATGGCAATTGCCTGGCAAGTTCTGTTCTGCTGCCTTGTAGCCATCTCCATAATTCACAGGACTGGAGTGTTAGGAAGATTGTTGAGTTGAGCAAATAGCATTTAAATTGCAATTCAAGGATATTAACCTGGTGAGGTGTTAAGTGGTTGGGAAAGACAGAAACTGGAATTGACACCAGCGAGCAGATACTGCAGTGGTCCCTGTCAGTGGCACTGACAAGTGAGGTATACAATGGGACCCAAAATCAGGTTACAGAGAGAGATCTGCTCCAAAGGGCTCAGAAGTAGATTGTTTTCAGGGAGGTGGTTTAATGCGGGAATCTACCAATTTTGTCTTTTCAACAGAGTTTCTTTTTCTAGGATGTTGCTCCTCTGTCACTCCAAGTGATTTTGGCAAGGCAGCCGAACTGCAGGACTCTGCCCTTTGTTTGTTTTTTGTCTTTTTTGGGCCACACCCAAGGCACATGGAAGTTCCCAGGCTAGGGGTCTAATCCGAGGTGTAGCCACCGACCTACGCCACAGCCACAGCAACGCCAGATCCAAGCCGTGTCTGCAACCTACACCACAGCTCACGGCAACGCCGGAGCCTTAACCCACTGAGCGAGGTCAGGGATCGAACCTGAAACCTCATGGTTCCTAGTCGGATTTGTTCCTGCTGGGCCACCATGGGAACTCCAGGATTCCGCCCTTTGAACATGGAGAGGGGAGGGATGGGAAGTAGTCATAGAAGTATTCAAGTGTAGAACCTTAGGCCCAGCCAGTCACAGCACCTCATTCTCTAAGGCACAGTAATTGGTCCAGGGAAGTTCATGTGCCCTATTCTGGCCAATTACAGTGCTTTTCTCAGGCTTCAGTTTGGAGCTAGAGAAGGGGTCTTGCTGTTTGGAAGTGTGTGAATGGGAATTACTGGCACCCCCCCCCCCCCCCCACTGTGTGAAGAACACTTGTCTGATGTAGGGAAGAATGAGGGCAATATAGGCAAATGGGTGGAAGGTGCAGGTGGCAACCTCCTTCAAGGTTCTCTGTCCGTCAAACCGGAAGTTGGATCAATTCCTGGATTTCCCAGTTATGTAATCCATTAAATCTCCTTTAATGCTTAATTAAGCTAGACTGAGTTGGGTTTCTGTCACTTGTACAAGTCTGAACTAAAAAAAGGAAAAAGTTAAACAACTCTGTTAGAAATATACTTAATAAACTCCACAGTAAATTCAGTGAAATGAATGCGTAAGGGGTTGGCATATAAGAAGTTTGTTAGCAAACTATGAACAAATAAAAGGTGTTTTGGAGAATGTTGAGGAAGCAGTTTTGCTCATTTTTATTGTTTTCCTTCTCACACTGGTAGTTTCTGCTTTTGAAATTGTAAAAGGAAAAACAATAAGGCAATCAAGAGAGTAGGAATAGACAGAGAGGCAGTAAAAGGAGGTATGGGAATGGAATGATGAAAAAGGGACTGGTGGGAGTTCCCTTCGTGCCTCAGTGGTTAACGAATCCGACTAGGAACCATGAGGTTGCGGGTTCGATCCCTGGCCTTGCTCAGCGGGTTAAGGATCCAGCGTTGCCGTGAGCTGTGGTATCGGTTGCAGACGCGGCTTGGATCCCGCATTGCTGTGGCTGTAGCAAAGGCTGGCAGCTACAGCTCCTGTTAGACCCCTAGCCTGGGAACCTCCATATGCCGCGGGTGCGGCTCTACATAAAAAAAGGCAAAAAGACAAAAAATAAATAAATAAATAAAAGAAAAAGGGACTGGTGAGAGATGGCACAGCCTCTCCGAGCTCCAGTGTGAGAGTCAGGGGGCCTGGATCACAGCCCTGACTCTGCCACTAACGTGCTGTCTGCTTGGATGAATCACTTTGACTGGTTGTAATTTCTATACCTGAGAAGTAAGGCCTGGGATAAAGATGGTTAAGGTTCTCCTTGGTTCTAACAGCCGATCCTTCTAGTATATTCCTATTTCTAGCAGGAACATAAAGGAAACAGAGGAGTAGGGTGCATCACTATTGGATTCACAGCTGTCAAAAGCATGACCTCGGGATTCCCA
Source organism: Catagonus wagneri (assembly GCA_004024745.2). Taxonomy (NCBI): domain Eukaryota; kingdom Metazoa; phylum Chordata; class Mammalia; order Artiodactyla; family Tayassuidae; genus Catagonus; species Catagonus wagneri. Next base: position 7,123,779 of record PVHT020000080.1, read on the forward strand.
GGCGGTCTAGCTCAGAGGGCAGCTGCTCCATACCCACACCTCCCGCAACCAGCCTCAGATCATCCCCCAGGCAACTGAAACTCTGGGTTTTCCCTGGAGGGGTCAAAGCATGGTCAATGGTGATTGGGCAGGGGGTGGAGATCCAAGACAGATCCAAGATCCAAGACAGGGCTCCTTGTTTTTAATTCATTAAATAATTCATCAGATTCCCTGGGTAGAGAGGGCAAAACCCACCTAATCTCCCTCTTCCCTCCCCACCCTCTTCTGCCTGCTGAGGAATATTGCCCTACGCCAAATCCTATCCAGAGGAGCATCCCTGGAACCCATCCAACATCTCCAGTGCAGCCTGCCCAGTAGAAACCCGAGCAGACCAACTGCATACAGGAAAATTCAATAGCCTGCTATTGTCACAGCCAGGGAGGCAGGGGAGGAGCACTCCCATCCACCACAGTGATTTAAGTAGGAGGAAAGATGAGAATGGAAAGGAGTGGCGAATAAACACGGGAAAAAGCTCTACAGAAGTGTGCTCCTCTCAAAAGTTGGGGTTGAAGGGTAGTGTCTGAGAAGAAAGGAATTTTCTTCTAGCTCTTTTAAATTGTTTTTCCCGTAAACACAATGGAATATTACTTAGCCATTAAAAGAAATGAAATAACAGCATTTACAGGAACATGGATGAACCTAGAAATTATCATGTGAAGTGAAACCAGTCAGACAATGAGACACCAACATCAAATGTTACCACTTACAAGTGGAATCTAAGAAAAAGATACAATGAACTTCTTTGCAGAACAGATACTGACTCACAGACTTTGGAAAACTTATGGTTTCCAAATGAGACAAGTTGGGGGTGGGGGGGATGCATGGAGGGTTTGGGATGGGAATGCTATAAAATTTGGTTGTGATGATTTTTGTACACCTATAATTGTAATAAAATTCATTAAGTAATTAAAAAAGAATAAACTCAAAATGGATTAAAAAATAAAAATTAAAAAAAAATATTTTCCATTTCTGCCAAAATAGTCCGCAGCAAGAATTTTCTGTCCTTGTAGTTCTGAGACGTAAGACTTGGCACAGAGTCGGTGCTTAATAGATATTTATTGAATGAATAAATCAATGAATGGGTGGACAAATCTCTTGCTTACTGTATTGACTTTGTCTTTGACAAAGCACAAAATGGAATATGCTCCGTAGATGAGAAGGCATAATGGGGATGGGCTCCTTACAGGCTTAGCTGAATCTGACGGCCCTCACTCTGGTTACCCAGACAGAGTCACAATGGGTCACTTCATAAAGGGTATTTCCTAGTCAAGGAGCAACTACTGAACCCTTCTTTTGGGCCCAGGACCATAGAGTTGTTAGTCCCTGACTTCTGAGAGTTTGCAGTCTAACTGAAGAGACAGTGTTAGCCCAAGTAGAACAAAGATATGAATCATATAAATCACTAAATACTCAGGCTTAAGTAATGTAGCGAGAACTATAATTGCAATTAGAATTTAAAGAAAAGAGAGATGAGTGGGGTTGGAACAGTCTAGAAAGCCCCACCGAAGTGGGATTTGACCTTGAGGCAGAGAACAGGCGAATGTGCATTCATTTGCACGGAACGTGGGTTAATTTTCTGAACTCTGATCCCACCTGAGTCATCACAGTTTTATTTTTGAGATGCATGGTCAAGCCCCCTTCCGATTTCCCTTCCTTAGTCTGCATGGCAGGAGAGATTTTCATCACTGTTAGAGCAGAAGTGGGGTTCACAAAGAGCAGTGCAATTTGAATGCTGATGATGCCACAGGTTTGATTCTGAAAGTTGTTATTGCTGCCAGGCTGTAACCTAGACATATAAAGGTGCTGCTTCAAATGTTCCATCAGGAGAAGCGGTTGGGGAGCGCTAATCCTAAGTGACACCATCTTGATTGCAAAGGAAGAAATGACAATACCATATCCTTTAACTGTTGAACCTTACAATGAAACATAAAGCGGCATTAATGTTCTCTGCCTGTAATGCCACAGTTTAAGCAGTTAATCTCGTTTTAGCTGAATGGCATGTTCATTATAGCAAATAAGTAGGTAATATGGGGGATTATTGAGAGGAAATATAAATTAAATCAGTTAGGTGCATCATGTTGATTTTATTTTAACTGTCCAGTTTAACCTGATCTTTTTTCAAAAGTCAGATCTAATATACATTCATTTAGCAGAGATTAAGCAGATGGGACTCTTGCCAAGAAAAGGTACTATGTACAATTTAGGATGCTAGTTTTAAGGGCAGCAACCCACGATACTGAGGTGTGGCCCTGAAAAAGCAAAAAATAATAATAAGAATAATAACACAAAATAAAGTCCAGCTGACCCTTGAACCCTGGGGGTTTTTGAACTACACAGGTCCACTTATACACAAATTTTTTTCAATAAATATAAAAAAATATACATGTAGAACATTGTGTACAAGACCTGTACTGAAGTAGATAGCTTATCCTTACATAGGCATCTTTAATTTAAAATTAGTGTTAGTTTTCTTACTGTTTTTTTAACTTTTGCTTTCAAAGATTTACTTTACCATACAGTATGCCTCTCTTTTTTGTAACTAAAGAAACTGTATCAGGTAAGTGGTTTTTAAAAAATATATAGTGATGTTGCCAATACGTATTAAGTATATGGCTATAATACTGTATGCTATAAACTTTTTTTATAGCAATTCACTTATTAGTGTATAGGCCAGGCTACTATAAAGCAATTGTACTGATTACAGTATGCTACCATAAAACAATCATATTGCTGATTCTTCCTTATCGGTGCATGAATCATTATACTTGTATATTAATTGTACCTATACATTATACTGTAATTAACTCTCTAAGCCCACAGGAGCAATGCAATGAGAGAAAACATGCATGTGTTAGGGAATGCTGAATTTTGACTGGTAGAAGTCCTTGAGTTGTACAAATAAATAGTGTCTTTTTTTTTTTTTTTTTTTGCTTTTTAGGGCCGTACCCGTGGCATATGGAGGTTCCCAGGCTAAGGGTCAAATTGGAGCTGCAGTTGCCGGCCTACTCCACAGCAATACAGAATCTGAGCTGCATCCGCAATCTGCACCACAACTCATGGCAACGCCAGATGCTTAACCCACTGAGAGATGCCAGGGATCGAACCTGCATCCTCATGGATGCTAGTCAGATTCATTAACCACTGAGCCATGACGGGAACTCCAATAGCATCTTATTTAGTGCATAACACGCAAGATATAAAAAGGATTTAAAAAAACCAAGGTCCAACCTTTTCTATCTTAGCTCTTATTACATTACTGGCTATAGCACTAAAAAGAAATGTAGAAAATGAGGTACTAACAGGAGAAAAAAAAGGGAAAAAGTAACTCTGGTCTCTGGAAACAGAAATGACTGCAAGGCTTTCTACTCTGGGCTCCTGCCTCAAAACATACACAATTACAATGAGTAAAGACCTTCTCCTTACTTCTCAATACTCTTCTATTTCAGAAATCAGAAAGGATAAGCTAAAAATTTTCAGCCCTGCCTATTTACACTCTAGTTGTCCACAATAATTTCAAAAATTACAACTGTTGAATTGCCTTTCACTTTCATTTTATTGGACAATCTTTTGGATACAATCCTGACATTTAAGTAAGAAAATGGAGGAATTACTATAACATCTACCTAAAATGGGCTTATCATTTCTCTTAAAGGTTTGAAATATCTTGATTGCATTTTGATATGGGGGTGGATTTTTTCAAAAAGACCTGTTCGTCTTAGGAAAAGCAGACTTTGTAAATCTTTATTGAAAATCTCCATGCTTTAAGAGCACGAATCAGTCTATAATCTTGTAAAAGCCCTCTTTAGTTCCAAGGAGACAACAAACATTACTGGTCATTAAATGTGTTATATTTATGACTAATATTTGCTATTACCCAATGTAATACTTTAGAACAAGCAAACTTGGCAGAGTTGCAACTTCTATGTGCTACAGGTATAATTCAGCATAGGCCAAAGCCCTTTTAGAATCAATGTGGTCATTTTTATGGAACCCATAGAAAAATGTTTGATCAGGGACCTCAAGCCTCAGTTTTCCCTTTTTTTTGTCTTTTTCGGGCTGCACCAGCAGCATATGGAACCAGGCTAGGGGTCTAATCGGAGCTGTAGCTGCTAGCCTACACCACAGCCACAGCAATGTCTGATCTGAGCCATGTCTGCAACTTACACCACAGCTCACTGCAAGGCTGAATCCTTAACCCACTGAGCGAGGCCAGGGATTGAACCTGCAACCTCATGGTTCCTAGTTGGATTTGTTTCCGCTGCAGCATGACGGGAATTCCTCGAGCCTCGGTTTTAGAGTTGACTATCCAACAACAGCTCAGTCATAAGTAAGGAGTTCTATGATGTTCTGCTTCCTAAGTTAAGAAGAAAGGAAGTAACTGATACATTTTGAGGGAATTCATGCAGTGGACTGCATGCAGTGACTGTAATTCATGCAGTGATTAATTCACGCAGGATTATTCATGTATGGCTGGATTAAGTGATTTTTAGGGCCTCAGCCTGCTCTAGGATTCTGTGACTTCTAAGGTTTCCTCTAGCTCAGGAAGGATATGTACTTAGAGAGTTCCTGTTGTGGCTCAGCGGTAATGAAGCCGCCTAGTGTCCATGAGGACTTGGGTTTGATCCCTGGCCTCACTCAGTGGGTTAAGGATCCAGTGCTGCCATGAGCTGTGGTGTAGGTCACAGATGCAGCTTGGATCTGGCATTGTTGTGGCTGTGGTGTAGGCCAGCAGCTGCAGCTCCAATTTGGCCACTAGCCTAGGAGCTTCCATATGTCACAGGTACGGCTGTAAAAAGAAAAAAAAAGCAAGAGAAAGTATATGTACGTAGATCATATTTTTCCCCATTTTAAATTGTTACATAGGTTACAAGTATATTTTTGTTTTCACAACTCATTGCTGGTGATGTCTATTATTATTATTTTTTTTTTAGAGCCGCATCTGAGGCATATGGAGGTTCCCAGGCTAGGGGTTGAATCAGAGCTGTAGCCGCTGGCCTATGCCACAGCCACAGCAACGCCAGATCCGAGCCACGTCTGTGACCTACACCACAGCTCATGGCAACGCCGGATCCTTAACCCACTGAGCAAGGCCAGGGATCGAACCCGCAACCTCATGGTTCCTAGTCGGATTCGTTAACCGCTGCACCACAACGGGAACCCCTAGTGATGTCTATTATTTACCTGATGTCAAGTCTTTGGTCATGGCAACGCCAGATCCTTAACCCACTGAGCAAGGCCAGGGATCGAACCCGCAACCTCATGGTTCCTAGTCGGATTCGTTAACCGCTGCACCACGACGGGAACCCCTAGTGATGTCTATTATTTACCTGATGTCAAGTCTTTGGTCAGAAATGTAACCCCAACTACACTGTCATTCCGGGAAAAAAATTCATTTTATAGGGGCCCATCCATGAAACATTAGAGAATACTGTCCCACAGAAGTAACATTTACTAAACTCTGGTGTTATTCATTGCTTTAGAGTTACACTTTAAGACAGCTAATGCTTTTTCTACCTCTCGAATCTAAAATAATAAAAATCCAAAAGTGCATTTCTATTTGCAGCAAAATTATAAGATAGGTAGTACTTTTAAAGTAGGCATTTAAACTCAGTACCTGAAAAACTGAAATGTGATGTTCAGTTACATCTGAAGTTGTTTTTTTTGGCTGTGCCCACAGCAAGCAGAAGTTCCCAGGCCAGGAATGGAACCCTGCCACAGCAGTCCGACCCACAGTAGTGACAATATTGGATCCTTAATCTGCAAGGCCACCAGGGAGCTCCCTGAAGTTTTAAAAACATATTAAAAAATCAAAGACAGCACAGCATCTTCCTTAAGCTACTTCCTTTATTTCAAAATGTCAACAAACTAAAGATGTTCTTGTGCACACACATATGCTATAAATTGAAGAATTCGGAACTATGCAAAGAATTTTTCAATATGACTTTAAAAATGAAATATGTACATACTTTAGTTTAGTGCTTAATACTTATTTTTTAAATCTATTGCTGATGCTACTTCTAGAAAGCAATGACTCAACCAGAAAAATAGTAAAGGCTGCCTTTTCTTTTGTAAAGTGCTTATTATTAACCATATCCAAAAGCAATGGTTTTTAGAAATACATAATATTAAAAAGGTGCTCAAAGAGTCACTACTTACAGAATCAAATACACCATTTTGTAACTTTGCACATATAAACCTGATTTTATCTGCATTAATGAAAGTCTGTTTAAAATGTCCCTCAACAATATGCTTCAAATCAAGATAGAACTATTAGCATCAGCAGTGTGAACAGTAACAGCAGAACAAACCTTAGCACATTTTAAATGGATCACAGCAGACTAGAAAAACTCTAACAGCTTTTGGATATGTTACATATCCAAAGATAAGCCTTCTCTTTTACTTTGCATATATGGTAAACATTTTTTTTTAAATAAAAAACACTTTCTTGTCTCTCTTTAATAGCATTTTACAGTGTATGATTGGATTTAGATTTTTTTTTTTTTTTTTTTTGGCTATCCTGTGGCATATGGAGTTCTTGAGCCAGAGATCTGATCCTAGCCGCAGCTGCGATCTATGCCAAAGCTGTGGCAGTCCTGGATCCTTTAATCCACTGTGCCAGGCAGGGACTGAACCTGTGTCCCGGCTCTGCCGACATGCTGCCAATCCAGAGGCGCTGTGGCAGGAACTCCGGGATTGAGAGTCTTATACAAATTAAGTCAAACTCTTGTTTCTATATAGAACAGGCTTTATATTTTCAGTATTTAAAACAAAGCCTATTTCAGAATTAACAAATGAAACACCTAACACTAAAAACCTGAGGGGGAAAAACGTGAACAATTCGAAAAGAAACTTTTTTTGAAGGGTTGATACAAACATTCCAAGATAGAATTTGTTTTCTGAGCGTGAAATATCTGACTTCATTTCAATCATATATCACTTTAATCTGATTTAAATAATTTAGAAAGAAATAAGCATAATCCTAACTGAACTGCTTTCTCTATCAGTCTCAACCTGATTCATGCCCCTATATGGACCTCTCCACAGTCTTAGAGTTAGCATCCCCTCAGGTCCCTGTCTATTTTCTGAAACTTAAGCTTTTTTTTACTCCTTTTCCACCCTCCTAAACTCCCCAAATATTCCAAGAGAAAAATCTCTATTAAAAAAATCACAATTTAAATACAGGGTCACAGTGCTACACTTGATTTAAAGTAGTGATAAATTATAAATTACCAAATAACTTAATGTAATTCACAATGCAAATCCCTGGTATAAAAAGAATCCATCTTGCCCTGATTATAATAAAGCAGTCCAGTGATTTCCAATTACTCACGAAATAAAGGCAAAAATAAGGTGTAAAATACTATTTATAAAAGTCAAGTAAGAAACCAGGTACCATAAATCTTTTTACAAAGATAAATGTAATGTGCCTTCCCACTTCTAAAAATTTTTTGGGAGGTTCATAATTAGTGGTTTCAAAAATGACTTTAAGGAAACTAGAGATTGAATTACATATTATTTGTAACATATGACATATTAAATATCTATGTGACAATAATACTGCAATGGCAAGAAACTTAATCTTTGGAACTGCAACTTTTTGGCAAGCAAATTTTTTTTCAAAGTCTGCTATAACTGATTAATTTTTAAATGTCAGTTTTCAAAAACTTTGCTACTTGTTTCTGTGTTGCTAAGGAGATATCAGGAGTCTCAAATAGTAACAATATCCCTACAAAATAAAACAAAGATTGTTCTTGCATCTTTTGTTATTATAACAAATACACTTTAAAATAGATAACATTGCTATGCCTAGAAATTAAAAATACCCAAACCCTTAAAATGGGGCTGCAAAAGGAAAGAAAAATTGAAAATTCTTATTTAAAAATAAATCTGAAGTCCTCGAATTTCTTAAGAAGTTGACTTGTCAAATGATGATTTATCTTCTTTTGGACCAAGCTGTGTCTTCCACATTCATCCATGCAATACAACGTTAATTTTCCATTCTGCAGGTGTCAGTTTGAATTTTCTTGAATGTTTGCAAAGCTGGTACTGGACTTGAGACGTTTGGCTAAATAAATCAAAAGTATTATAACTTAATTATCTAAACATGATTATTCATTATTTTTATGTAAACTATAGTATTCATCTTTTAATTCTATGTTGGACTCTAAATAGATTCAATCTTAAAAGATTTAAAAACCTAAATCTATTTTTTTCTACCAACCTCAAGAAACATAACTTTGCTAGAAGCTGCACATGACTTTGTTAGAAGCAGTACCAAGTAAAAGAGATACAGTTTATATCATCTTGGACATCACAACCTTAAACATGTAATATAAGAGAAAGTACTCTACTTAAAAAATGGAGGTGCTATAAGGTATACTACTAAAATTACATACTTAAAAGTCATATCTAGAAATCCAAGTCTAAATTTCTCCTAAAATAATTCAGTGAAAAAACTCTGCTCTGTTAAAACATTTAAATGACTTACAGAGAAAAGTGAGCTATAATTACACATGTACACAAACGTAAATGGATGTCAATAAAATATGTATCATCAATTTTGATTATGATGCTAATGGATTGAGACATTGGAGTTAATAAAGAAAATCACAGTTATTTGGCTTGGTAATAAATTTTGTTCTTATAATTAAACATGAATATCTCTCATGTTCCAGAAATTAAAAACAACCATGCCATAGTGAAAGTAGTTTACACTGGATAAGTAGAACAATCTCTACTTCAAAGTTTCTCAACACTAGAGCAGAGGTTATGATTTAGACAGTCTGCGATGGGATAACACGTATTTGATTTTTTGTTGGTGTTTGTTTATTGAAAGCTCTACAGACAATTCTGATATGTGGTCATGCATAAGAACCACTGCTGTAGTTTCTACAGGATCTCCTCTGACCATCACTCTAAGTGCAAGATAACAACATAGCTTCCTGGACCAGTGTATTGCTTCAGCCTAAACTTAAAAGCAACTTAAACTAAAAAAAACCCAGCGTAAACTAAAAGTCTACTTCTTAATCCTTCAGTGGATTTGGGAACCATACTAAATTTTTAAAAAGTCAACTTTTAAAATGTTTAGAATTATTAAAAAGTAATCTAGCTTCTAATTAATTACTAAATTCATTAAACTAACTGGGTAGCAATACCAGGGAGTACAGAAACCTACGACTTCCTTGCTTTCTTATTCTCTATCTGATAAATCCCTACATCCTTCAAAATTCTGCCCCAGGGATCATCTCCTGGTGAATTCCAACACCTCAAATGCATCCTATCCTCTTCTGTGGTCCGACCATATTGCATATACCTCTATTACATTGGTTGTAATGATCGGACTATGGTCAGTATGTTCTTTGAGGGCATCTATTGGGCCTTGTTCCTTTTTTAAATCCTTAATTCACACCATAGGACTTGATGAACGGTGGCATGAAGAAAAGTAAATTAAAATTTTTCCCATTGAGGTAACAGCATATGAACTGTTTGCTTGCTCTAGCATTTCCTTAAATTCGGCATTTAATTCATAAACAGTGCTTCTGTGAACATTAATAGGTATTATGCAAAGGTCCTATTGTTGAGTTTTGGGAATGTAATCTCCAAGTCCTTAATTTATATTCAGGTACATTATGAGCTCATGAAATGGAATCTCACAGGACTAATATTTTGAGGAACACACTCTAGGAATTGCTAACATTAAGTATAATGTTCTTTTGTTCAACAAACACTCCTGAGCACTTGCCATGGGCCAGGTACTTTCTAGATGCTGGTGATACAATAGTGAGCAAGATAAACCAAATCCTTTTTCTGATGGAACTTATAGTTGAGTCAGGGTAGACAAACAAATAAGGCAGAAAATAAGTGGAAAAGTTAATTTAAATAGTGATTATGTGCTATTACAGAAAGATGATACAGAATTAGAAGAAGGGTATATTCTTAGGTCAGGGGGTGATGAAAGGTCTCTTTGTGTTAAGTAACCTTTGACCCAAGACCTGGATAACAAGGAGCTAGTCAAGGAACATAGAGAGGGCAAGTACAAGAGCCCTGGAAAGAGGGCAGTGTGAATGAGCTTGGTGTTTGCGAGGAGCAAGAAGAAGGCCAGACAGCTTACATACAGCATCACGAACAAGGGGCAAAGTGGATACTAGGAGTTTAGGAAGGTAGATGGGTTCAGGTCACATGCAGCTGGGAGCGCAGACCTTTGGATAAGTTATATTTTACTCTAGGTGCAATGGGTACACAGGAAGGGTTTCAAATGGGAGAGGAGCACTTTGTTTTCAATTTGTGTTTAAAAATTTACTGAGCCACTATATGGAGAATGGATTGTAGTGGGTCAAGAAATGGAAGCAGGAATACCAGTGAAGGGACCCCCTGCCTTAGTGCAGATAAGAGATGATGATGGCTGGGCCTGACATATTACTGGTGGAGATACAGAAAAGATCATTTAAGATATATTTTTGGCTCAGTGGTTAACGAACCTGACTAGTAGCCATGAGAATGTGGGTTTGATCCCTGACCTCGCTCAGTGGGGTAAGGATGTGGGGTTGCCGTGAGCTGTGGTATAAGTCACAGACATGGCTCGGATCTCACATTGCTATGGCTCTAGGCCAGTTGCTGCAGCTCAGATTTGACCCCTAGCCTGGGAACCTCCATATGCTGTAGGTGCGGCCCTGAAAAGACCAAAAAAAAAAAAAAGGATGTATTTTTGGAAACAGAGCTAGCAGTACTTGAGGATGAATTGAAAAGGAGTGGGAATGGGGAATATGGGGATGTGGAAATAAAAGAAAAGAAATAAAGAAATTAAAAGATATTAAAAGAAATGAAAAGAAAACAAGATTTGTGGCTTGTACAAGCAGAGGAACGGTAGTGACTTCCGTGAAAACAATCAATCAAAAACACTGATCAGAAGTAGTATGTGTCTTCTGTGGAGCTAAGTCAATTTACAAAGCAAATAAAATGTTAAACTCTAAAAGTACATCAAGCCCTGAAAAATAAAGTTTCTCAACAGTAAGGTCCTTACAAGATTTTGTTATTATTCTAAATAAGTACTAGTAGGACTGAGTTGTTACATATTTAGAGAATACTGGCAATCTTTAAAATACTTTATTAAATACACAGCTGATAATGTTTCTCCCCTCTAGTAGCCAGCTTTCTGAGATAACAAAACATTACATATTTAGTGCAAACTGATCTACAAGTTTTGTTTTTTTAAGGTTGGATATATTAGAAGTGAAGTTAAGACAAATCATAAAGAAGTACCAGAAAGATATTTACAGGGAAAAGAATTTTTATATCATAGATTCCTAGATTAGGAATAATATTTGGAAGAAAAAAAGCTTAATTTTTTTTTCTCCAGAAAATATTCTCTTTTTAAAAAACTAAAATTACTAAGGGATAAGCCCCTACTTTGACTCCAATAATAAACAAGAAACCTATGAGACTTAGAAGCCACTTTTCTTTGGCTGGTTGGGACCTTCTAGTTAGTGCTTTTTCTGGTCTGTCCTATTTGATGGGGAGAAAAGGAAAGTAATTAATACATATTGAGCATGTGCTATATATCAAGTAACTCTCTTGCAACTGCAATTACAATTTGTTCATAAACAAGTTGTCTGAGTGTAAGCTACAATTTCTCTCTGCCTGCTTCTTGATGGGTGGTTCCGCCACGGCTCCAATAGCCTAAGACCTCCCTGCTATATATCTCCCTATTATAGCCATTTCAGGTCTGCAAAGCCTTTGTTGTTATTCCTCTGTTGTTGTCAGCCCTATTCTAGGGAATCTAGCCTTCTCAATGAAAACATCTGAAAGATACTGTATGTTAACGTCTGATTACTAAAGTCACTTATAAACTTACACATCTCTTCCATTAGCGAGTATAGCTGAGAATTTGAAACCGAGAGCTGTTTTAGGCTAATAGAGTTTGAATTCTCAGAATATACATCATTTCCAAAACAGGCTTAAATTTTTTAAAATACAGATTTTTATCTAAATAAGCGAACAACTATAAAAAGAAACTTACGTAGAATGAGTTTGCGTTTCTTTTGCTCGGAGTGAAGAAAGCTACTAAGGTAGAAGACAACAGGTAGAAAGAGAATGAACACAGAAACAGCAATTACAGGCACTGTGTCACTACAAAGGACTGAACAGTTGAAAGTTCGACTCCAAAGTTTTCGGGTAATATTCATCTGGAACAATAACAAATAATGTTATTCAATTTCATATTGAATTTGCCTTCAATTTTTTATAATTATTTTATTAAGAACAGGAACCCAGAATTTAGACTAAATATACATCCTTAAAAAAAATCTATTGAAAGTAGAGGACAATTTCTTCTGCCAGGGAAATAGGATGGTTCACAATTAGTCATTGTATAAATTTATATCCATACAGAAATTTCATATTCTAAGTTCGTAATACTGCCCAAAGAATGTCAACTTTTCATAGATTTCAAAGAAAGAACTTGTATCAATTGGAACAGAGTCAGACTGTGCTGCATTCATTAAAAAAGATGTAAAAGAGTAACTATGTGAGGTGATGGATGTTAATTAACTCGACTGTGGGAATCCTTTCACAATGTATACGTATATCAAATCATCACATTATACAATTTAAGTCTATTACAGTTTAACTTGTCAACCATATCTTATTAAAACTAGTGGGAAGGGCTTGAAAAAACAATTTTTTTCATATGTTACATATGTAATCTCACTGAGTTTGCGGTAATAGTTTTAGAGTGGAAATTAAAATACCAACTTTATAGGGCTTCTCTTAAGAGATGATATTTATGAAATGCTTAACATCTCATCGAAGGTATTATGAAAAATTCATCCTTCTGGCAAGTATATGTTTAAGTACATAATATCTAATGAGTCATGAAAACTTTATTAAATAACACTAATAGTCCTTGTCAAAGAGACTAAATGATGTAAGGAAACTATCAAATTTAATGTAGAAAGCTGTTCTTGCATGGATTTTGCTTAATTGAGATATGGTTTGCAAGTGTGCACTTTATGTTTTGCTTATTGCAAGATGGAAGTTCTAAAATAGGTGGTCATGTTGATTTCCTATGCAATCCAACTTATATCATACAACCAACAATCATTTTTCTTCTTTGTCTTAAAAACAATGAAAAAGGAGTTCCCTGACATGGTTCAGTGGAAACGAATCTGACTAGTACCCATGAGGACACAGGTTCGATCCCTGACCTTGCTCAGCGGGGTAAGGATCTGGCGTTGCCATGAGCTGTGGTGTAGGTCGAAGACATGGCTCAGATCCTGTGTTGCTGTGGCTGTGGTATGGGCTGGCGCTGTAGCTCCAATTTGACCCCTAGCCTGGGAACCTCCATATACCGTGGATGTGGCCCTAAAAAGACAAACAAACAAACAAAACCCCCCAAAACAATGAAATAGATTATTATTTTAAATATATATTTACTATTTATTGAGAACCTACTAGAAGCCAGGTCCTATTCTAGACATTAGGAGCAGAAGAGTAACAAAAATCCCCATGGTGCATCCATTTTAAGTGTTTTTTACCATCCTGAATATTATTTCTCCACTATAATTCACTCTGAGCTGCTATAATTCACACCTATCATTTTCAACCATTAAGTTTACCAATTGTGACCGCAAATTCTCTGCTTTTAGCCATTAATTTGTTTCCTCTAATACCTCAAAACAGGCAGCCTAGTCCCACAAAAAGGTATGATCGCCATCTAGTGGTGCCCCATGTAAAGGCAAGCTATTCAATGGAGAAAAAAGGTGTTTTTTTTTTTTGACCACTCAATATCAACACATGTTACTTAAGGGCCTGCTGTTTTCCAGGTTCTGTTCTAGATACTGAACAGTGGACAAAAAAGGATATGAAGTCCTTGCCGTCATGTGGCTTACATTTTAGTAAGGGGATACAGATTATAAATAAAAATTTTCAGATGTTAATAAAGAAATAAAGCAATGGAATAGGAAATAACTGGGGAGGGGGGGTGGCTTCAGAAACATGGCAGCAAAACTTAGAGAATTCCCGAATTAGCAGCAAGTGCATGAGAAACTGAATGCAAACATTTAATAACACCCACACCCTGAAAATTACACACATTATTAAATTTAAAAAACAAAATGTATAGAGCATACCTATAAAGACATTAAATCACTATGTTGTACACCTGAAACTAATTTAATATTATAAATCAACCATAAATAAAAATGCACCAAATTATTCACTAGCTTACAAAGTACCTGGTTAATATCCATTTTAGTTTGACAGATCAGGACATTCTATGACTTTACGACTTTGTAACTAGTTATTCCAGGTTAAAGATAGCATCTGCATATTCCAATATACCTCTAAAAAGGATAATACTGAAGGCAAATTCAACAACACCACAAAATATGTATCATTCAGAAGCAAAGTACTTACTGCATCTTCCACGTCAATGCATAAATGTGTTCCAGATTCGGCCTTATTTTCAAGTTCATTCATTTTCTGCATTTCACTGTACAGACTACTCAGAGCTTTGTACTTTTCATGACAGTTTTTACACACTTCTGAATAATTTCTTAACTGTAGAACACTGTGTGTGCTCCCCTAAAATGTCAAAGGCACATGTAATACAATAAACATTACATCTTTTTTTTTTCTTTTTTGGCTGCACCCACAGCATATGGAAGTTCCCGGGCCAGGGACCGAATCCAAACTGGAGCTGCGACCTATGCCACAGTTGCAGCAATGCCAGATCCTTAACCCACTGCACCACGGTGGGAACTCCAGACATCTTTTTTTTTTTCTTTTTCTTTTTAGGGCCGCACTTATGGCATATGGAAGTTCCCAGGCTAAACCCTTACCAAATTGGGAATAGAGGGAACATATATCAACATAATAAAAGCCATTTATGACAAATCCACAACCAATACAATACTCAATCGAGAAAGCCTTCCCACTAAAATCTGGAACAAGACAAGGATGTCCACTCTCACCACTTTTATTCAACATAGTATTGGAAGTCTTAGCAGCAATCAGACAAACAAAAGAAATAAAAGGTATCCAAACTGGAAGAGAAGAGGTAAAATTGTCACTGTATGCAGATTACATGATACTATATATAGAAAACCCTACGGACTCCACACAAAAACTACTCAAACCGATCAACAAATTCAGCAAAGTAGCAGGATATAAGATTAACATCCAGAAATCAGTCACATTTCTGCATACTAACAATGCAATATTAGCAAAGGAATATAAAAATATAATACCTTTTAAAATTGTACCCCCCAAAATCAAATCCCTGGGAATAAATTTGACCAAGGAGGGGAAAGACTTACATGCTGAGAACTATAAAACGTTAATCAAGGAAGTTAAAGAAGATGCAAAGAATTGGAGAGATATTCCATGCTTCTGGGTTGGAAAAAGTAATACTGTAAAAACGACAATACTACCCAAAGCAATCTACAGATTCAAAGAAGTCCCTATCAAATTAAACAAGACATTTTTCACAGAACTACAACAAACAACCCAAAAATTTATATGGAACCACAAAAGACCCAGAATTGGCAAAGCAATCTTGAGGAACAAAAACCAAGCAGAAGGCATAACTATCCCAGACTTCAGGCAATATTACAAAGCCACAGTAATCAAGACAGTGTGGTACTGGTACCAAAACAGACATACAGACCAATGGAACAGAATAGAGAACCCAGAAATAAACCCAGACACTTATAGTCAATTAATCTTCAACAAAGGGGGCAAGAACATAAAATGGGAAAAAGACAGTCTTTTCAGCAAATGATGCTGGGAAAACTGGACAGCTGCATATAAATCAATGTAACTGGAATACGCCCTCACACCATGCACAAAAATAAACTCAAAATGGCTTAAACACTTGAAACGTTAAGACAAGACACCATCAAACTCCTAGAAGAGAACATGGGCAAAACATTCTCTGACATCAACCTTACAAATGTTTCCTCAGGTCAGTCTCCCAAGGTAACGGAAATAAAAGCAAAAATAAACCAATGGTACCTAATCAAACAGACAAGCTTTTGCACAGCAAAGGGAACCAAAAAAAAAAAAAAAAAAGACTTACAGAATGAGAGAAAATAGTATCAAATGATGCAACTGACAAGGGCTTAATCTCTAAAATATACAAACAACTTATACATACAACTCAACAGCAACAAAGACAACAACCCAATTGAATAATGGGCAAAAGACCTGAATAGACATTTCTCCAAAGAAGATATACAGATGGCCAACAGGCACATGAAAAAATGCTCAACATCACGGATTATTGGAGAAACGCAAATCAAAACTGCTATGAGGTACCACCTCACACCAGTCAGAATGTCTATCATTAATAAGCCTACAAAGAACAAATGCTGGAGAGGGTGTGGAGAAAAGGAAACCCTCCTGCGCTGCTGGTGGGAATGTAAATTGGTACAGCCATTTTGGAAAACAGTATGGAAGTATCTAAGAAAACTACATATAGAACTACCATATGACCCAGCAATCCCACTCGTGGGCATATATCCAGACGAAACTTTCCTTGAAAAAGATACATGCATCCCTATGTTCATCGCAACACTATTCACAATAGCCAAGACGTGGAAACAACCTAAACGTCCATTGACAGATGAATGGATTAAGAGGATGTGGTATATATACACAATGGAATACTAGTCAGCCATAAAAAAGAACAAAATAATGCCATTTGCAGCAACATGGATGGAACTAGAGACTCATACTAAGTGAAGTAAGTCAGAAAGAGAAAGACAAATACCATATGATATCACTTATATCTGGAATCTAATATATGGCACAAATGAACCTTTCCACAGAAAAGAAAATCATGAACATGGAGAACAACTTGTGGTTGCCAAAGGGGAGGGGGAGGGAGTGGGATGGATTGGGAATTTGGGGTTGATAGATGCAAACTGTTGCCTTTGGAGTGGATAAGCAATAAGATCCTACTGTATAACACAGGGAACTATATCTAGTCACTTGTGATAATGTGAGAAAAAGGAATGCATATGTGTATGTGTGACTGGGTCACCTTGCTGTACAGTAGAAAATTGATAGAACACTGTAAACCAGCTATAATGATAAAAAATAAAAATCATTATTTTTTTTTTAAAAAAAAGGGAAGTTCCCAGGCTAGGAGTCAAATCAGAGTTATAGCCTCTGGTCTACATCACAGCTACAGCAACAAAGGATCTGAGCTGCGTCTGCAACCACAGCTCACGGCAACTCCGGATCCTTAACCTACTGAGAAAGGCCAGGGATCAAACCCGCATCCTCGCAGATCCTAGTCGGATTCATTAACCGCTGAACCACGAAGGGAACTCCTCCCTACATCTTTTAACTTAAGCTATTATCTTCCTAGAGGATAAGAAAACAATACAGCATGGTAAAGTGCTGAGTTGTGATGTTGGGCAGGTTGCTAAACCAGTCCGAGCCTCAGTTTTATCACCTACAAAACGGGGATACCCTTACCTGTATTACAAATTCCAAGGATTAGAGACTGGTATATAAAGCACTTAGCAAAATATGCAGCACTTTCTAATTGCCACTGAATTTTGAACACCACTGCACTATCCACTGTCAGCTGAGGACAACACTAGCTTACATGCTAAGTTACTGATACCAAACACCAAAAACGGCCTAAGTTATTGTGTCATTTATATATCTGCTCTTGTCCATCCAATTCTTGCTGAATAAATAGAGTATGCCCTTGCCTGTGCTGACTTCAACACTGTAGCCTGCCTTATTGAGACAGAGAAGACTTTATTAACAGGAAAGGAAAAGGCACCCAAACCACATCCCCTCTTCAACCCTCTTACCCCAAGGTTTGTGGGCTTGTAATCCAGACATTTTTAGTCAACAAAAAGGGACTAATACGGAAGAACTGTATAAGCTAAAATGAAAATGAAGCTAGTGGCTATAACATATGACATTATGTTAGTGAATCTCAATCTTTTCCACTTCTGTGGCTGACATTTGTATTTCAAGAACAGGTTTGCTAAACAGTCAAGTTCACACTTTTGTTTTCTATTTCCTTTATTCTCTACTGTGTAGTCTGCAGAAATAATATTAACTGAATGTCAGCCTGAAAGAGAAAAGAAAAAATTAAAGGAGTTAAGCTGATGTAGCCCCTACAACATTATTCCCACCATTTATTTGACAGAGAAACTGTTACCCTTTAGTGCTGCCACAAGAAATAACCCATTGACTGCTTTTCACAGAACAATCATACACTTAACTAAATGTGTGCAATCAAAAATTGAGCACAGTACCTTGTTGGAAAAGTACAATTTAGTCATTTACATTAAAACTTAAAATGCACATATCTTTTGGCATTGCAATTTCACTTCTGGGAATCTACCAAACAGACCCATACAAATACCTCCAAAAGACTGTCCATGTTTGAAATAGCGAAACACTGAACCAAACAACAATCTCCATCAATATAGGGACTGACTGACTAAATGGTAGTGTAGACAAACAATAAAAAGCCCTGCAGTGTTTAAAACAAATGAGGAAGTAGGATTCTGGGAAGATAAAGACTTTAGCATATGCCTGTCTCCTGATTTCTGCAGAGATTCAAAAACAGAAGGGTAAACCAGGCCCTTACATAGCACTGTAAATTACAAAGTGTGACACGCACATTCCACTCAGGAAAGTTGTATACAGCTCTCACAACACTCCTAGAGAAACTAGCCAGAACCACAGTCTCTAGTGAACCTCTCCCCCTGCAACCACCACTATCCTCTAAAGATGCAAGAAGCTAGAATAATAGCCCCACCTCACCTGTTAGGCAACCCACAGCCAGAAAGACTGTTCAGGTTCCCAGAGAAGCCACCTGCAAACGCGTCCTACCTAAGGTGGATCTGGTCTGAAACTCAACCACATCCCTGCCCCATCACTGAGCCAGAAGCCACTGCCACCGCCAGTACTACCAATTTCACTGCTGCCACCTCTTTCTTTAGCTGGCTCCCCTCCACCCTCAGTGTGCACACACACACACACACACACACACACACACACACACACACACATCCTATAAACATTGGTGTTGCCCAGGTCTCTCAATTCTTGGGGCCTCTTTATCATCTCTATCTACATTCACTCACATCCAAGTCTCCACACTTGATACCATCTACGCCCGACTGACTCAAATTTATCATCCGGCTCACACCTCTCCCCTGAGCTCCAATCTCATTTATAACACTAATCATTTGATATCTCAACTTGGAAACTGAATAGGAATTTCATGCTTAACCTGTTCAAAACAGAATTTTTAATCCCCACCTCCTATAATCAGCCTTCTCCATGGCCCCATCATCCTCTCAGCTACTCAGGGCCAAAAGCCTCGGGTCATCCTGATACTTCTCCTTTTTTCTCTGATCAGCCACAACCACACTCCAACCTATCAGCAAGTCCTGTCAGATATACTCCCAGAATGAATTTGTCTGAAAATGTCTCCACTTTGCATTCAATACTCCCTCTACACCATCCCTCTCCTGTGGCAGCCTCCTAATTAGGTTCCTTACTTTCACTCTTGCCTATGTTCCATTGAGTTTCTCTACAGGGCAGCCAGAGTGATTTTTTAACATGTATATCACATCAGGTCACATTCCTCCCTTCAATGGCTTCCCCTTGTGCTTAGAATTCAATCCATACTGCTACCTTTGTTCTACAAGGCTCTACATGGTTTGGCCTCTGCCCGTCTCCCCACATCTCATTCATATTTGCTTACTGTGCTCTAGCCAAACTAGCCTTCTTCCTATTCCTTGCGCAGTATCAAGCTCATTCTCTCCCTGAAGGCCTCTTGTCCTTGCTATGGGAAACACTCTTCCCATGGCTTACTCTATCTCACACTTTAGATCATTTCAAAATTTACCTGCTCAGAGACGTACTCCCTGCCTACCCTAAATAAAGTAGGAATTCCTAGTCTAGGAATCTATGATATAAAAATTATTTTCCCAGTAAATTTCTTTCTGGCACTTCTTTATGATTTATCTAACTTCACCTCTAATCTATCTAACCTTAAAAAAAAAAAAAGGACTTGTTACTCTTAATTAGCTCATTTCTTTGTTATTAGTCTCACCTCTATTAGAAAATATGTTGTTGTTTTTTTTTTTTTGTCTTTTTGCCTTTATCTAGAGCTGCACCTGCGGCATATGGAGGTTCCCAGGCTAGGGGTCTAACAGGAGCTGTAGCTGCCGGCCTTCGCCACAGCCACAGCAACGCGGGATCCGAGCCACATCTGCAACCTACACCACAGCTCACGGCAACACCGGATCCTTAACCCACTGAGCGAGGCCAGGGATCGAACCTGCAACCTCATGGTTCTTAGTCAGATTCGTTAACCACTGAGCCACGAAGGGAACTCCAGGAAATACGTTCACAAGAACAACTTATCTGCCTGGACTCTATCCTTAGTGCCCAGAACGCTGCCTTAAATATAATGGGTGCCCAGTAAATATTTGTTGAATGAATAAGTGATTACATACAGCCTGCTGGAGAGAACTTTTGAAAGCCAAGCTACAGACACCAAACTATATAAAGAGAGAGGTTTTTTTTCCTAGCCACCCGTGGCCTCTTTCCCCCGGCCCCTAGCCTGGTATAACCATTCTATCACATTGACTGCGTGAGCACATAAGAAAGTAAGATGAGCCTAACAATGGACATAAAAAGAAAAAACAAACAAACAAAATGACTCAAAGGGAAGACAGATTAAACCCAATCAGGGCAAATGCCCTAACGGAAAATAATTTATTTAGCAAATAGGAGAGAACTTTAAAAAATTAATTATAACCCCAAGTGTGAAATAAATATCCATGAATCCATATTGATCAGGTAAATGAATAAATAAATAAATGTGGAAGAAATAACAGATCTTCCTTTCAGAAGATTTCTAAATGTATTAAGTAAACACCCCTCTGGGACTTGGAGTTTAATTTCCCCACCCCTACTTCTGGTTATTTAATGACATGCTTCCAAAGAACAGAAAATGAAAAGAGGGAGAAAAAGGTATCTTTATATTAAAGATACCTGGCAAATACTACCCTGCCCTGTGATCAAGATTAACATCATCAGGGATAAATCATGTTGACAGCATACATCTCTGACAGGATTTGATGTGAAAGGTACTTCATTTCTGTGATGTTCTTCCTCCAAACCCACAGCCTCAGTGTAACCATGAGAAAAGCATTAGGCAAACCCAAATTGAGGGACAGTCCATAAAATACTTGACCAGTACTCCTCAAAATTGTCAAAGTCGTGAAAAACAAGTTAAGTCTGAAAAACCAGAAAAGACTGTGTGTGGCACAGTGGGAGGTCTTTGCTAGCTCACAGCTCCTAAAACCCTTGGAATATGTGATAAGTCTTTTGTATGTGAATGATGTAACTAGAGGCTGAGGATCCCTAGATAGCTTCAGGATGGAGACTGGGCACCACAAAGACCAAGGCATGGTCAGGGACCTTTCAGCCCCACCCCTAACTTCTGAGGAGGGAAGATGAGCTGGAGATTGAGGTATTCACCAATTGCCAGTGATTTAATCAATCGCACCTAAGTAATGTTATAAAATTAGGGTTTGAGAATTATGTTACTTTTGAGCAAGAAAAGCTGAAAATAAATTAACCATTCAATTCAAGGAACTAGAAAATGACAAAACCAAAAGACTATAGTAGGAATTAATAAATGTAAAAGTACAGATAACATATTAAGAAAAATAAAACAGAAACTAATAAATACAGCCAAATATAGGTTTTCAAAAAGATCAGTAAAAACAAATGGACCTTTAACAAGCCTAAAGAAAAGTCAAGAGAAAAAAGGACTCACAAATACAGCATCTGGAATAAGAAAGGAAATGTAGCTATACATATGACAGAAATGTTAAAGAGTAACCAGTCACTAAATGCAATGAATTATCCTGGAATGAATCCTGAAACAGAAAAAGGACATTAGTAGAAAAACTAGTGAAATCAGAATAAAATCTGATTTAGTTAACAGTTACAAACCAGTGCTGACTTATTTTTGACAAATGTACCATGGAAATATAAGGTGAAAACTAGGGGAAACTAGGCCAAGGATATATAGGAATTCTCTGTATTACCTTTGCAACTTCTCTGTAAATCTATAATTATTCCAAAACAAAACACTTAAAAAGAAAATAGCCACAGGGACTATATCTAATCTCCTGGGACAGACCATGATGGAAAATAATATAAAAAAAGAATGTGTATATATATGTAAGACTGAGTCACTTTGCTATGCAGCAGAAACTGGCACAGCAGTGTAAATCAACTACAATTTAAAAAAAGAAAGAAAGAAAATAGCCAGTTAAAATATGTAATAGGGGAAGAAAAGATATCATCTATAAGGGTACCAAATACTATATAATACCTTGAATTAAGAAAAGTATAAGACCTATGTGAAATTTAAATAATAAGTAAAATTATACTAGAGAACATTTAAAAATAAAGAATAATGGTGGTTGCCAGGGCTAGAGAAGAAGGAAGTGGGAAGTTATTACTTAATGTGTACAGAGTTTCAGTTTGAGAAGGTGAAAAAATTCCGGGGATAGATGGTGGTAGAGTTGGCACAGCAATATGAGTATACTTATTGCCACCAAACTGTACACTTCAAAATTGTAATGTGGTAAATTTTATATACTGTCCCTTTTTTTTTCTTTTTTTGGCTGCACCCATAGCATGTGGAAGTTCCCAGACTAGGAATCAAATCCAAGCCACAGCTGCAACCTATACCACGCTGTGGCAACACCAGATCCTTAAACCACTTTGCTGGCTGGGGATTGAACCCATGCCACCACAGAGACAGCACTGGATCCTTAACCCACTGCACCACAGCAGGTATTGTCTATTTTATAGCAATAAAAAAAAAAAAAATAGTGAGGGAGTTCTCATTGTGGCTTGGCAGTAATGAACGAGACTAGCACCCATGAAGATGTGGATTCGATCCCTGGCCTCTCTCAGTGGGTTAAGGATCCAGTGTTGCTGTGAGCTGTGGTGTAGGTTGCGGACTTGGCTCAGATCCTGCGTTGCTATGGCTGTGGAGTAGGCTGGCAGCTGCAGCTCCGACTGGACCCCTAACCTAGGAACTTTCATATGCCACATGTGTGGCCCTAAAAAAAAAAAGTGAATATATCATACTTCTAGATAGGAAGGTTCAATATCATATATGACATGTCAATTTTCCCCAAATGATGAATCTAAAATGTAATGCAATTGTAATATGAAAATGATTGATTTTTTAAAAACTTGGTTCTAAAATTCATTTCGTGGATTTATTTAGTAAGTCATGTTTGTTTTTGTTTTTGCTTTTTGGCCATGTCATGGCATGTGAAAGTTCCTGGGACAGGGACTGAACCCATGACACAGCAGCGACCCAAGATGCTGCAGTGACAACCCTGGATCCTTAACGCACTGCACCTCAAGGGAACTCCCAGTAAAGTCACATTTTGACAGTCAAGAAGCCATGAGGAAAAAAATGTAGGTACTAAAAAGCACATGTTACACCAAAATAAATTTCAGATAGATAAAAAAGATATTTAAAAATACAAAACCATAAAAGTAATGAAAGAATCATAAGAGAAAATTTTAAAATAATCTCAAAGTGAAAAAAGTCAGGGTAGATTTTACTAGTCCCGTCCTAGAAAAATGAAGTTTTGATGATTTGGCTAGTAATAGAAGAACTTAGCAGAAATTCAGGTCTACCTCTACACTGTGTATATAGATAAATATCAACAATCGATGCTATAAAAATTAGAATTATTTATTATTCATTTGGACAAGGCAGCATTTTAATTTCAAGTATCATATATAAAATACCTGAAGGTTATTCTCAAAGCAGGTCAAGGTGTGATTAAATAGATTAAGGAAGTGTACTGTGCCATTTGATAATTCTTCACTTTTGTTCGTTAGACAATCTGTCAAGAAACCAAAAAAGTAAATTAATATATCTCAAGCAACAATTATATATTGTTATTTATCTCCCAAACTGTTATCTTCTGTTTAAACTATTGTAATCACTTATTCAAATAAGCATGTGTCCCACATCAAGAGAATTTTCCATATATATGAAACTTACCCCTTTAAGTTTCCAAGAGATTTTTTACATAACTGGTTTCACAGAAATCTCAAAATAAACATACACTCTTGTCTCTTTGTAAAAACAATATACCAAGTAAAGTTTAAATTGATTTTTCACAGTACAAAGTCTTAATCATGAATATCGGTTATCAAATGTTGCCTTAATAGGGGTACTCTAAGTGCTGTTTAGGAACAAGACTATTTATCCTGCATGAATTTTAACTAAATTCAGATACTTTTTGATCCCTTTCTGTGTTAAATTTAGTGGTTCTAGGTCTCTTCCAACCATCTTCACTAGTGGGTCAGTTATTGCATCCAAGAGAGTAATCTTTTAAAAACTACTCTTTCAGAGTTCCCGTCGTGGCTCAGTGGTTAACGAATCCGACTACGAACCATGAGGTTGAGGGTTCAATCCCTGGCCTTGCTCAGTGGGTTAAGGATCCGGCATTGCTGTGATCTGTGGTGTAGGTTGGAGGCTACAGCTCCGATTAGACCCCTAGCCTGGCAACCTCCATATGCCGCGGGTGTGGCCCTAGATAAGGCAAAAAGACAAAAAAATAAAAATAAAATCTGCTCTTTCTAAGCCATTGTGAGCTGGGAGACCAGAGAAACAAGCTGCTGAGAATTTTGCCTAAAATACTGATAAAGGGGCATTCCCTTGTGGTGCAGCAGGTTAGGGCTCTGGTGTTGTCACTGCAGTGGCTCATGTTGCTGCTAATGGCTCAGGTTCTTCCACATGCTGCAGGTGTGGCCAGAAACAAACAAACAAACAAACAAAACCAACAACAACAACAAAATGTGATAAAGGGGCTTCAAGTAAAATCTGGAAATAAATACAATTATTTTACATCTTTCTAAAAATCTTACTTAAATGATATTTCCTATAACTTGCTACTCTGGCCTAGCATGAGTTCAAGTTTATTTCTTTGAATTGTTTTCTATGCAAGAACACAGCACCATTTAGTTATTTATTCACCCTTCTTGGATGACCCTATCCTCACCTGCTTTTACCTCTTCCTGTGCTCTCAGCTTACTCTGGGATCTGGGTTCAAGTTCCTGGCTTCATATCCTGGAACTCATGGCCAGTCATTTCAATCTCACTCTCCTAGAATCTCTGTAATCTTTACATTCCACATACTCACAAATATTTTCAACCTTGAACTGCCTTCACTAACTCTCTCTACTACCAGTTCTGGTTGTAGCTCAATATTACAAAAAATTCAAAAGTTACAATGAGGGGACTCAATTCAAACTAATTTCAGGGCCACAAAACGATGTATATGCCTACCAGTTACCCAGCAAGGAATGTTCAAAATATTTTCTGTTCTCTAGTACTCAACCATACTCCTGTCTCTCTTAATTTCAACTGATAGCTGTATATCATACTTACTCAGGGCCATCTAGCATGATCTCTCTCAGCTGGGAGTGGAGAGACAGGATAGAAGGCTACTGCAATCAACAAGGAGAAAGGTGGCAATGCAAATAGAAAGAAATCAGAAATCGATGGATAAGAGACTGAACAGGCAGCGAAGAGTACCAGAATATGCCAACCCAAAACATGCCTCTTTGGCATATGGATTATTTTGAGCTAAAGCCCTCTTTAGAGCTTTTAGGAAAAGTTATAAAAACAAGGCACAAGTTTTTATTTTGTAAGTAAAATTTCCATTGGTAAAGGAAATTTCCATTTGTAAAAGAAAATCTCCCTCTGAAGTAAAAGAGGGACTCTTTAACAACTAACTCT
The DNA here is from genome assembly GCA_004024745.2 of Catagonus wagneri. Lineage (NCBI taxonomy): Eukaryota > Metazoa > Chordata > Mammalia > Artiodactyla > Tayassuidae > Catagonus > Catagonus wagneri. The sequence continues at coordinate 7,149,661 of PVHT020000080.1, forward strand.
TACCAGTGCAGAAGGCTCTAACTTAAATATACATAACAAACATCACTAAACAATTCTGTTTATCATACTTTTTTTTGCCCACCTTTCTGTAATTTGATTTCTCCACCTAGGATACCCAAACCTCTTCTTTTATTAGCCTAAAACGGTACCTAAACCCAAATTCTAACCATCTCTGTGGGTTGCTCATCACTGGATTCTCCCATATGCACATGCACAATGCACATGTTAATAAAATTCTATTTTCTCTTGTTACTCTGTCTTTTGACAACTTAGATAGTCCCAGACAGAGAACCTAAAATAAGCAGAGGAAAAAGACTTTTTTCCCCCTCCCCTAGAGCAGACACTAGGATACGACACACTATAAGATATGCAACAATCACCACAATGACAGCTAACATTAAGCGAGTAGTTGCTATGTTTCATGTGCTATGTGTGTGCTTTAAACACATTTACTCAACTCTTACAACAATCCTATGAGGCAAGAACTATCATTACCACTGCTTTCTAAATAAGGAACAGAGGTTGAGAGGAATTAAGGAAGTTGCCCAAGGTCACAAAACTGGTAAAACCCTGGAATTTCTACTCAGTCTGATTCCTGAGCCTGCACTTTCAAACACTGCAAAATAAGTAAAATATTCACATATACACTTCAATCACTTAAAGTTCAATACTGGGAGTCAATAAATACCTGCCACGGCTCCTCCCTCTACTACCCATAGGTTTCTTACACCAGGCAGGAATGTACGCAGTAGCTACTAACCAGTGCTGGCAGCTGAGATGAAGCCTAAAACTGGTGACCAGGCAGCACCTAACACCTTAAGATGCCTTCGTGCAAACTAGAAAAAGATGGGCCCTCTGGATAGATGTCTTTACAAAAGGCACTTTACCTCCAGAACCTGAGCTGGAATTCAGTCCCATTCACTCCCTGACATGGGCCCCTAGTGTAGGATTTGGTCTGCAGGTGGTATTCCTGGGGTCCTGCTGACAAACCTATACCGAGGGTCTTTTCCCATCTGAACTTACATACTCTACATTCTCTGCAGCTTTATCTTCTCAAGCATGTAAGTCCTGTTTTGACTATTCACCTTATCGTTTAAAATCTGAGGGATCATTTCACAAATTAGAAAACAGCCAGAAAAATAAAGTGATACACTGAGGATCAAACATCAAGATAGTAAGGCACTGAAATACAATATATACTTTTCAGGCTCTCAATTAAATATTGTCTTTTTTTTTTCTTAATGGATTTTATTTCAATTATAGGTGTACATAAGTCATCACAAGTCAATTTTACAGGTTTTGTATCCCAAATCCCCAGCGCATCCCCCCCACTCCCTAGATTGTCTTATTTGAAAAACCAAGGTTTTCCAAAGTCTGAGAGTCATTGTCTGTTCTGTAAGAAGGTTCATTGTGTCTTTTTAGTTTCCACATGTAAGCAGTAGCATTGGGTGTTGCTGTCTAATTGTCCGACTGGTTTCACTTCGCATGATAATTTCTAAGTCCATCCATGTTGCTATAAATGTTGGTAATTTGTTCCTTTTAATGGCTGAGTAACATTCCATTGTGTGTATGTACCATATCTTCCCTATCCACTCTTCTGTCGATGGGCATTTAGGTTGTTTCCATGACCTGGCTATTGCATAGAGTGCTGCAATGAACACTGGAGT